>WEIT01010227.1:1294-40554 GCA_013389985.1 Dryoscopus gambensis | reverse complement strand
CATTGCTGTTAGCAGCAACTATGTGTAGCAGTCCTGTCACTGACTTTTCCCCCTTCTCCCGCAATACTGCTAGGAGGAGGTGGATGCAGTAGAAGGGGCACAATTTCATCCATATTTCTTCTCACAAGCAGCTCATGGTGTTCAAGGGGTTTCCAGCACCATGATCCAGCATGGCAGTCATGATTCAATCAGCTTATGGAGCTCACTCTGTGGTGCAGGGAGTCAGCCCTGCAGCCTTGTCTGCTGCTTCTGTGTAAGCAGAGGTTGAGCTGGATCCTTTTTATCCCAGTGAGGGTCCCCATGGTTTCTGCAGTTACCTAAAGGTGCATGAAATGCAAATTAGGTACGAATTTGTATGCTGATTATCACCTGGCTCCAAAAGACTCTCTACATATTTGAACGTATTTTCCTTCGAGAATTCCTCCGTGTACTTTCGCATTCACTGAAAGTACCCCTGAGCACAGCCTTCTGTGCCCCTACTTATGCCACAGATTACAGGGAGTGTTGTGCTGTTCACAGAGCTGCACAACAATATGGCCATGAAAATCACAGAATCATAGAATGGTGTGTGTGGGAAGGAACCTTAAACCCCCTTGCCATAGGCAGGGACATCTTCCACTCGACCAGGTTGCTCTGGACCCTACCCAACCTGGCTTTGAAGACTTTCAGGGATGGATCTTGTAAGCACTGCAAATTTTTTCAAACAGCATTTTCTTAAAAAAATTAAATTTAAATTTAAATGATACCCTGAAGCTCCCTCACCATTTCAAAATTCAAGCATTGTCATTGTGATGGGAAAGTTAAAAATATTACCCTGCCCTTATTTTGTTTACACTTGTGTCTGCAATTTGCTTTGAACCATTCCCTAATAACAAGTTAACCTGCACATCCACAAGTGGAGCTCTGTTACACAAGCGCACTGATGTTTCATATTTCTCTAGTGGTATTTAAAAAAGTGCTGACTACAGATGCTAAAGAGAACTTGGTATGCTTTTAAGTGTAATATCTCATATTTTCCATGTCTGTTCTAGCTTCTGCCTGCCCCTGAGTTTGTGCTTGGGTTTTAAATACTAGATATGAAAGGAGCCAGATTGGCAGCTGTACTCTGGAACATCAGTCAACAAACTTATGCCAAAAATTCTCCAAGGTAGAGAAGCTGCAGTAGCTTTCTCCTCCAACCTCATTCCCAGGCACAGAAGCTTTCTGCATTTAACATGCAAAGAAATAAAACTGTTGGAGGAAAAGGAAATAAGTCGAGAATGTTGTTTCTAAGGAAATAGACTTGGAATTTGGCTATGAGAGCTGTGCTGCTGCTGCGTTGGGAGTTTATTTCCTTCTGCTCCCACTGAGCAAGGAGAGGGGAGGACATGGAGGGGTGATTAAGGCAGAGCAGCAGTTTTGTATGTGAAGATGTGATGTGTTCTGTGAGAAAGAGCAGGAGTGATGTACAAAGGGAAAAGAAGGTCAGAAGTGCCTGCTGTGCCTCATGAGGGAATTGGAGGCAGGTGAGGAGGGTTGGACAGGCTTCCTGTAATGAAACAGCCGCCATCAAAGATCCTGTAATAAGTAGGCATTAAAGCTTTAATTCATATTTATAGGGTTATTTTTGAACAAAGGCATCATTACCCCAGTATTTCCTAGAGCTGGACTTGTCATTCCCAGGAGTTGGGAGGTGGCCATGTGTGGGTCAGCAGCCCTACCCACAGTTATACAGTGTCTACAAAAACAGACACAGTTATCTTTATCTGATCAGTTTTTGCTGAAATGTCATGTGATGTCATGTATTAGTCACAGTAGTCAGAAAACTTGATCTGTCAAGCATTTTTAAAGGTGTAGCCTACTTCTAGAAAGGAGATTATCTGGGACTCTCATGTACCTGGCTTAAAAACGTCAGGATTTTTGGTGAGAATGTGAGTTTGGCAAAAACATTGTGACTCCATACTATGGAGTTTTAGTTGATTAAGTCACATCACCAGCATGAACAGCTGTATTGGCTTCCTTGGACTGCTCATAGGAAAGAAATGCATTTGGTAAAAGTTCTGGTAGGATCAGGTTTTTAGATTTATGTAAGCATGCCAGATACATAAATGATTTTTGAGTAACAAGAGTGAGAGGCTCTGTCATTAGCTTAAATACAAAAAGCCACAGCTCTGGTCACACACTAGCATTATTTTTTGCTGAGCTGTTAGGAATGTTTAGACAATAATAATAAAAAAGGTTCTTAGTGTTTTATCATGTTCATTTAACAGGTACTCCATTTACAAGATGTCAAAGATGTATCTTTTGGGTTTCAAACAATAACTTCAGATGTTTCCAAACTCAGCTCTTTCTTTGCACTGAAAATGGTCAAACGGCTCTTTGTAGACAAGTCTCTCAATCCTACCACAGTAAGTACTGCAGGAAAACCCTGGTGTTACGAATTGCTTGGCCATCATGTTGATGGATTATGGTGTCAGACTGCAATGTTTTTTAAAATAAATACTCTTACTTTTGGCTGTTGGTTGACTGGACTCAAATGATAAACAGCATAATATTTTCTGCTGCCATAAAGGTTTGTAGGAGGATGGATGAGTCTGCTGCTTGACCCCAAGCCGTGCAACTCTTACAACACTTTTAATTCTTTCATTAATATGCTTCAGGTCAATAGTGAGTCTGGTTTTGAGTGCAACGTAACTTTTATGCCACATCAAAGTCTTTGCATTGCAAGTATGAGTGAAAATGAGTATAAAAAAATTGGTGGTGCAAATGCGTGTCCAGTTCACACACCCAAGTAATTACTGCTTTAGATTTAAGCTTCAGTTTTCTTAATTTGCCAGAGAAGGCAGCAGCCTGACTATTGAAGCAACACAAGTGAAGAAGGTGGTGTTTGGCCTTTTAACTTATGAACCTTGCAAAAAAACCGAGAAGAATGCTGTGTGTGTTGTTTTTCTTTTTTTTTCCAAAGTTGTCTTTGGGTAGAGTTCCAAGCAAGTATAAGATTAGCCTAAAAGTGATATTTCAACATGCTGCAGTGATGCTGTGATCAGATCACCTGCTGTTCAGCCTCTGCTACAGCAAAGGCCAGCACCCATCCAGAGCAATAAATGTCTCCCCTGGTGAGGACAGACATGATGGGAGCAGACTGTGGCCTCTATCTCAGTCTTGCTCAGGCCTGGACTGAGGGTTGTTTTATCCTGTCAAACTCTGGCAGCATGGTCACTCCTGCAATGTTGGAGTTACTTCAGCTGCTGATGTAACACCATCGGACCGAAGACGACCTTGGGAGTGATGTGCTGGATGCAGATGTGCGTCCTTGTTGTCTCCTGCAGTTATTTAATAGTTTTCCTCAACTAATAAATGACTCCTCAGCTACCCAATGGCATTTAACCAAGCATGACTTTGGTTACTTGTGTCTTTCAGGACTTTGTCAACTCCACAAAGAGGCCTTTTCCATCTGAACTGGAATTAGTGGAGTTCAAAGAAAAAACTGAGGAAACCCGACAAAAGATCAACAAATCCCTTTCAGAGCTAACTGATGGTGGGTACAGCTTAACCTGGGGGATGCTGTTTGCCTCTTCAGAGAAAGATCTTTATCCTGGTGACACCCCCATTAGGAGTAAATACATAGTGAAAGCAGACAAGGCCTGCTATTCAGATTAATGAGGATTAGCAGCATCAGCCTGTTTTGAAATCACTGACTTCACTGCTGCAGCACTTCTGAAGGTAGAAATGTGAGACTGACCTTGCATTAGCCTTGGGGAAAGCTGCTCACAACCTGCAGCAGGATGGTTTGGGAGAATGACAGGTCCTGGCTGTGGAGCATCACAACATGTAAAACCAAAATATCGAGCTCTCTAATTCCTTTAAAAGCTTCATTATACTAGAAAGTACTCGTTGGACTCTGAATTTCAGGCTGTTAATTAATATCTCAGCTGCTTTTGCCACCAAGGGTGCCACAAGCAGATGTGGGTCTCTCATTTGCCATCCTGTGGAAGCCCCGGCAGAGGTGGCCCTGGGGTTGGTTGCCACTTGTTGCCCTCGTGTGGTACAAATACGGAAACACCGTGCACGAGTCTGGTCCTTCCCAGGCTGGCACAGGTGCCCGTGGGAAAGCACCTCGCCCTGCCTGCGCAGCTCGAAGACAGGACTTGCCTCCCCTGTGCTCTGAATTCAGGGTCATTTATGGCAGTGCTCGAACAGATCTAAAACAGAGGGAGTGGGACATGACGTTTACATAGTCTTTTGAAGCCTGTAGCAGTATTTGGTTATTAACTGTAACCAGAGCAGCATTTTTTTTGTTATCCCTGTTATTTTTTTCTCATATGTCAGTCTAGAAAAGGGTAGCTGCTAATTCAAAACTTCCCTTCAAGTCTTGCTCTCCAAATGACAAATGTTTTTCACTTACACCTGTTGAATTTCACTGAAATCTCAGCACATTCTTTAAGGTACTGAACAAAAGCAGGAGATGTGATTTTGATTACATGTGATATAAACCAACAAAACATGTCATTTGGAAAACCTGCCTTGATCCCAAACCCCATATCAAAAATCAAGCTGCAATTTTAAGTAAGTGCTTCTTTTTAAAATTTTCCATTAGAAATAAAATCTTTTATCCGTGAGATGCAGGACACAAAAGTTCAGTGGAATGTTACCATATTCACTTAAAGCAATTGATATACTGCTAATGTACTGTTGTATTAACAACCATCTTAAACCTGTTCACAGGAAAAATGGCAAATGTTTTGAATGAGGATAGTGTAAGTGACCAGACTCAGATCCTTCTAGTTAATGCAGCTTATTTTGTCACAAACTGGATGAAGAAGTTCCCAGAGGCAGAGATCAAAGAATGTCCCTTTAAAGTCAACAAGGTATGTTCTGGGGAAAAAAAAGAAAAAAAGGTACTGTTTCATCTCATGAATATGCAAACTTTGAGCTAAGTAAATCCCACCCAACAAGAGAAAATGAGAAATGTTTATTAACATGGCATTCTTGGACTCTATCTAACCTTACATAGTGTTGCAAGGGTCACAGACTGTCCTGGGAGTATGTTTAGACAACACGAGCTGAGTACAAGTGGTCAGAAGCAGCTGTTGTCTGCAAGGAGATGCACATTGTCTTGGGTGGCTTTTTCCAAGTGATTGGAAAGTTGCAGGTACCAGAGGCTGCATCCAAAAACCAGCAGAGGCGAAGCACGCTGAGCTGGTGAAATGTGTGCAGTTGTGTAACATCTTTGAGTACATCCCTTAGGTGCCTGGCCCAGTGTTTTCCTCTTCAGAGATGTCGTCCCATCAATCTGCCTCTTTCCAGTCAAGCTCAGGACTGCGACCCTCTGCCTATCAGTCCTGCTTAGCCATGAGGCCCAAGCGGGAGCAGCACCTGGGGCTGGTGCATTCAAGAATCTGTGACCAGTGATTAATATTGTAATCAGACAACTTAAAGCCAAGATACGAAGCTGCACAACATTTGTGATATAAATAGATCATATTCCAAATTTATATACACATACCTATATAGAGAGATAAAGCATGAGTAAAGTTGGAGTTTCAGGTTCACTGAAAATATTCATAAAATACTTCATCAGCCAATAGTTCCAGCAAAAAAGTTTCTAAAACCATGCAATCAACAGTAAGATTTTTAAGTGAAACATCTCAAAGTTTTTTTTTCCCCTAAGGTAACATTTTTCTACTCAATTTGAACTTTGAACGTTTTCATGTGCACAGAACACTTTTTAAATCTTCTGTATGAAATAAAGTGGGGTTGTTTTGTTTTGTTTTGTTTTGTTTTGTTTTGTTCAAAAGAAAAGGCTTAGGGATTTAGGTAAGCCTGAAATTTCTTCTGATTCTGTTTCAGCTCCTGAACCAAAATATCAGTTATTGGTCCGAACAGCTTGGCCTTCACTGTTGAGCTGTGCTCAGTGCTTGACCATTGCTAGCATTACAATGCCCTGTAGGCACTATAGTTGGTAGCACTCAGTGAAAAGGCCTGAAGGGCCACCAATATTAGCTAAATTGCTCTTTTAAGGCACATGCCAAATATATTGCTATTGTATTAATTAGAATTCTGTTCCACTTTTCTTTGGAAAGTTGCCTACTGTAAAAAGCCAACAGAGTCTCTCACTGCTGCTTTCATTACCTGTGAAAGCCAACAAATTCTCTGGTGGTATCTCAATGTTCCACTTCCATGCAAGCTTACAAACTTTCCTCTGCCACCAACTTATTTATGAATTAAAAGGAATGATAGATTGTTTCCTCTATCTTTTGCAGACTGAAACTAAACCAGTGCAGATGATGAATCTGGAAGCTACTTTTTGCCTGGGCTATGTAAAAGATTTAAATGTTGCCATCCTTGAGCTCCCATGCCTTAACAAACATATAAGCATGCTCATTCTCCTGCCCAAAGAGATTGAAGATGAGACCACTGGCTTGGAGAAGGTGAGAGAAAAAAAATAGAATTGCTGTGATACTTCCTTTGGAAACAGCCCATATGTCGTATGTTTATGGAAGGTTTCTGTTATTTAGAAGCAATGCATAAGGAAACAAAAAGTAACTTTGCTGTGAATTTACCTTCTCATTCTGCTTCTCTAGTCCTAGTCTCATATTTGTGGCATCATCGTATTCACTGTGTCCAGGTGTGAGGCTGTAAATGAGGCTTTGTTCTCGATAGGGAGTGCACAGAAGACAGCGTAAAGTGTAGAGGGTGCCCTTGTTTCTGGTATCCTTATTTTTTTCAATTGGCATGTGTCCATGATTTATTTTACTAAGGTCTTACACTTCTCCAAGTTTTAATTTTGAGCAGAGGTGTCTGCAAACGAGCCACTTTTTATTACAATTGCACATAAATGTGAAAATTATTATGGCATTTCCTAAAGAACAACAATTTCTTATGTCATTTCTCTATGAAAATTCTAGAACATATTTTCACCCCCTTCAAAGTTTATTAAGGACTAAGTAATTAATAATATTAATTAATAGTAAAGTTATTTAAGGATTAAAAGACTGATGATCATGCAAGTCTCCTTTGTAATTTGCTGCAACTGGCCACAAATTTTAAAGGCAGGAAGAATCTGTCTTTGCAGCTGTAAGGTACTTTTATATGTTGGAGTAAATTACTGAACACACCTATCATAAAATGCAAGTGAGGCCTTTCCTCATACCAGTTTGTTGTGGCCCCACGTTCTGCCTCCTCCCGTTCCAGTTTTAAAAAAATTGATTGGACAGCTGCATGTTTGATTGAGATCAGGCTCTGGATTTGGATTTTCTGTCCCAAATACCAGCAATTTCATTACTTTGTAGGGTCAGGAATAAAGACTTTTGGACCTCTTCCAGCTGGCCAGGTGTAACCTGGGTAGGGACTGTCTTCCTCAGGTTCTTTCATATGGCTGTTGAGCTGATTGCTTATCAAAAGCTTGCCAGAGCATGCACATGCAGAAGAACTGCTCCAGAAGCCTGCCCTATGGGTAAAATCATACTTGCATCAATGTAACTGAGAGTATGTTAAGCCTGAATGCTATGGTTGTGAATTAAAAAAAGTTGTTTTTTGGACTTTATGTTTTGGAGGCTTGATAGGAGTGAGAAGTTCAGGAATGGTCTTTTTTTTTCTCTCTCTCTCTTTCCTTGGACTGCTCATTAATTTCCTTTGTTCCTTTATGTTTTCAGCTGGAAAAGGCACTGACTCCTGAGACATTATTACAGTGGACCAATCCCAGCATGATGGCCAACACCAAAGTGAATGTATTTCTTCCAAAGTTTAGTGTGCAAGGTGACTATGACCTGAAGCCACTTCTGGAAAGCCTGGGAATGACAAATATCTTCAATGAAAGTGCATCAGATTTCTCTGAGATGTGTGAGACGAAAGGTGTGGTCGTGTCAAAAATCATCCATAAAGTCTCCTTGGAAGTAAATGAACAAGGTGGTGACTCCCGAGAGGTACCAGGATATCGGATTCTGCAACACAAAGATGAATTTAAAGCTGACCATCCATTTATCTTCTTGTTTAGACACAACAAAACTCGCAACGTGATTCTTTCGGGCCGATTCTGTTCTCCTTAGGAGGGGCATGATTATTATGAAAAAGCACAATTACATTTGTGGTGGTGCACACCCCTGTAAAGCTTTTCTTCCTGACTATCACCTTTAAAAGGAAATCTAAGAGGTTCATATATTGGCTGAGTAATACAACGTACTCTATATATGCAGCAGAACTAGTTTCTCTCCTTTTGTTTCCTCTCCTTTAGCAGAATAATTTCCACTGGGAAGAACACACCGTATTTCATTGAGAAGTATCCCAACAGAAGAAGAGGACTTTTTTGCTCCTCTGTGACACTTTTTTCCCAAAATGAAGTGAACTGAGAGCCTGATTTAAGGTAGACCAGGAGCTGGAAAGGGCTCTAGGAGAAAGAGCTGCATTCCTGCTCCCTAGTGAAACCTCTCTCCCTCGCGACTCACACTCTCTGGATTCCTAATGCCTAAAAGGGGAAATGTGGACATGTGGTATGATAGCTCTCCCCCTGTACCTGGCCACACTCCAGTGGTCCAGGGTGTCCTATCAGGCTCTGCCAACACCCAGTGAAGCAGTGCACAAGTTCTGCAGCATAGCTAAAACAGTTCATGCTGGCATCAGAATTTGCGTCTGTGAAACAGCAGCCACACTGAGGCCTGTGGACACCAGAGGCAAAAATCATGGGGACAATATGTGTCTCGAGAAGACCCTTCAGCATGAGCTACATCAGTTCTCAGACTGGGGAGGCTGGACTCTGCTGTGTGGCCTTTTTTGACTCATTCTCTTCAGACATGGAAGATGAGATAAGTTCACTGCAGCTACGAGGAACCCTGCTTTATATATCCTAAGGAAAAGAACATTATGCAATTCAAGGATAGAACACAGTTGGATTAATACTGGAAGTGCCACACTTTTCATGCACAGATTATCTGCCATTTCTAGCTCTGGGTTCAGCATTAAGGAAACTCCTTACAGTTACTTAATGACTGAAGCATGAGAAAGAAATAAGGACTTCAACTTGAGTGAGATTAACATTGTAATTGCTAGTCTTCAAATTCCACATGAGATTATGGTAATCAGATTTCATTTCTATCTAAAGATTGCCTGCTGCATATGTTCAGTACTTGTTTACCTAATTACTGTTCAGAATAAAGCACTGTAAAACCTGTGTCAAATGTACAATACCTCTAGTGTGTTCATTGACAGTGTCAGTGTTCGTGCCTGACTTCCAATAAATTATAGGAATAGAAATAAACAGATTCACTTAGGCCACAAAGTCAAAATAAAAAACCCAACTAAGTGAATGTCTGGATTGCCCTTCTGAGCCACATGATGATAGTTCCCAGTAAGGACTATGTTACTAGCTGGTCAGGATACATGCAGAATTCAGTTACGTATCCTCAAAAGATGGAAGCATTTTAGTTGAGAAATCCTCTTGGCGCCTCAGGTATGAAAGAAACTGGAAAGAGATCTCTAAGTGAGAACACGCAACAACCCCTAATATGCATAATTTCAACCTCAGAGCACTGGTTATTGTGAATTTAGAGAGGGGAGTTCTGTTTTGATTCTTGAACTTAACAACCCATGAGAAGCCTTTAGTCACAATGATTCAGTAGTTCCCTCAGTGGAACTACTTTAATGGCCTCTAATGCATTTTAATGCCAGAGGGTTAACTGGGGTCTTTGGCCCGTATGTTTGAGGGTACTGGGGAGACTAAATTGCACCAAAAACAATGGGAGGTGAGACCCTGCAGACCTCTTGTGGTCTTTGCTGATATGCATCAGATGTTCTGTACAGGGATAGTGGTCAGAAGAATGAAAAATACAACAATTACTGTGAGCCCATCCTGTCTGAGAAGGACTCAGCTGCAGAGATCTTTACTGGCTCAACTTCAGTGATACCTGAATGCCTGGAAATGATTGATGCACCCCATCATTGTCTGATCTGCTCTGCAGGCTGGGGTCAGATGTATCCAGGGCTGTTGTCACTGTGGCTTCTGCTGGTTCTCCTGTAGGAGGTGGGTCAGAACATCGTGCTTGGAGTTGGTGACTAAGCAGCTGCACAGGTAGTCCATGCATAAAGAAGATGGACTGGTTGGCTCTACTCTGTACAGTTTGTGTTTGGGCACTGACTCTTTGTCAGGTAGTTCCAGTTGCCCATCGGGCCATTTCATGCTTACTGCTACATCTCTGCTGGTCTGCTAGACTGATGAAAGCCTCTGGCAGATTGTCCCATCCCTTTTTTCCTTCTTGGATGAGATTTCCTAAAGGACAAAAGCTCAGACATCACTCTCTCAACTTTTTCAGGTTCTGAAAACATTCTAGCTCAGGAGCCAGTCTTCATTTAATGGAGGCTGTAGTCTGTTTAAATGCTGATCAGAGCATTTGGCATATCCCCACAAATTTGTGGAAGCATTCTCCTTGTGATAGCTTGGCCTGGAGAGAAGAAACAGTGCTTCAGGGTGGGGCCCGCCTTTCTCCACCTCCTGACTAATTCCAAGGTATTCCAGCCTGTGCAAGGCAAGCAGATGTTAGAGATACAAAGCTGTCTTGGCCTACATAAGGCAAACCCACTTATTGGTCATTTATGAACAGGGTGGCTTGCCCATGAAAATGTCAGGTTCATTTTTCACTTCTGCCTCTTCTCTCTGCCAGTCCCAGTGTGAAGCCTTTCCACCTTGCAGCATGTGAGGGAGAAGCATCGGCAAGGCTCCTGCTGGTGTGAGAAACCATGTTACAGTCTGCTGCTTTCGTTCTACCCTTTGCTGGCCTCTGGGCCTTGGGCAAGAAATTGCATGGGAGGACATGGGAAAACGTGTGTGGGAGTTCGTGTGTAGGAACTCTTACATGCTGGAAGGTGTTGGTTACAGTGGAGAGAGGGAGCATAGCTGAGGACTTGCTCAGATCGACAGGGTGCTCCACCTCTCCTTTCAACAGGGCATTACTATCCAGTGATGGAAAACAGCAAGCTGCGGCTGGCTTTGGCAGGCAGCTGCAAACTGCCAGGGCTATGTGCCTGCTCACCTCATCACTTGCTCATCTGCACAGTCACTGCCCACTCCTTGCTCCCAGCATTTGGTTGAGGATAAGGGACACATCCCAGTGTCTTGTGGCAGTAAAAGTTGTTTGTGGGGAAGTTCTGAAACTTGAAAAATGCAACTTAGGGCAAATTGGCCCCACTGGAAAAGCAGTACATTTTTGTGAATATACTACCCTAAGGGCCTAGAAAAGACAGAATTTGCACCTACATTGACATTTCCTGTGGCAAAGCAGTTAAGCTGGTGTCAGGCAAGTTCTGAGGGAATATATGCCAGAGCAAGCAAAATAAATCAGTGGAGGAATGATGTCAATATAGGAGGGAGGGAGAAAGCACAGAATTTGGAAGAAGGAAAGTCTTGCACGATACTCAAAAATACTTAGGCTGTCACTGAAAAGAAGCTTGGACTAGAATAGCATCAGAAGATACGTGGTAAGGCAACGTTCATAAATAAATAAATTTTAAAACTAGAGGAAGAAAGACCCAAGGAGGAAGGCTAAAGAGCACTACAGGAACATGCAGGAAGGAGAAAAAGAAACAAGAAAGCGAATGGAAAATGGAAGAAATAATGGAACGAAAAGAATAGAGGTAATGAGAATGGTCATTTTATCCTTGTATCTTGCATTGCTTATGAATTCCTGTTTGCAGATGGGTACTGGAGCACTGGAGCTTGGCCAGTTGGGCTGAGACCTTGGCAGAGGAGTGGGGAACAGCAAAGCTGGACTGTGCTGTGCCTAAAGAAGAGGGTGATCCAGCTTCGGCCGTAGAAGGAAAGCCTGCGAAGGGAAGGATAGTGCTGGGGGGCCTTCTTCCTCTTTCCTGCTTACCATGTTTGATCCCATAAGTATCCTATGAATCCAAAGCCAGTTTTATGCTTTGTAGGAAGAAAGAAGAGGTGAGAAAGGAAAGACATAAAATTTTCAGTGTTGCAAAGCCACATACAGCCCTAGCTTAGCTTTGATCTCTGAGTCCAGCTGCCAAAACCCAGTGTTGTACCTGAGCTCAGTGGTACTGATTAGGGGAGATCAAACACTGTGCTAGCACCACTCCGTGCTTCCCATCTCTTTACTTCCTTCCCACTTTATGCTGGAGACTTAACCTCTATGATCAACCACTCCTGGCCTTCTTTTATTCTTTAACTCCAGCGATTTAAAAGAATACCCCCTGGCTGGGGATTCCTGTTACAGTTCCAGGAAATACTTCTTCCCTTCTCTAATTAAGCTCCTTCCATGCACATAAAGCCAACTCCTTACCTGAGAGGGAGAGATGGCTGTAGGCAACATAAAGCTGATGCATTTCCCATTCATTTGCTCTATCTCTGCAAGCAAGCTCAGCTCCAAGCAATCTTGGCATGAGCCCTGCACACAGCTGTGTCCAAGCTGGACCCCACCAAAATTTGAAAGGTACTAAGCACAGCAGTGCAGCCATGGGTCTCCAGGGTTAATGACCAGTTTTCCAGCTGAGAGTGACTTGACATTGCAATCAGGAGATGTTGCCAGCAGTTATTGCCTGCTAGACTTGTTGGGCAGCTTGAGAGAAATGCTAATAGCATATTGCTAGATATAGGTTTCTCAGTCTTCTGCAGGGAAACTTCATGTTGATGGCATTTGCCTTAAACAGCAACATGCTGCTATCAGCAATCATTGGTTAGAGGCTGAACTTTCCCACAAGAGAGGAGGAGACTTTTTAAAATGCAGTATTGACAGGAACGTGCACCAGAACTCAGCTGTTGTCTTCATTTAACCTCTTCGGGCAAGAAGGTAAAAATTCTATGTTGTTTTCTTTTTTTTTTTCCCCCCAAAATAACTGTGATTTTTTTTTTTTTCTGATCCAAAGTACTCTACAGGCTGGTAAAGTAAACATCATTTTAATATAATGGGCAGAGAGAGAGATACCTTTACAGGCTGCAGGCAGCAAAACACACTGCTAAAATTCAGGTGGCTCAAGAGCTCACACAAAGGGAGCTGGTCTTCAGTGGGACATGAATGAGTATTTTAGTGACACATTTAAAGATTTTTGCCTAAATTTCACAGGCTGTTGAATCTGAAATTTCCCCAGAACCTCTCTGTCCACCCAGCAAAGTTTAACTGCCACAAGACTGATGAGCTCAGTGGCTTGTATGAGAAAGTAAATGCTTTTCTGCCTGTATCTCCAGAAGGGCTGAAGGACAGACTCTTTCAGAGCACCTCTACTCACTCTGGTAGAAACGGCTTCATAAAAAGTGATGATGCTGGTGACCTGGGCAACCTGACCCACAGAACGAGAGATAAATTAGGTTAATTTTCCTTCTTTACTCACATTTTCATGGCACAAGAAAAAGCCTTGAAATGTTCACTAGACGAGAGAGAGGGCATGCAGTTCTTTGACTGGGTTCTTAGGCATTTCCCCTTTACACTGATCCCCACTGCCAGGGAAGTTTTTTATGTTCTTAAACAATGACGTTATAAAAGAGAAAGGGTGGAGTGGTATTCAGATTTTGTTTTGTTAGTGGGGGTGCTATTAAAATATGAGCTCCTGGGTTTGGCAATGATGTTTAGAAGCTTGCAGAGAAGCCTGTGCAGCTGCACACGGACACAGCAAATAACTTGCCACTGTACAGCCTGTAACAGGCCAATGCACATCCATGCCTGTTTATGCAGAAATAACTGGCCTAGAAAGAGGTATATAAGATGCCAAAGGGACTGATGCAAGCTAACAAAAGCAGTCAGGAAAAAGCTTTCTGGCATAAAAATAGCATTCTGAGAGGCTAGATGGTTTGGAAAATGAACTTGGCACCATTTCACTTGAAAACTGCTTTGTACTGAAATGTATTGGCTTTTAGTTTAAAGCATGCATTGTGCCACATAGGGATGATCAGAATTGCTGTGTTGTGGGAAATTTAATTTTTCTTATGTACTGATTGTCCCTTTCACTTCAAGTCAGCACAGAAACACTTGGAATCATATTTTTGTATGAATGGTCATGAAGAATAAGAAAGTCACTTCTACCAGTTTTCATGTGAGGAGACAGCACTGTCTGTCATGTCTTTTTCTAGGATAGACCATGTAATTTCTACCAATTCTATTTTCCTCTGTGTGTGAGAAATGAATGTATATTAAAGCATCTTAATGGGACACAGATTGAATAAGTAAAACATGCAATGGGAATTATCATGTGGCATCAGGCAAAACAGGTTCCTTCTTACTTAACTTGTATGAAATACAGAATTACCTTAACAGCAAGGCTACAGCTCTCTTACCTTCTCCACCCTATTTACTGCCTCCTCCTGTTGACTGAATAATATAATCTAATACAAGCATTAATTATGACAGCTTTCAGCACAGTTTTTTTTTTATCCTTTGATAGTTTTTATTTTGATTTCATCTACCCTTAGCTGAAAACAAACTATAAAGAGAGAACAGATCATGAATAGTTATAGAAAAGGAGTGTTCATCATTTCACACAGCCGCAGAGGAAGTTTGTAATTTTTACGAGGTCTGTGGTATGCAGTGGTTTCTTCTGAAGGAAGCTATTTTCCTAGGTAGCTTCTTGCTCACATACTGCCGTGCCAGTAATTTAATTTACTATGTTAAAAGCTGCTGAACGATCACGCAAAGGATCTCCCGCCATCAGGGGCTCTGCACTATTAATAATGCTCAGTGCAGGCGCTTTGGCTAGTGTGGAACAGCAGCTAGGAACTTCCTGGAACACTTCTTTTGATGCTATATCATCCCTCCTTACCACTCCAAGATTATTTAAAAGTGACATTACCATTTGCTGCCCACCATGTGGATGTTCTCCAAACGCTGTGGTCCTTGCAGTAGTGCCAGAAGTCTGAGTTATTACACAGATTACACAGAAGTCTTTATGGTGGGGAATCATTCATGATCTTGTTCCCCCCTACCATTTTAGATTAAGAAAGTTCACTAAATCCTTTCACTGTGCAGTAAGAAAGTTCCTTCACTAGCCCATACCTGCCCTCCCTTCCTCTGGATTTCTAGGGCAGCTCTCTAAGCAGTTCCCACTCACAAAGCTGTGGAGTTGGCTGTAGTGTTTGCACCTGGATGTTTCCCTGGTGACAGCCTGCTGTTTTTGCTAAAGGAGTGGCCACATCAGTGTGCCAGACACTCACTTTAAAACCTGTTTGCAGATCCTGGGATCTCCCTCCTTTCTTGGCACTCAGCTCTTTCCCTGCAGGGAGGGGTGGAGGTGCCTTCTTCTCACTGAGTAAGTTTATTAACTCTTTTTTTCCTCCTTGACTCGTTCTGAAGTTGGGACACACCTACAAAATGCCTCATGCCCTACATTTACCGTGACTGATTTCATAGGTCCATTTCAGATCTTTCAAGAAATGTGGGAGAATTGCACCACAAACTTCAGCACTGAAGATGCACCGAGTTTTGTTTTCAGAAGGTTGTGGATGGTAGGATACGAAGGTGGAAGAAAAGAGAAATTATTTAGTGCAATGGCTTGTGCTAAGATGACTGCATTACTAAAAGGAAAATGAAAACCATATTACATAAAATTAACATATCACATTGCATATTACTAGCATCAGAGCTAAAACAGCTGTGTTCAGAATGAATGAGATTAAGCTCATCTTTAATTTGTCTGTGCAAAGAACTCTTTGGGTATTTCTCATCTGTTTTGTCCATTTGCATTAGGTCCTTATGTGAAGTATTTCTGGACTCCAGGGTAAAACAAAAGTCTCAGTATGAAACATCTATGAACTTTTCTTTCAGCATCACAGGTTCTTTCCAAGAGCATCACTCAGAAACAGGACGAAGCATTGATTGTTGCTGTGCTTTTCAAGTTAGTCAAATAGCAAGAAATGTCTGCATTTGCCACACGTTGTACCTTCATATATTCAGAAACTTTACTTTTTCATTTCTTCCAAGCCTCTGCAGCAATCTGTTTTAGGCTCAGTCTGTCTTCCTGTGGGCTGAGTTCATTCCCATTGTCTGGCACTTCTGCAGGCTAAGAGTTTCACAGACAAATGCTGCATCTTGGCTCAGCCATATCAACGCCGAATGCCCTGGTAACTTCTGGCACCTGAGCCTCAGCTCTCCATGCAAAGTCATGCCTGGCTCATGGCTGAGATGGAGATAGTGTGCATGCTGCATCTTGAGAACAGTGCAAGGCATTTTGAGTAGCTCTTTGAATGAAGAAAAAACTCTGTGAAGGTCAGGCTCTCTGTGAATTGAGGGAGCTGTGGCTTTGGTAGAACTGGGGCCTCAGTGGGAGAGCAGGGTGACAGGAGAGTTTTGGCCAGGCAACCCCTTCCCCAGGGGGCTCAAGACAACTCTCAAAGGGGCACCAACAGCCCAGGACAGGCTGTACCAGTGCCCTGCTGATAAAAGATCCTGAAGTTCAGCTTTGCATCAGCCTCTTCCCACCTTTAACCTCTGGGGACACAGACTGGAGCTCCTTATGTAACTTCACCTTGCAGGCTGCAGCTTCAGGACAGACAGGGCTGAGGAGGAGTAGGGCCTGCTGTGCTGTGGGCATCTGTGGGCACTGGGGAGAACCACTTGGCTGTGCACTCACTCCTTTTTCCAACAGAGGAGCTCTAGCAGCTTTCTCTGGACCAGACCCATGCTGGTCCCAGTGCAGGCTGGAAGGCAGAGACAGCCAGATCTGTGCCATGGGACATATGAAGGACTTGTCTCCACACTGTGGCTGTGTATTTTCCCCTAAATAAATAATCTTTCTGGAACACAGACCAGTGCTATTTGTCCAAAATATTTGTTTGATACTGAAAGTGATGTGGGTTTGGTTTTATTTTTTTTGGTATAATAATTCCAGAAAATTTTGTGTGATCCCGCTGGTATCTACACAACACCTTTACAATTCTCCTAAGATTCAGGAAAGGGGATTCTATCCCTCTCTTTTCAGATGGCCTCCTCCTTGCAAGGACCAAGCTGAACTTGGTTCTAACTTGTCCTTAGTGGAGTGGGTTGAACATAAATTACCCATGGGAGAGGTATCAGACTGTAAAGTTTCTAGTACAAAAGTACAGAGTGACAGATATCTTGTCATATCACTGAGCAGGAACGTACAGGCTTATTTTCAGGGCTCTTGGGATATTACTTTGTTCGGAATTTTAATTGTGCATTCTGCCTCAAGCTGTGGCTCCTGGAAAACTATAAGAAGTTAAAAACGTATTTCAAACTGTTAGTGTTTCCATATGTAGTTCAGTCTCCATAGCTGTTAATGATCCTTTTTCATGTATGAAGGCATTTAATTGATAGCGATTTTATTTTTAGAAATGTGTTGTTTGAAACCTCCTCACCACAGCTCTGGTTACCACACATGGTTATATGCAGGCTTAGTTCCTGTCACCAAGTTTGTCACTAATGTATGCTGTTAAAAGAGGAAAGAGTTGGTGCAACTGTGTGCATCAAACCAGTTTGGAGGAGGAAAACGCTAATCCATACCTGTCTAATTTCAATACCATGAGCTGAAATAAGACACAGCATGGGATAAGGCAGAAAAAGGGTCCTTTCTGAGGAATTTACATATGTTGAGAGCATGGGTCCCTTTTGCGACCCTCTGTGTCTTTGCTCCTGCTGTGCATCATAGACTGATCTGTGCAAGGCTGATTAAAACTCTCAGGATTTAGGAAACATCTATTATGGTCAGCAACCAGCTATGGGACAGTCTCAGGGCAGACAGATGCTTCACAGTGGGGTCTAGCTAGGCCAGCTACATTAAATTTCTTCATTCTCTTGTGCTCCCATTCAGCAGCTGCTTCACGATGGACTCCGTTTCTAGACCAGTTACTGAGTTTTGCCTTGATCTCTACAAAAAGCTCAACAGAAGTGCAGAGGACACAAATATTGTCTTCTCTCCAGTGAGCATCTCTGTTGCCCTGGCCCTGATCCATCTTGGTGCGAAACACAACACTGCTGCTCAGATAGAAAAAGTGAGTATGAATGAACCGTGGTGAGGTGCTTCCACATTGCTTGCTGTTCCTTTAATGGAAATGCTGGGCATCGCAGTGCATGTGAGTGTCTCACAGGAAACCTGGAGAAGGGCAGGCACAGATGCTGCCTTCACAGCCGTGCTTGGAGCACTGTGATCCCTGCCATCTGCTGGTGCGAGTCTCATCGTGCCCCCCTGCAAAAGCATGGAGCAAGGGCTGACTGAGGAGAGGTGAGACAGCACAGTGGGGCACTCTGGCTTTCCCCCAGCCAAGCTTTGTTTCAGAATTATGGGCAGGCGTTTCCTCTTGTGGTTGCTATGAGAATCCTGAAAGTGGGAGTCTGTGTGGGCAGTGGGGAGAGCTGCAGATACCTGAAGAAGTTGCACCTGGGTGGCTGGAAGTGGTAGCTCACTTGTCCCTTATGACATCCGAGAGCCAAATGTCTCACCCCACAGAGACCCAGGCGGGCAAGGAGGAGATGAAGAAGGCCACCCCTCCAATCACTGTGCCTTTACTCCCTGCAGTGCAAGTTCTACTTTCTACAACATTTCTTCTCTTTTCTTTTTTGAGCCCATGAGTGGTAACCAATAATCCCAAGGCAGAAGTTCTTGCCAGGGTGTGGTGGGTTGACCTTTGCTGCAGCTGCCAGGTCCCCACCCAGACACTCCTTCAGAGTCTGTTTTCTTTGCACGTGGAACACCGCTGCAGCCCCTTGGCTACCATAACCCTGCCACATCAATCCTTTAGAAGGACTCCTGCTTATTTTAGGAAAGCAATGGAAATTTCTCAGTATCAGTATCCTCAATAAAAAGACTAAGTCTATGTATGATGCAACATTATTATAATAGATAAGCTGCTGAAGATTTTTCAGTGAGATATTTGCACATTAGAAACAAGGACTGGCTTCCATTAAGAGCACTGTGGTTTCGAACTATTTCTTAAGCTGATGCAAATGTTAAGAATGATTGCAAGAAGCCAGTTCTGATGTTTTCAAAGAAAATTTATTTTTATCTCTTTGCTTGGGGCAACTTTTTGTTTTGAAATTTAAGGTAACTGTAGCAATGAAAACACAAATCAAATATAAAATATCAAATATTTTGAGGTAGTGAAGGGCAACATTTTGAGGGATTAAGTGCAAGTTCTTCTTGGTTTGTTAATACAGAAATGTGAGTCTGAACATGAATGTATGAACAAGTTCAAGTCTGTCATTTCAGCTGTTGAGTGAAGCTGATAAAACATCTTTTGTGAAGCTACATCACTTAGCCAATACAGCACAGCAAAGCTTTTAAACAAGGAATACAGTTTTATCCCGGTTACAATTACCATAACTTGACATCTTTAACTGCAGGTGCTCCATGTGAGGAAAGCTGCAGGAAGAATGAGCCTTGGATATGATCATGAGAGTGCAGCCCCAGAAATGGAGCCAGAAGGAAGCCTGGAGGGTCAGCCTTCCTTCTCAGAGGTGTGTTCTTGGGTGGGGAACCCTGCCTTCACTGCGTGGTGGGTCAGTGCAGGTAAAGCACTAGGGTTTGCCACTGGAGGGAGTCAAGATCACACGCTCAGAGTCTGCCTAATCTTCTAGGAAAGGCCGTATACAAGGTGTTATTTTATTGAGGGCCAGTAAGTCTATATCAAAGCCGTCAGTGATCTCAGCTGAAGGAGGATCAGGCTACAAAGCTTGGACTAGCTGGATTTAAAGATCAGTAGAGCAGGAGTTAGCATTATAGTGCTATCTAATTAAGATGCAAATTGGCAATCAAAACTCTACAGAGGAATCGTTTTAATTGTTGTGCTTGTGTTACTCCCAGTGTAACAAGGAGGGAGACCTTAACCATAAAGCGTTCCAGGCACTGCTTTTGCAACTACAAAACCTTGGCGAAAAATACGTTTTAACCTTGGCCAACAATCTCTTTATACAACGAGGATTTGAACTCCAGCAGGTAAGTCACCTGCGTCTCCTAACTGCTGTGGCTGTGACCTCAAGCTTCCCTGTAACTGTGAGCCTCACTGTTGCCCGCCTTGTGTGTATTCTGGAGCATCCGATGTACTTCTTGGAGCTATAGCTCTTGGGGCTGGTTGGAAAGAGACAAAATTGTCAACTTTCAGTTATTTTATTTTTAAAAACCCAACAACCCACTCTATGTTTATCAATGGCTATAGAGCAAAAGTAAGGCGGGGATCTGTTCACTTTTGGCATATGTGTACACTCAGCCAGAGGAGAACCTACAGCCAAAAATGGCCTATTCAGGCTGTCTATAAACTACCTACCTCAGGCCTTGCAAGTGGGACAGCTGGGGCAGCAGTAAGCATGGAGAGGGTTTATCTCCTGGGATGTTGTACAGGTTCATGCACAGGGCTGCTGTGCTGAACTTCTCGCTTCTTTCCTACTGAATGACTGAGAGGTCTTGACACTACTTGGTATGGCTAACTTGCTAGTCACATCTTTGCTTTTCTGTCAATTATTTCTGTCAATTATTTGGATACTTAAGTGTCAAACAACTCATCTTGCATTTTTTCTGTTTCTTTAATTTTTTATCTGGACCTCAGTTATGCAGTTCTTCATAAGAAGACTCCTTCTTCTGGTTTTCTTTTTACTTATTTACTTTTTTTACATATGCAATAGAATAATTATATCTTCTTCAAAGAACCTCCGAATAAACTTCGGATACTTGACATTTCCAAAATGAAATTTTGCCTTATGGATTCAACAGGTCCCTCACCATTTCTAAAATACTACTGAACCATTGGTTTCCTTCAAAATGCAGTAGGTGCTTAATAGATTTGACCAATTAATAATCTTTATTTTGCTTTACAGCAATTTCTAATGTGCACCAAGGAACTATATGGAGCAATGCTGCAAACAGTGGACTTCCATGGTGCTGTTGAAGCTGCCAGAAGAAAAATTAATGCTTGGGTTGAAAGTGAGACACAAGGTAAAACAAAGCAAAACCATAGCCATTCTACCACTGCCTTCCTACATGGGTTCAACAAATGAAATTCAGGGTAGGAAAAACAAAGACCTGTTCACGTTTCTGTGTGTTCACCCTTACAACGCTGTTTAAAGGCAGTTTGTCTTCCCATCCTCTCTTGAAATATTAGAGTAAATTATCAGCTAAATTATTTCTGAGTTAAAGACGTGTTTGCTGTCAAATACTTTTGTCTTCCCCTCTTATGCCTGGCCTGATAATTGCAGTAATACCTATAAGGCTAACCAGACAAACTGCTCCTGCAAACAGCCATAAATGCAGATTCAGAACACCATGGGATAGCTTGGTGGCCCCCAGTTCCCCCATCCTCCTGGCTGGTAACAGGGCAGAGGAATCTACCATTTGTTTACCTACATTGTTTTTGTCCTTTGAATAAACCAAGAACAGTGTTTCTAAGTTTTTCCAAAACTAAGTTCACAGACCAGTAACTGAGTTTCAGTCCAGAGTCTTAATGACAGCTAACAAATACGTCTGTGTTTTAAAATTCCTTTTAGGTAAAATCAAGGAACTCTTTCCACCCGGTGTGATTGATGGACATGCATTGCTGGTGCTTGTCAATGTAATCTACTTCAAAGCATCCTGGGAACACAAGTTTGAGGAAGAAAAAACAGTTCAGAGGGATTTTAAACTGAATCAGGTACATCTGCATTCTGTAAATCTTTACATTATTCACCTTAGATACTGGGAGCATTGCAGCAAGCATAACAATGTCCAGGGCTGAGTTGCCCTGTGAGTAAGGTACAAGTGTTGGGAACTTAACTTGCCTCTCATGTTGGGTAGAGGCGTTGGTAAGAGCTGTATTGCCTAACTGACTGTGTAATTTTCTTTTCAATAGAACAGGAAGAAACCTGTGCAGATGATGTACCAGAAAGGCAAATTTAAACTGGGCTACATTGAGGAGGTGGGTGCTCAGATCCTTGAACTCCCTTATGCTCAGAAGTCACTGAGCATGATCATCCTGCTGCCAGGCGATGTGGCTGATGGATCTGTCAGTGGGCTGGAGCAGGTAAGGCAGTACAGGTCACAGACTAGGGCTGGAAGCTAGTTGTCTGAATTAACACTGGGTAAAGATCTAAATATTTCAAAGCTTCCCACCTATTTAAATCTCCTTTCCCCCCCCATCTTATAGATTGAAAGCACAATTACCTATGAAAATTTAATGCTGTGGGCCTCTTCAGAGAGCATGTTTGAGACAACAGTGGAGGTTTACCTCCCCCGATTCAAGCTGGAAGGCACCTTTAACCTCAACGAGGTTTTACAAGAGATGGGGATGACTGACATCTTCTCTGAATCAAAAGCTGACCTTTCTGCAATGACGTTTGCAAAATCTCTGGTGCTGTCAAACGTTGTCCATAAGGCGTATGTGGAAGTCAATGAGGAAGGCACCGTGGCGGCGGCTGGCACGGGAGCTTCCATTGTGAGGAGGTCTCTGCCTCTCACAGAGGTGTTCATGGCTAATCACCCTTTCTTATTCTTTATTAGACATAATCCTACCAATACTATGATTTTCTTTGGCAAACTCTGTTCACCTTAAAATCAGGGCCATTTTGTGGGACACCTGGATGAAAAGCAGAAATGGTATTTTCTCTCAAATGCTTTCTTAATCCTTTGACAGCTAGTTTGTACTTAAAAATAAACTGCAGCCAGTCTTGTTTAGAACCTATGAATCAGATGCTCTGCCACTAGACTCCTTGAATTTTAAATATTGATCTGAATCCAGAATACGAGTAAATTTTACCTTAAGCTCAGTGGATATGAGTAACATTTTGTTTCCTTGACGTGCACATATGCTCCTGTATTCCTGCATCCATATGCAGTCCTGTGTAATAACGATGCTGACAAGAGGGTTGAGGTGGGATGGAACCTCTGCAGATCATCCTGTCCACCTCCCCTGCACGAGCAGGGCCATCTACAGCTGGTTGCCCAAGACCAAGTCCAGATGCCTTTTGGATATCTCCAAAGATGAAGACTCCACCACCCCACTGGACGACCTCTCTGAAGTCTGTCCTAAGTTCTCAAATAACTGCAAAGAGAATTTTGTTTACATGGTGTCTGCAGGAACAGGATACAAAACCATGTATTCCTAAAGATGGTTAATTATTTATATAGTAAACTAGGCTGCCTTTTATATGGGGAAAAATCAAATTATTTATCTTAAAGTTTCAAATAATAGGAAAAAAGTGGTCTAAAGCATCCTGCTGAAGTTACCGATGTGGAACACTGTAGCAAAGAACTCTGAAGAAATGTGTTTTCCTTTTCCCATGCTGCTCTGTGGTGAATTTGAAAGTTCTGAGATGCAAATCTGAGAGACAGAGCTCTCTCCATGCTTTGAAAAATGAGGAAAGGTTTTGTAAAGTGCAGTATAAATCATGGAAATCACAGTTAAACATTACCTGGGAATGTTTGTGGGAAAAAAATAAAAATTCTTGCTGGCTGTTAGGGAGACATTACTGATAATTTTCTGGTTTAACATAAGTGATGTCTTCCTCAGAGGGATGAGTTTAGCAACTTAATATTCGTAATGTGCTTTTAAAATATATATAATAGAGAATCAGTGAATAACATGTTTAATGCACAGAATTATATATGTGACTTCAGAAAGGAGAAGACACACTAAAATAATGAGGTGTCTCTCCTAACTAGAACATAGGCTGGCTTTAAACTTGTACATCCAAAAAGCCATCTGAAAGAAAAATTCCCTCATCCAAAATTTGTAGGCGTTTTATTTTCTTCTTTTGTGAATTTTCTAGCACCTAGCATTTTCCTTTGCTTGCTGCAAACTATCCTGATGTGAGCAATTAGATGCTTTGCCCAGTTGAAATTCAGGAGCAAGGTAGGATGAGGTGTAAATTCCTGGAGAATATCTAGTGAATGGATTCAAAGCAGACCTTGTGAAAGCAGTTCAAATAGGGCTCCTGAAAAATGCCATTACAATGACTCTTTTTTTTTTTTTAAATTGGAAATAGTACTTAACTTCTGTAGTGGAGAAATTCATGTGTCTCAGAAGGTGAAGGGCCTGTATCCCATATCCTTGCTGGAATTCAAGCCTGCAGCTCTCAAGAGAGTGCACCAAGTGCTCTCAGGCACTAGGCTTTAGCATAGGCTGCAGGGTAAAACTGCCCACCATCCTTTTGAAGCCCTTACATGAAGGAGTGCAGCTTAAAGGCAGAAGAAAAGAACTCCAGGAGCTTTGCAATTCAATAACTTCATTATAGATGAGTTCTGATTTCCAGGGTCTGGTGCCATTCCTGTTTTAGTTCAGTAACACAGTAAAAAAGTATCTGTATGTGGGTGTCTATCCTAACAATAATGCTGTGGAAAAATTTTTGTTTACATTTTTCGGACAGCATGATTTCCCCCTCTCTTTCTTAATATCTGCCTAGAAAAGAACATAGTGAATGAAGTAGGTCATTTGTGAGCTTCCTCTCAGCTCTTCAGAGAGTGCTGCTATGCAGCTTTTTCATCTGAATCCTTGGGCATGAAATTAGATATTCTTAGTTATGGGATGGCTTTTGTGTAAGAGCACTGCCACCTACACATCTCCAAGATTATTTTGCATTCCTCCCTCACTTGAGTGCTGCAGTTTGGAAACAGAGTCCAGCTTTTCCATACACTTACTGACAGTTTTAAACACGCTGGAAAAGCACTCCCGAAGGACCTCTCTCACAAATCCTGATGGATGCCTTATTTTCTGAGGCAATGCCTCATGAGGCAGATAGCTTTTGGCACAGCCTTAGTTGCAGCCTGCGACCTCACAGCACCAGCTGCTGCTCTGCCTCCACTTGCACCCTGATAGCTCTTTTTCCAAGAGACCCCTGCTGCAGCCCACTCTGCTGCCTGTCCCTTCTCTCCCCTGCAGTCTGTCAGCACGAAGCAATCCCAAACATGGGCCAGCAATGACCACTCCTGCCTTTCCACAGCCCTCAGCTTGGTGAGTGAGGAATCATCTTACTAAATTGTAGTGGGACCACCACTGTGGGGAAAGGCTTTCTCAAACTAGAGTTTCATAACAGGAAAAGTTCCCTCAGACATGTTTTCAGATTATATTCATGCAATCATTGCATGTTATCTAGTGGGGACTTAGCTGCCTTTTGCTCAATGGGTTCAGCTGCTGGTCTTCTGTGAGAAATGGGATATCCTGCCCAGAGCAGTGCTGAGCACGGCACCTGCTGGCCAAAAATATAGGCATTGCTCAGCCCACAGCCACCCTCCAGACACCAGGAGGAAACACGGTGAAAAAACTGACTGATGCTCGTGATGCAGAGCAGCCTCCAGGGTCAAAGGATGAGTGCTTTGGCAGCTTGGAGCCCATTTCATTGCTCATGAATGGTGATGAATATGAAGGATCCTGGAAGACGTGCCCAGGGGCCTTTGGTGTATCTCTCGTACCCCAGACAGGAGCAACTCCACCTTGCTGCATTATTTGCTTGTTGCTTTGTGCAAACCTTCCATAGGTGCCGACTGACACTGATTGTGGAGCTCAACAAAAGCCTCAGGAGCCCCACGTATGTTTCAAGCAATAACCATCGATGCCTCAAGCTCCCCACATGGTTCTGCTGAAACATGTGGGCTAGGCCTAGGGTAAAGGAAGTCAGATCCATAGCTGGAGTACAGCAGTAAATACCCAGAACTGAGAACCTCAGCTGTGCTCCCATACCAGTGTCTAACTTCCTCCAATGTGGGAAAAATCCACATCCAGTACTATGTACTTCAGTGAACCACA
The DNA here is from genome assembly GCA_013389985.1 of Dryoscopus gambensis. Taxonomy (NCBI): domain Eukaryota; kingdom Metazoa; phylum Chordata; class Aves; order Passeriformes; family Malaconotidae; genus Dryoscopus; species Dryoscopus gambensis. Next base: position 14,927 of record WEIT01010227.1, on the reverse strand, counting down.
GTGTCTGAAGGTTGGTCAGTGCTTTGAAACCATGTAGCAGTTCCTGCAAAAACCCCAGCATGTTGACTACATGACCGTGTTTACACAGAGTACAGCATTTAGAAAAAAAATTGAGATGAAAGCTAGTGTGGAGCTAGCTGGAGCAGACAGGGGAAGAGTCTTCTTTGCAGAAGTTGAAGAAGGAAGTGAGGCAGCTGCTGCTACAGGGGTGACCAAAAGAATGTTTTACCTCCACATTCCTTACAAGTTCACAGCTGACCACCTGTTCCTCTTGCTGATCAAGCACAATCCAAGCAAGAACGTTCTCTTCTTTGGCCCATGCGCCCCCTAAGGGTAGAGGAGGTTCTGCTTCTTTCTGCCCAAAGAGGGCACAATGCTGCGGCAGAAAGGAGTAAGGCATAAATAACATGTTGCTATCAAATGCCACTGACATTTTCTGATATTCATATACTAGACCCCAAGAGAAAACACCAAGTTGCTTTGGCAAGACAACTGGAAAAATTATAATGGGCCTTTCCTGCTTACAGCTCCTCTCAAACAAGTGAACACACTTAATGGAGATTATTTTATTCTTATTTCATTCTTAGCCCTGAAAAGTCCCATTGCAGTGGGGTTGTTTGAACAGTTGGATGATGCGCTGTATAAATCAGAAGTCCAGCAGGATGCCTCCCCTCTCCAGCCACATGACAAGGCTGATGGTGGCACAACTCTCCAGGACGTGTTGCAGGCCTCTGTCCCCAGCCACCAGGTCCCAAGCCAGAGACAGCTCAGTCCTGAACCCCCCACTTTCCTCCCACATGTCTCCAGTAATCCCATCTCCAGTGCCTAAACACCACCATGAGGGAAGGGTCTTGGCTGCCGTGAACACAGGCCATGTTCATGTCCTGAGTGAATCTCCATGCAGATGTTGGATGTGGACATATGTAGAGATTTGTCCCACACTCTTCTCCTCAGGTACTCTTTCCAGGCTCTCCCTTTGAAAGTAGTGAAGTGTGGCAGCAATAAAAGTATTCAAAGCATTTAATTGGTATGGCTTTTTTGAACCTTGATTTGAAAGTTGCCTTAGGCACTCAATGCTTTTGAACATCTGCCACGTCTTGTCTCTTGCCTGATGTATTTCATCCATGAACTAAAAGCACAGCGAGGTGTAATTTACCACCACCAGGAACTTGAATGTCTTTCACCTTCACTTCTCTGACCTGTCATTCTGAAAATAATAATGAATGCAAAAGGTAGAGGTTTTTTAGTATCACTGTGACACTTTCTAAGAAAATTCTTCTCCAGTGCTCTGATGTCTGACATGTGCCTGAAAAACCATGCTCCTTGGAGACCATGAGGTGTTTGGCCTTGGAGGAAGATTGTTCCAAGTCTACAATTTCTAACTCTGCCAGTTCTATGACCCTCTGCCTGATGAGTCGGAAATTATTTTACTAAACAATACGGGGGTGACTGCTGAGGGTAAAGTATTTCTCGATCCAGAATTCCATAATGGATGAAAGTCCCTCTGAAGTACCATATTATTTTCAGAATATATTAATGCAATTGTCTTGTAGCCTGCGCTGGGGTGCACTGAGTGTGACTGGGGTGGAGCTGACTGTGTTCACAGCAGCTTGCATGGTGGTCTTTTGGGATTTTTGGCTAAAACAGTGTTGATATATTTTGGCTGTGGCTGAACTGTACTGCAAAAGAAAATATGGTCTAACTCTGGTCTCTTCTGCCTCTACAATTTTCTGCAATTACACAACCCGTGTTTATAAGCTATTAAAATATCAGTGAACAGGTATTGGTGGAGTTATGGTAGATTTACATTCATGTCTGAGAACAAAATTCAGCCCCAGCTCTCTAGCTAAGCAGGAAGAAAATATGGCTGTCTTGAAGTCTCATTTAGAAATGAACACAGAGAGTTTTATTTCTCCATGTAGCACAAAAGCAGACAAAGGGAGAATATATTTATGGGTACATCCTGTTTCTGGTTTACAAATACAGGAGGAAAAAATTAACCACATCTTAAATATACAGTAAACTGCAGCTCTGTGAATGAAGACGTTGTGGAACACTTTCCCCACTCTCAAATGAGAAGGCTTGCTGGCAGGGTCAGAGCTTTGAAGTCACCCCACAGGCATTTGATGGTGTTCCAGATCCTGTTTACCTCCCATGGCTTACTGCTAATGTTTACTTTGTACAAGAAGGAGGTTTAGGGAAAGGGCCAAATGAGACGTCCCGCCTGCTGCAGCACACTGGCTGTGTGTGCCCCTGTACCATGGGGACTCTGTTCCACTGGCACACAGAGAGCTACGAGGGAAGTGTTCTGTCAGGATTTCCCACACACACCTAATGTCCCTTCATCAGCATGTTGTAGTTAGATACCTGCCTTCTTCTGGAACAACGCGAGGCACTTCTGTGTGTGAATTTCACTTGAGCGTCCCAGGCCAAATACTGAAGCTATTGGACATCATGTTCTGTCAAGACATTCTTGTTTGCATCCAATGATTACTCAAGAACACAATAGCAGGGACTACTTTACATGTTCTGCATGAAATAGTGGTTCTTGGAAGCAGAATGTGTTACAGTCAAGTTTTCTTACATATTTTACTCTGTGTAGTAAAAGTATCTTGTTTTATGAAGGCTGTTGGTAAGTGATGCTGGTCACAGGTTCCCCATTAGATTATACACAAATGTTTACAACCAGCTGGGATACAAGTATCTGGGATACACAAGGTGATGTGTCTGGGTTACAGCCAGGCCAGAAAAGAAAGGGCTGTCAAATTTTATCCAGGGTAATATGAGAGCAACATCTTTATCAATGGTAAAAATCAGTGGAACTGAGGGAAAGCAGAAATGCAAAGAGATGTAGAGGACTTATTTTCAGGGCAGTTCAGTAGTCCTTGGTTACGCCAGGCATGTAGGAATTTGAACTGCAGGGTGATGAAATGATTTATTGTACAAATTCCATGGCAGTATGTGGAGAACACACCATCTACATACCAATATTTTTCTGTGGCCTAAAGAAGAACCTTTTTCCATGGGAACAAATTCTCTTTTCACACCTCATCTGGAGATGAATCAGTTTCCATTGGCTGAAAACTTGACCCTGTGTTTTCAAATTATCCACCTCAGTAGATCCATGCCACTTCCCCACAGTGCTTGGCTGCTTAGGAAGGTTATTTTCAAATCTCATTTTGTTTTGAAAACTCAGTCACTAACAATATGTGCACAATATTGGCAAACACTTATGCTCCGTTTCTGGACCTATGATACATCTGATTTCGCTTGCTGTAAGGACTGGGAAGAATATCCACACTAACATTTATGCAAATAACATATAGGACTGCTAAGCCACTGCATAATTTGACTAGTTATGGAAATCATACCATGAGGATTGTCACAGGAATGAGGGAGAACAATTATTTTTAACATCCAAACTGATGGCCAAAAGCAATACCTTTCTCCTCGGAGTGGTGAAAATTACACAATGTGCTACAGGGCTGAGCAGCCCTGAAGGGTGTTTCAGGTTTCCAAGTCCATAATTTGTTAAAGTAGCTCAGTAGCTAACAATACCCACAGGTTTTGGGTAGTGTGGCTAGCGCAGTGTTAAGTTCCTGGTTATGAGGACATCTACAATAATTACATTATGATCAGGGAGACACTCCCAAACGCTAAGTCTTGTACAAAGGATAAATTGACTAATAAGTATTTGAACAACCTGACCATCAGCACATATCAAAGTTTAAAGATAACTGGATGTAACAGTTTTAGTTTACAGTCAGGACAACTTAGGACAAAGTTGAGTTAAAACTTCAGGAATAAAGAAGAACAGAAATGTTACAGAGGTTTGGAAACTCTTTGTCTAGAAGCTTCAAAAACAGGTTCAACAAACATCTATCAGCTGTAATCTAGATCTTTCATCCTACCTTAGGGCAGCAGGTGCACCAGGAATCTCAAAGCTCCTTCCAGCCACAGTTCTGTCATTTTTAACAAAAGTTAACAACAACAGCTCCATTGCATGAAAATATCTATTATGTTTTTCACTGGCTAAGCAATATAGAAAAACAGCCTCTTTCTTAAAATGCAAAGGAAATTTCCTATTTTCTACTGCATCCTACAATGATGACTGACAAGAAAAGTTATGCACTGAGGCAGAGCCAGGGAAGGAATACTTATGGACATTCTGTATCACACAGCTCTAAAAAATGCTGCACTTGCTATTAAGATAAAGAAACCTGCCTTATAAAATGATTTAAATTGCCACAAAGAAATGATATCCAGAAATACTATAAATGAGATCATTCACAAAGCCTGAATCAGCATTATAAAACAGGGTCATCATGCAGAAATATTTATCGGTGCAGTCATAACACCTTACACTATGGAAGTCTGTTAAGAAGACACATGCAGACATCCCTGCCTACAAATGTGATTTCCGGTTAGTCAAAGCTCATGAACAAGTGAGAAAGGGTGTGAGCAAAAAAGGTACAACATGCAGAACTGGCTGTATTGCTAGAGCTATCTTTGGATGCTAATAAGTGAGTCAAAGATAAAGAGTATTTTGATGCTATTTTGTGTCATGTCTAAATTTTCCTGGAGTGTAAATGGGGTTTATTACAATCATGAAAAGCTTCTGGTGCACAAAGAAGTTCAAGTGGAAAAACAACTGTTCTGGGCTCACCTTTTCCCTGGCAAGTTGAATGACCATCATGAGGTGGCCCAGGTCTCTGCAAAGTTCACGCTCATCAATTCCTGCACCTTGTTGCCAGTAAATTCAGTATTGGAGAGTCAGCAGTGCTATTTATAAGCTGATACTTGGTTTTCAATAGGTTCCTGACTCATACAACCCGAAGATCACAGAAATGAATATCAGACTCTGCTCATGAGGTGCTTCCCAAATCAGCTGAGACCATCAGCAACATCTGAAATCTCTCCAACTTCCTCAACTTCAAGAGATATTTTTCTGTCATGCTAAAGTTTCTGTGGATTACCACAGATACTTTATCACCCTAATTGCTCTGATATATTGTATAAGCCTCGTTATTTGTTGTAGCAGTTGTCTGACAAACAGGGAGGGGGGCCCTCTTGGCCAGTGAAAATCAAAGGAGTCCTTGTTTTGTTCTTGCTGTTCAGCAGCTCCACTTATCTAATGGTACCTTTACTCACAGGCAACCTCAGGCAAATCAGGTACTCTGTAATTACCACCTGAGCAGGGTGGTAGCAGAATGTGCATTTTGTAAGATGAAAGGGGCAAGAAAAGCCATTGCTGTTAAACTTGACATCAGCCTCTAGTTCCTCGACAAGAATCTGCTTCCCTGCTACATCCTGCAGACACCGACAGCAAGGGAAGCATATGGCTGCAAACAGTGAGAAAAAAGCCGAGGGAGAACTGTAGACCTCCAAGTTTCTTGCATTCTCTCAAAGGAAAGAATAATCACAAGGGATATGCTGGTGGTCTCTTCTGCTACAGAGTAAGTAATTGCTTCTTGCAGTGAGGTTGTGTTCTGCTGGTTGACATCACTAGCTGGATCTTTGTTCCTTGCTTTGGCCTTCCTGCACTTATCTCATCCATGCCATCAGAGTTCTTTGTGGTTTAAAAATCATATAGAAAAGTGTTCATTCCCTTGGTCCTGGCTCCAAGACCATCAGAAACATTAAAAAAAATGTTGCTGGCAAGGGAAGGAAAATTTTGAGACTTTCAGCCCAAATAACTACAAACAGGTAAAGAGTGCTGGACGAAACTTATCCCTAAGGATGTGGTACTGTTTACAGTCTTATCTATATGTGTGGAATTTTAGGTGTAGAAAGCAGGTCAGTCTGCAATCCATTCCTCTGTGCCTGAAAGCAACTTCACTATGACAAGCATCTGACCACCAGCTAAAAGGGCTGTCTTTGAAATCTGCACTCTTGACAGCATAGTCTAACTATCTGAAACAAAATCTGTCACTTCCTTTATACTTGCAGTGCTTTTACATCTTCATCTTCCTTTCCACACGGTGCATCTTAGCAACTACCTCCCTGTAACCTTTAGAAAAAGTCCTTCTGCTATTTATCCTTTCCTGTTAGAAAGCATATCCATGGAAAGGAATAAAGAGAGTCTCCTGATTCTGAGACTACTGCGACCATCTTCAATCCTCTTCATTTTTCTCTGACCTGCAATGAACCTCTGCTTTATTGAAAGAGCAAGAAGGGAGTCACAGATCTGGAAAATGCGGTGCAAGTCCTAGTCCAGCCCTCTGTTCCACAGCAGGATGAGCTGTAGCTTTGCCTTTCCCGGCAAGCACTTGCATAGCGAGTCTCCTCAAAACCTACAATTCAGGAAATCCATCAATCTGCTTGAAGAAAAACTCCTGGGTTTCTCAGACATTCCCATTAAAAAACTATCTCTTTCTAAGCCACGCTCTAATCTACACTAAACTCACCTAGAAGAGAATAGGAAAGCAGGGGACTAGAAGAACAGCAGAGAATGTTCTTTTCTGGGAATGAATGCCTGTCCAGCTCCATTAGCTATAATTTGACCACTGACAGAAAATGATTCATGTGAAGCAAATCTCCACCAAATGGAACAATGGAGTCACAGTTAATCTTCAGATTAACTCAATATGAATTAAGAACAGAAGTACCTAAAAAACCAGAGAAATAACAAACAATAATGAAGAAACCTGGAGAAACCTGTTCACTTGAGACAATTAAGACAAGAGCTCAAAAGTATTAGAAAACTGAGCAGGGGCTAAGACAGTAGTGTTTCACTCTGTGAGCATATTAGATAACTTGAGCTTTTACTTAACAGATTCCTACACAGAAGAGTGCATTTTAAGGGTACTTGTGGCTTTAGCACTTACCCTTGTGCCCAAAGGGCATTATTTATCGTGCTTCAGGACTGCAATTTTCCATTCACTGTATTAATTTGGATTAAAAATTGCCAGTATCCAACCAAATACTTGGTTGTGTCTCGCTGCTTGAAAACCATCTCCTTTCTGTTCTGGGAGACACCTGGATGCTACCCTGGCTTAAAACTGCTACATCTTGCAGCTCCTACCTGTATACTTTCCTCCTCTTATATTCCACAACATTTTTCCTCCAAGTGTGCTATGCCTAGTGCCCAAAATCAGAATGCAGAGAACAGCCCGTCACCACAAGAAAGGGAACAGCATGTGGCCAGTTCTGCTCTGCAGAACTTTTGGTGACAATGTGAGTGTTGGGGCATCCGTTCAGTGCAGGTAGCTCGGGGTGCAGCTGCAGGTTGAGCTCTGGGTGGGAGCCCCAGGCAAGGGGCCGTGAAGTGCCCACCCTCTGCAGAACAAAGGGCCCGGGGACTGTGGTCTGGCCTCGGAGACACAGCAGGAGCCAAGGACCTTGGACTTTTCCGCTCTTAGATTGCGAGGGTATAAAAGCCCAGGGTTTCCTTTGTTTGGGGTCCCTCCTTGGAGGCACCAGCTCGAACTGTTATTTTGTTATTGCACCATGATTAAATTATTTTAAGGATTGAGATGTCTGAGGCTCTGTGATGGTAAGGAAATCTGGCGTGACTGTGAGTGTGGGGCATGCAGCTGCAAAGTGGCCTTGATCCCAGCTTGGGTGGTGCAGGTGTGACTGACAGAGTGGCTCCTGGATGGTCAGACAGGGAAGTTTCCTTAGCACTGAGGAACAGGCTCAGCCGGTGGGTTTTTAAGTGACTGTGTGGAGAGCAACCAAAAACCAGGAAAACAAGCCAGATGCTTCTTTGGGAAATTTTCTTGCCCCAGTGTTAAGCAAGTTAAACCAGACTCCGTGGCTTTCATTCCTTCAGGCAAAATCTGTGCAGGTCTGACTCTCTTGTTCTCAGGGCTTGAATGAACAGTGTGTTTTTAATTTCTATTTCCTCCCAAGAAAAAGCTCTGAGAAAATTCAAACCAAAAGAGAATTAAGCGTATGAGTACTTTATGTCTGATAGGAAACTGCCTTCAGAGCTTCCTAAATACCAGATAAGCCTAGCATCTGGCTGGGTTGATATGTAAATGTATGTTAGCAGTGATAACTAAGTACTTGCTATAAAACAGTGTTGTAAGTGTTAGCGCTTGCATGCACTCATGCAAATACTTGCCCACCTACACACCATATCAACCTAAATGTGAAGAAAGATTGCTTTTCAGGAAAATAACACCAGAAATATACTGCCTCTTATAAGTAGGTTGCTCTGCCTATGCCTTGTTGAAGCAATATAAGGCAATGATCAGGCTTCCTCAGAGACACTGACAAAACTGAGGAGTAATGAGAAGACCTGGGCTAAACTTACGACTAAATCAGTGGGCTGGCTATATCAGTATAATTGTTTCTACTACAAAAACTATATGCATTCATTGGTGCTGCTTCTGATGTCAAAACATATTAAAATTTGTAGAATTTAATTTTTACAGGTAAAAACTCCTCTGAAATCACCTTTGTTTCTAGGAGTTTGCTTTCTTTTTTTATAACTACTTAGAATTTTTTGCATCTTAGTATGCATTTAAAATTGTGACTACTTTCTGAACTCCTAAGGATATGGAAAAATTCAAGATTCCACAACAGGTTCCCTAATTATACTAACTGGTTGCAAAAGACAGGAATATGATTCATCATGAGTGAAATTTATGCTGCCACTGGGAGTGGCAATGGTTTTATATCCCATTGCTCCAGAAGCCCCATCAACAAGCTTGACTGTCGACACCGTCAGTCCCGAGGAGAAGGTAAATATCTCCATGATCTTTAATTCTAAGTGACAGAACTAGGAAATGTCTAAGGATCGATATGTCCATTAGTAATGTACATACGTGCTTGGCACATATATATGGCATGTGACGTATTTTGAGAAAGTGAGACTATTTCCAAGTTGCATCCATTAAAATGTATGGGCTGTGTGATGAATCTGTGCTTCACCTGCACAATGCTACTTCTAAACTCTCCAGGTGTGTGTCTAAAGATTAAAACCATTTGCCACTTCTTCTGTATGACCCAGACTGGTAATTTATAAGAGCATAATCTTTCTATAATACTCCATCTTTTAAATGTTTATATGGATAATTTAATTCTTCTTGTGTAGTAGTGGAAATATGTTTACTGCATGATGAAGGAAATTATTCAAACTCAGAATCAAACCAAAAGTGACTTAGAATAGTGGAACTTCTAAAATACTGAACTGACTTTCTTACGATCAGATGTTTCTACAACACTTTACTGGATGAAGACACTGGGAAAAGTCTTTCATAAGAAAGGAACTCTGTTCTAGGTCTACGATGTGAGGAGTTTTGCAGAACATTCAAGATGATCTGCTTGTAATTATTGTGATTGTAATTGAAGGGTGTCTGGGAAAAAGAGTTTAAGATGCAGATGAAATTAAAAAAATTTGACTGGAATTTTCTACTATTTCACAATGTGTCTTTGTTGAAAATCTTACTAAGTGAGCCTGTCTGTAGTTCCATTTTCTGTTGAATATTTCTTAAGCAACCAGCTTTAGAAGGACACAGTATGTGAGGCACAGCTAACTAATATACACAAAGTTTTTAGAGAGAAAAAGAGTAAGATATAATCAAGGGTATAATTAATAAGTGCTATGCCTGGAGGACTTGAGGCAAAAAGATCAGGATATAAACTGAGCTGGCAGTATGGTTAGGACAAAGTTAGGACTAAGTGGCAAAGCCGTAGCAGTTGTGTGAGCTGGAGAAGCAGCTCAACTCAGAATACTGTTTCTGCAAATGTGCTTCTTCTGCTATTCAGGGTGCTGGTTTTCAGATTCACTGTGAAATCCCAAATGTAATGAAAAGGGAATTTCCATGAAATACAGAATAATACAGCCAAGCTATTGCAAGAACCTTACCAGGGCATTTAAACATAGCAGGTGTAAGGATGAGAAGCCTAAATTATTTTTTCCCTTGTTTCAGGTGACCACAGTCCCACGATGTGCTCTCTCAGTGCTGCCAATGCCCGGTTCTGTCTTGACTTTTTCAGAGAGCTGAACAAAAGAAAAAGAAATGAAAACATCTTCTTCTCCCCGCTAAGTCTGTCAGCTGCCTTTGGAATGGTTGTCCTTGGAGCCAGGGGCAGCACACTCGAACAGATTGAGAAGGTAGGTCTCCTTTGCTTAGAAATGGGAACGGTGGGAAGATATGAGCCAAGAGGCTGATTATACCATCTGATACAGTTCCTAAATATCCTAAGGATTGATGCACACAGAGAGCCCTTTAAAATTACATTATGCTGTTCCTAATACCAAACTTCTTCAGACTCAGCATTATTATTGAATTGACTGTTCAATGAATACACCAGTGCTAAAGAAAGTGTTTTGGAGGTATCCCTGCACTCTCCAGGGCCCAGAAGAGTTCCTTCCCTTTAATGTGGTTTTCTGCCTTCTCTGGATGCCCAAAGCCTCCTTTCTCATGTAGAAGTATTTGAAAGATTTCATGCACTCACCATCTTCTAAAACTACTTGTTCACTTGCAAAGATCTTATGATAAAGAACAAAGGGGCCTTTCCCCAGGGACTGTGTCTGGTTATGTTTTGGCATAGGCCTGCAACACTGCTTTAGCTTTGGGGTACCATCACTCAGCTGCATTCACCCAACATTTACATTGCAGGTCTTTCATTTCAGAGAAGTGTTGAGCAGTGCGAGACAGGAAAACAGATACCCTTCTGAGAAGGTAAGACAAAATTGCAGCTCTGAGCTAAAGCAACATGAGCCAGTTTGTCAGCCTTTTTCCGTGAAGGCAATCACTTAATCAGAAAGCACAGCAGTGCTGATCAGCCTCTCCATCTAGATTTGCAGACCTGCTTATTACTGTTCCTTTATTACTTGTTTAAGGGACCTTGTGAGATCACACATTTCAACAGCTGAGCCTTCTCATTACAGGTTTATAACCAAAACAGCAGTTCCAATCTAAAATGTGATCAGTGCTTCAATTGCCACCTGCAACATTTTGACTACAGAGCATGCCAAAGGCACCTTGGAGCTTGCTTCTCCCAGTCTCTAGACCAGCAGCCCTTTGCTTAGTGTGCACAGAGACATCACTGTAGGATATGATGTGGTTTGGAGGTCAGCTGGTGTGGGCCTGAAGGGGAACTGTTTTGTCATTGTGTACATCTGGCACAGGGGGAATAGGAGGTGGTGTCCTGGTGCATTTATTCCAGTGCCTGTATCAGCTGGGTGGAGTAGCGTTTCTCATACAGAGAGAGGCTGAAATTCACCCTCAGGTCCAACTTTGCATAGGAAAGCTCAAGCCTACCACGAAACATCTGTTTTCCTGTTTGAAGTGTAAAGAAGATGAAGGAGTCCATTCCCAGTTCCAGGCTCTGTTGGCTGAAGTCAGTGAACCTGGACCAGGCTGTTGTCTCACCATTGCCAACAGGCTCTTTGGAGAAATTACTTATCCATTCTTCCAGGCAAGTGACCGTGGTGTCCCTTGTAATGGCTCCTAGGTGTGGGGAGCTCAGCAGAATGTCTTCTGTCATAAAGCACAAAAGGATATATGCCTTTTTTACTGATTTCTTTCTTGCTGGTCTACTACATGGAATTATCCTGAAGCCATGAAATCATCTATCTCATAAAAATAATCACATTGCAATAAACTTCTGCAATTTGTACTTTCCAGCAATACTTGGATTCCACAAAGAAATTCTATCGAGCAGAACTGGAACCAGTAAACTTTAAATACACTGAAGAAGAAGTCAGAGACAAAATTAATTTCTGGGTTGAAAATGAGACAAAAGGTAAAGAAAAAATGTGCAGGTTGGTTTGCAATTGAACTACTTGGCAATATTACTCTCCACTATTTTTCCAAAGACAGCAAGAGTTTTATATATTAAACACCTGCACTATTTTTTTTCTCAATAGGAAATAAATGTAGTAAGAAGAACAAAAATGCCTTGAGTTCCTTGGTTCCACAGCTGTACATAAATTTCTTGTCATTTGTCTGACAGCATTACACCACTTTTCAATTTTAAAGAAATTACTATTAATAGTCAAAGTCAGCTGGTTGCAGGAACAAAGTAATAATTCTTCTTAATTCATTCTTTTTAAAGGTAAAATCAAAGACCTGTTTGCTGCTGGTTTTATTGATCCCTCTACTGTACTTGTCCTGGTCAATGCTATATATTTTAAAGGAAAGTGGGCAGTAGAATTTAAGAAAGAAGACACTAAGGAAACATATTTCCACCTGAACAAGGTACAGTATGAAGCAGCTGGGGGATNACAGATGGAGGCTTTCCTCCTTTCTGTTATCCCAATACAAAGCAGTGGTCTTCAGTCAGAACAGAAGGCTGTATTTCTCTCCAGTTTCCTAACCAAATATGTAAATGTTTGTACCAGTTCACATCAGAAGTGTCTCTTGTGCAGCTGAGATCCTTGTTGGACCAAATCCACTGAGCACACGCACTAACTTTGTTGGGGATTTTGCAACTAAGGGTGCTGTTTTAAAAATAGTCTGCTCTTGAGATTGAAACTGAGGATTCTGTTCCTCTGCTAGTATTTATAAACAGAGCAATGTGTGCTTTTGGGAAAAAATGTACTGAAGACAATGAACAAAATGTACTGAATGCATACATTATTCATGAAGAATTTAAATTATGGTTGCATCAGATGTATCTGTTTCCTCATCTGACACACCAGGAAAAAGAAGGGTGTAATGAAGAAGTTGTGAGTAAAGTAATTTGACACCATTAGAAAGGGAAATGTAGTTTTTATGCTTCTAAAATGGATAACTTCATTGGGACTATAGTTGAGAGGAACACAGCAATGCTACAAGTACATTAAATCCATGTCCACTGTAAATAATGCTTTTGAACTGAACTCTAACCTCAATACTGAGACCAGTTAAAACCAGGATGATAATTTCTGTGTTTTCCATTTAGTATGTTTCATGTATTCCAGAATGAGAGAAGGAAAGTGCAGATGATGTTTCAAGAAGGATATTTTAACATGGCCATCATAGAAGAACTGAAAACAAAAGTCATAGAGCTCCAATACTTCAATAATGAACTGAGCATGTTCATTCTTCTTCCTGAAGATGACTGTGAGGACTTTACTGGCCTAGAACGGGTAACACTTAATTTTCTTTCTAGTAATGTACATAGAGGGCATTGCTCCAGTGTGGTCAAAAGACAGGTGGGAAAAACAGGACTTCCTTTCCTTGCATTCATTATTGTGCCAATCATTACTATCAATACTGCCTTACAGCTTGAATGTGTCCTCACCTATGAAAAACTCGCAGAATGGACCAGCTCGGCTACAATGCAACCGCTGAGAGTGAAGGTGTATCTGCCTCAGTTCAAGATGGAGGAAAGTTATGTTCTCAACAACACTCTCCAGGAGATGGGAGTAATGAATGTTTTTGACTGGGGAAAAGCTGATTTGTCAGGAATCTCTATGAAAGATGGCTTGGTTGTGTCCAAGGCGATCCAAAAGACAATCGTGGAAGTCAATGAAGAGGGCACTGAAGCAGGTTGTGCCATGGGCCTTCTTGCAATGCCTCTGTGTTGCCCAGTAACTTATGAGTTCAAAGCTGACCGTCCATTCCTCTTCTTCATCAGACACAACCAAACCAACACCATTCTCTTCTTTGGAAGATATTCCTCTCCTTAAGTGGAGGTTATTTTCGAAATTAGATCTTTCTCCCCACTTACATCCCAACTGGCAAGCGGT
>WEIT01010225.1:233801-244262 GCA_013389985.1 Dryoscopus gambensis | reverse complement strand
TCTGATAGCTGGAATGTCTCGGTTTACATCTGTTTCCTGTACAAGGAAGCCCAAGGAGCAATGAACTCACCAGGAATAGAAATGCGTGTTCTTTCTTTTTATCTTTAAACAGAAACAGCATGGTTACGCCTGCAATCTGAGTCCACGTAACCAGTAATTTCTCATTAAAAATACAATTGGAAAATAGTTAAAATGTCCTTGTGAGCATGATTACATCTGTGTTAAATAGACAGAGTTTAAATCACATCGCTACTGAAGCAGGGTAAGGGTGGGAGTTTTTTTGGAGTTCCCAGAAACTAAATGTCATAAGGCATGTCTGCTGGCTAGTTCATCCCTGGGACCACATGGCTCTCATGAACTCACATGAATCAGAGTCTACATATGTTGCTGAGGGTGACAAGGCATCTGAGATTACCAAAGCAACTGAGGAAGTTGCAAATTCTTAGAATAAAATATTTTCTCCCACTCTAAAGCAAATAATTAATTTGTTTGAGAATTGTGATGGCTGAGTAGAGAAATAGCTTTTAGGAAGTTCACCTTGCTGAAGAAAATGCTCCTTTCATATAAGTAAAAAGACAATAGGAATACCAAGACCTTCTGATTAGCATGATCTCTGACCAGCATTAGGAAAATCAGTGATGTGCTTTATTAGTGGAACAAGAATGGTTTTGTTTTCTCTTTGTTCTGAGCTCTGGATAGATAAATGAATGAAATGGGTACAATCTGTAAAGGGTCTTTTGCTCTGTAGTTTTTATTCTGTCCTGTCACCATGAAACTGACATTCACATTTGTCAGTGCAGCACTGAGCCCTAATATAAAAACATCTTTTATTTTTGACATCTTGTAAGACTCTTTATAAGCTAAAGTAGAAACTTTCCTTTTTTGTCCATTTGCAATGTATATAGAGACAGCAATCATAATGAACATACTGGCATTTTTTGGCTAAATTATCCCTGGGGAATTAATCTGGTTATGGGCTGTTTTTATTCTGTCACATGAGACAAATATAAACCACTATAAAATGGACACCTTAGTTTTAACAGAAGAGGAGAGTGGTCAAGATGTTCACATGCAGCTACTGATTTCCAGTACTCCGAACTGAAACACCTTGTAAGTGCCCACTTTGCAGAAGGCCTGTGCTGTACTCACTCCCACACCTTGGGCTGTTTCAACAAGTTACACACATCTCGTCAAACTACATTTGAAAATCTCATCAGAACAGGTTTCAGAGTCTGAAGATATCTGATGAAGACCAGCAGGAAGCGTCTATGTGTAACCATGTTAACTTCAGCTGCCAACATATATAAAAGCAACTACATTGAAGTTACCCACACTCAGCTGTGTTACTTCTCAACCTGAGCTTGGCATAGCAGAGGGCAGGTACTAGACATTTCTGAGAATGCTGACATTATGTATCAAACCCAAGGTAGCAAGGGAAACCTTTTCTTCTCCCTTTGCTCACAGTGCAACAGATGGAGGGAGCATTGTCCTTATCTAGTCTCCTGGGGGTGATCACAACAACCATTTCATTTTTTTGAGAGATTTACTTTTCTTGTCTCATCAAGACAAGAACACTAGAATGACTCCGAATACAGCTACAAACAGTCATTAAAGTTTGATAGAAGTGCCTGCTAATATTTGTAATTATTTGGGATTTATTTTAACAGTATGAACATTGTTTATTTAGCACTATCTAATGTGTAGAATTAAGGCACTTAAGGCTTCAGAGAAGAGAAATTTATCTCTGACTTAAGTGTCTAAAACCATTCTGCTGCCTCTCTGCTGACTTGTTTCAGCAGCAAATTTAGCATGCCCAATGTATGAAACGCAGCAGCGGAACTTCAAATCCAGTCCGGGCTTCTCCTGTGTTCATCAGACTCCAGGGTTCACTTTGATGTCCTGTCATTAGAATGCTGGAGCGATAGCTCAAGTGCCATTACCTTCAGCTCACCTTTGTTCTGCAGGATAACTTGTATTCTCAGTTAAATCCCTTCCTGTACGAATCTTTATGATAATATATGCAGGACTGCAATGTCATCTGGTTAAGTAGATGCACTGCCTTTTGGGATCACACATATCCTGTTACAAGGGTCACTTGTTCCTCAAATGTTTCTGTCTGAACAGAGAGCTTCACAGCTTCTATGTATACAAAATATTGGACAGCTTTTCCCTGCCCCAAAATTGCTACATGGGAAATTTCTATGAACAAAGGGCTGGAAGACATGGGTTGTTTAAGGCCATGTGCAAGTTAGATTGGACACTTTGCATGCTTTTGTCTTAGGTCCTGAGACTGCTTAACCTGCTTAGAGAGTTCGCATTGCTTAGTTTTTTCCCAGAAGTAAAATACATCCACTGAATGTTGGCGTTGTCTTTCATTTTCAATGAAGACCAAAAGCAGTTGGCAAAGAGATTCCTCAATTGGCAGGAGGATGCCAGCAGCAAGAGTGGAAAGACAAGGCTGGGAATAAGAAGACCACTAGCACAGACA
The DNA here is from genome assembly GCA_013389985.1 of Dryoscopus gambensis. Lineage (NCBI taxonomy): Eukaryota > Metazoa > Chordata > Aves > Passeriformes > Malaconotidae > Dryoscopus > Dryoscopus gambensis. The sequence continues at coordinate 241,774 of WEIT01010225.1, read as the reverse complement.
TGCTAAGAACAGCACCCTGGAAGGTAGACAAAGCAGAGTTCTGTTTCAGGCTCATGACTGAAGAATTTCACTGCAATAATCTGTGTATTCACAAACACCCTCACAATCTCATCAGTCTGTTTGCAAGCTGGAATTTTCAGGTACCTTTCTGCAGGAGAAGGCATCAAAAGTACAAATCATGCATGGTATTTCCTCTTAAGCACACGAGAGGAAATAATCACAGAAGTGAAGGCAGCCAACATTTTTGAAGGGATGACTAGAGGGAGTACATACATTTCAAAGTAAATAGCAAAGCTACAGGAGGTGAGATTGTTGCACATATGAAGGGCAAATTTTAAGAAAAACAAGGAGAGAGAGCAAACCAGAAGTACATTTGGAGATATACAATCAAGACAACCAAACTGGAGGTTTTTAATATGAAATACATTTCCTATCAGGAAACAAGTCTGTTCCTCAAAAATACCAAGCATGCTGCTCACAAGGAGAGATGAGAGAATGAATCTGGTAGATAGAAGTAATTAGAGATTCTAAGATGACAACAAAGCATGTTACTAGGACTGTGAATGGGTTAGGGATTATCAAAATTGAAAAGGTGTAAAAGGAAAAAATTAGTCAAGTTGGTATGTGAAACTCTATGTTTTCAGGTATTGAAAAGTATTATAATATCAGACATGCTCCATTTTCAGGGTTTACCTTTGACCGGACATCTTTATATCAATGTTTGGCTTTTAAAAAAAATGGATGAAAATACAAAATGATCATATCTTATGTGCCACCTGCTGAGAACTATATTGAACCTGAAAATGGCTGGCCACAACAGGCAGGTAAATAAGGTCATCTTTCAAGTGATTTGCTTAACTGTGTGTCCTTCAGCACACTAATTTAATGTATTAATCTCTGTATCTTTGTAAGTACGTAGAGAGCTACTGAAGTAAATAGCCTTTTTTAAAGCTAGATGAAAGAATCTAAAGCATCTATAAATCCTGTCTGGATTCCAGACTTCATTTTTTGCTTTTCCTGATATCTGAAATGCTGCCTCAGAAACCAAATAATTAATGGATATAAGCAAATTTTGGCAGCAACCCTTGCTAATAACTCAAATTCCAAGAGACTTCTCTTCTTGTAATAGTAAGAAAAAATTGTAGCTAGCAAGTGTAATAAAATAAACTCTTATGCTGCATCTATAATCATAACACCTGAAATTTTTCTTCCGTAATTTAAGTTAGTACAGGCTAATAGCATGTCTGTTTAGGTTTTTCTTTAAGACAACAAATCCTGGAGAAAACATACAGAAGTGCAAATTTTACCCGTTTGATGAAAGAACAATTGCTGCTGAACAGTGATTTGAAAGTCATAAAAATGCAATATTCAGAACCTCTGCATCCATTAGCTTGACAGATGTTCTTAAAAACATTCCCCTGGTTCTCAAATTGGTATAATTACACTGTCAGTGCTGCGTGTTCCTGACAAACATTCAGAAACTCTTATGACTTTTCTGATTGCCCTTATGTTTTCTGAATCCAATAGTCATATGTTTATTGCTTGTTCAGTTTTAGCCAATATGTGTAATTCTTACTGCAGCTCAGCCTGGGTGTAGCTTGAGATGCAAACTTGCTTTGGTACCCATTACTCGTCTGTTTGTGCTCCTGTGATTCTGTCTCCTGGCAAAAATCCAAAGCGATTCTGAGAGTTACACCCTGGGCAAGATGGTAGGTCATGTTCTTGGGTCCTAATGAAGACACTCCTTAAACAGGGTAGTGCTGTGTGAAGATGTCTGGGCTGTTTTGTGTCTGATGGAGACATCATGCACTGAGTGTCCCTTCAGCCTGCCATTCAGGCATTTCTCACCTATTGCACTTTTGACAACTACCTAGAAGTTGCGAGATGGACCAGCTGGTGGCTTTGTGCAGTGTCCTCCTCAAGGAGAGCTCCAGCTCTGCCAGCTGTCATGCAGGCGGGATGCCTGACAGATTTTGCATTTGGCCATGGAAGAAAGCAATCACTCCTTGGTGGCAGGGCACCTAAAGCCTTCATCCAGGCAAGCTGCAGGTTGGAAAGAGGGAAAAAAGCCTTTACGGCTTTTTGCTTTAGTAGCTTTATTGAGCTGGCACAATCTGGACTAATTACAGTCCTAAAAAGTAGTTATGTCATAAAAATGGATGTGCTGTGTCTGTGTGTGCATGTGTGAGCACACCCTTGTGTACGAGAGAGAAAGACACAACCACCATAACAATCATAACCTAAGAAGCCTCAGGATTGGCACAAAAGGAACTTATTTGACAATGAGTCCATTTTTGTTAAATATTGTGGATTATCTCCTAGGTTCTTTTGGGAATATACAGAAGATTCCTGTGCAGACCTGAGGGAAAATCATCTTACTGATCTGTTAGCACCTCTGCTGTTAATATAAATATTGGCAAGAGTTATATAAATACTGGTGGATTCTGAAAGGGCTGTGAGCAATTTAAGAGCAAGAAGCTCCTTTTTAAACACAGGAAAATAAAATGCTTAATGTGTCCCAGGATGTGCTGTGTTTATGTGAGTGATTACATAAAAATGCCATAGAATGAGCAATCTGAGAAGATGCTCGTTGCAAATTAATTACTCCTCAATTAAAGCCACAGTATTGTACTTGCTCTGGTTGTCATTAAAGTTCCTGCTCTGACATTATTCACCTGCTGCTATGGAAACAAACACATTCAACCTAAGAATCAGCAAGTCTGTTTTCCCTAAAGTTATTGTTTTCTTGGGTAAATCAGGCCCAGATCCTCCATTTAGTTCTCTTGTGGCAGCTCTCTGAGCTCAGTGGAGTGGGTTGTGGGTCACTTCAGAGCAGACCAGCAGCCAGGAGGATGATACACGTCACCTTCTTCACTGCGCATATTTTCTGTTAACAAATCTACTAAAGCTTGCCAAGAGCATGTAGAGTCTATCCCAGGCCTCCCCACCACTGTTACCCTCTGTCTATGTTTATAATTTACAGTGCACTGAGATTTCTCATCTTAATTTAGAACTGTTCGTGCTTTTTTAAGCAGTTTCTAAAAAAAGGAAGCTGTTCATGCTGTGAACTTAGGGAGGTGAATATGCCTGATCTTCTGGGGTTCCCAAAGGTGGAGATTTGGGGTGATATGCAAGACCCCTTTTCAGAAACCATGGATGCAGGTGAGCCTTTGTTCTCACCAAGTCCTGTGGCCAGTATGTGGGGCACAGGGAGCCCTGACCCTGCCACCTCACTTCTGAGGGAGCAACCTCATGGCAGCTGCCTGGACTGGACAAATATTGGCCTTGCTTCTTTTCTTTTTCAGTGACAGGCTGCCCAGACTGACAAAACAGAGTTTCCATCTACCATGTGCAGTGCTTTGTCCTCCACGGAGGTGGGTCAGGTCCTGGGATTCCTTTTGTTGGGCCACATGGAAGAAAGGAGTGAGCTGAAATTCTCCTGGTGGTGCACCTGGTTACTGCATGATGCAGTGGGAAAATCAGAATCAAGAGGTCTAACCCTGGTTGCCAATTTCACAAACACACAAACTGAAGAGAGGGTCTGAGTGTTTGCTGGCTATCATCCTCTTCACCCTGTCTCAAAATCCTCCACTTGAATTACCCCTGATTTTGCAGTGGACATTTGCATTGTGTGTGGTTGATATAATGTTCCCTCAGGCTCTGTTTTACAATGGGCAGGACTGTAGAGGAAGGGGCAAAGCCTGTGTTATTTCCCTATTTGTTTCCTCTTCTGGTAAAATATTACAGGACCTTACCTTACTGTTCCTGTTATGATTTCTATTTTGTTAGAATGCCCAGATTCTTTTGGCATTTTGTGCCAAAAAATATCTCTACTAGTCTCCTTCCATTTCCTCTCCCACACTCCTCCAGGGTCAAAACCGTTGATTTAACTGGGGCTTCCCACCCTCCTCATTGCCCAACAAAGTAAAGAGGGAGAAAAGGACTACTGTTGTTTAACGACTTTAAACAAGAGAAATAAATCACAGCTACTTTAAAAACAGGCAATTAGAGCAATATTTTCACTGAAAAGAATAATCTGAAAACACAGACGTATCACCAGAAAGCTTGGAAATGCACAAAAATTAAATGTCAGTATACTTTCTGCAACTGTGTCAGCTGCAAGAGAGCTTTTGCAAAACCTTTTGTTAATGTAACTGCAGCAGGATTGCTTTGCTGGGCCTACAGACAGTCTGAAAGGCTAGTTTGGGATTGTTTTAGTTTAATTGGACATCAATTTTAACAGCAGAACATCATCTAAAATTATGGGACTTAAACTAGAATGGTGAAATACCAGCCTAGTTAAACCAAAGGGTTAGCGGAGGGTGCATATGTGGAAGCTGTGTCTCAAGGATGGAGAAATTAAGTCTTTCTTTGGTTCGTGGTGGGAACTGGTAGCTATTACAGAAAAGGAAATACAGAAACAAGAAGAGGTGGGTGGGAAGAAAGAGAGAAGAGAACAGGGATGGAGGAGATGAGGGAGAAAGCACAAAGACCTGAAAGGGGACCACATCTTACTCAGCAACACTGACCGTAAGAAGGCATTAAGCAGATAAACAACAATTTACTACTTAAAAGTCATATTCTACCCTTGAAGTATGTGCAGACTTCCCCATGAGGTCAGTGGGTGTGCCAGTCTGGGCTGTTGAAAAATATGTTGTCTGAAATTTATATCCTAGCCTTATGGGAGTAGCTGGATGTGGAATTTGGCGCTGGCTGTGGAACAAGTTTGGTATTACTGTACAGAGCAACTGACGCTGGTGGACGCGTATCTGAGGTGTGATTGTGCAAGGACACACTTTTCACCCTCGGTTCATTGGAAAGCTGATCAAGCTGCTTAGCATGAATAGGTTGAGGTTGTCTATTAATTCATGGCCATGAGCTGTTTCTGCGATTTCCTATGTACTTATTCTCACACTTTCCTGAAGGTGATAATTCCTTCTTCAAGTAAGGAAGGAATTTACCTACTTTATTAGGTGCAATGACTTGAATGTCCTGAGAGACTCATGGGGATTCTTTCTGGTGATGCAGAGTTCACAAGGGAGAAGGGAATGGATCCATGGCAGAGGACTGCCCCCTTCTTTGGTTTGGCTATGTTTACATGGACTTCAGTAGGAGCAAAATTCACTTCTGTCCAATGGTTTGAGACAGTGCTAGTTCAATTAATAATAAAATAATTCTAGTAATTAAATACCCAACAGAGTTAATGCTTAGGTTGTTATATAGTTCTTAGCACTGCTTTTGATCCTACTGGCAGCAATGTGTTCCAAGTGGGATAACTTGTACGCAACAGGAAAACCAGGGAGGCAGCCATCCATTGAGCAGCATCCTTTAGAATAAGGGGTATTTCCAGGCCTGGTGCTGGCAACAGCTGGAATTGTCAGAAGCTGAATAGAATAGGACAAGTCCAATTTTTGTGTGCCTGGAATCTAGGCTAACACAAACCACTTTCAGAAAGGTTTATAGGAGATGAACTTAATAGTAATATAAAGTTCCTGAAAGCCTGGCTAGTCCACAGTTCTCTCTGAGAATGATCAAGGCCAGTTATATCTGACAAGTTATCAACAGTGCCCTGTTTTAGATGAAGCATCATCTAAAATCTACAAAATTTCCTCCTAATCCTGAAGAGAGATTAGATAATATCTTGAGGCACAGGGTTTCTGTTCTTCACAAAATATTCCTGGCATTAACTTTCAACATGTGCATATTCATGTCTTCTTCCAAATATATTGCCAAATCTAATCCTGCTTTAAATCTTGCCTTAGTCTTACTTGATGCTATGTCAAGACATGTATCTCCATAGGTGACAAAACGTGAAGAAATATTTTCTTGCCTCCATTTTGGACCTGCTATCTTTGTATTTCTTTTACTGTCTCCTCCTTCTTATGTTACAAGACAGAACAATCAACAAAGCAAACAGAAAAGCCCTCTGACCTGCCCCACTTTGGGTAAATGAGGTGTAGGATAAGAAAGTCACCATCTTCTAAACTGTTATAGCAAACAAACATGAGAATGGTCACTACCTGCTAGGTAAAAGCCCAGAGAAAATCTAGCATGTAGGCAACAACTGCAAGTCAAGCCTTTACAGGTCTAAGCATCCCACAACTCCCTTTTCTGCAGTACAGAGGCTGTCTTGCAAGCATCAAGCTTCTCTTCTCAGAAGATGATAGCTGTCCTCATCTGCTGTATACGTTAAATAGGTTTTAGATTTTGGCTGGGCTGGAATTTTTTCACTCCCTTCATTCTGAATTTATGTCCCAGTGGGGCATTTAAACTGGAGGTGACAGTGTGTCTGTCTGTACCCCAGCCCTGTCAATCCAGCTGCTGACAAGGAGAAAAAGTGAATTAGAGAGTCATGCTGCTTCAGTTCAGCTTCTCCCTCAAAAATAGATATCAGTGTGAAGTAGCCATGAAAGGACTTTTTGTGTGTGGCTTTATCCTGTCATAGCAGGGGTTGTTGTAATGAACTGAGGAAATGTGAGATGAAGTGGAATACAGGCATAGATGAAAAAACTGACAAAATGTCAGGAATCCTTTTTTTTGTAAATCTAAATTTATCACTGAAACCAGAGCTGAAATGTATTAAATAACTGTCAAGTGGAGAATTACAGGGAGCTGCCTTCCAATCTGTGTGGAAGATGCCTTTCAAAATACTAAGTAGCATTATTTTCGTCTGATGTTTCACACAGCAGTTTACATTAATGCCAAATTGGGATTAGATGCACAGCCCGGGCAGAATGACAATCCTGCTACAGGCTTTGGTGAACAACACTGATTAACACTCATTGGAAACTTGCCCCCTGCACAGAAGAGCTTTGGAGGTGTAGAAATCTTCAGTAACTCCTCTTTGTGGCCTTGCGCTGGGACCTTGTGAAAGGGAAAATCCTGATCAAAGCTGTCAAGGTCTTGGCACGCAGGGAGACCATCTTTGACTTTTCAGGTGAGATCACAAAAGAAAGAAGATTATGCACAAAAGGAACTGACTGAGTCATGGAAAATATTGGGAGCCCAGGCCAGTTAGATATTTTGTCGATGACCTCATGGATTGCCATCACCAACTGGTCTGTTTTATCCTTCCTTCTCCCCTCCCACCAACAGCAAGAGCTCCCCACCATGAGTTCTACAGACAAAATGTAAGATTGGAGGTTGAAGTCTGCAGCTCTGCTGTACCTGGGCCACAGGTTTTGGTGTGTTGTGCTCAAAGACAATCACATCTGTGTCATATGGGTGGCCACAGGAGGAACTGATGTGGAAAAGAAAGATGTGAGGAAACTTTGATACCATACACAGATTCTTACAGAAATCTGTAGGGAAAAAGTAGAGAACACCAGAGCAATCAAGGACAGTGTTTGAACTTTCTGCTTCACCCTTCCTGATGAATGGTTGAAATGAAGGTGTGTTTCTTGAACTAGACTCTCCTTGGTCAGTCACCCAGCCTGTGAGGGCACTGCACTCTGAGGCATGCCTGTGAAACTGTCCATCTGACTTCACACTGCATGCAAGCACTTCATAAGTAATTAATTTATGCCTCCAAACAAGTTTTAATGGCATTATCATATACCCTCCCTACCCACTGACACCAAGAGAGCTCCTCCATTCAGCAGGGGAACACCACTGGTACTTGGTTTTTCTGAGTTTTGTTTGATCAATAAAAGCACAGGTCAGCAAAGGCCACAGCCTAAGAACTGTGCCACGCTGCAGTGCATGTTGCTTTGGCTATGGCCCTCACACCGGGTAATGGATGGTTCCTGGTGGATGAGTGGCGCTCAGAGTTCTGTACTCTGATATCTCCTTCTCACTGCGAATGCCCATGCCTCCGTGGGAGCTGCCTTTTGCATATTGTTATAAGCTCAAGGTTTCACCCACCCAGTTCTATGTAAATCCTGATGTTTATGCATATCCCGTATGGAATATGTATGACCTCTGGAAAGTTCTGTTAAGTTCGATGTTCCATTGGTTCATTCAAACAGAAACCT
>WEIT01010225.1:217390-233776 GCA_013389985.1 Dryoscopus gambensis | reverse complement strand
GACTGTCTCTTTGGATCTGCTTCCTGTCACTTCAACGGTGTGAGGGCTCCATTGGTTGTAATCGCTCTGTCCCGCCCTGTCTGGCATCCAGACAAAGGGATGCCGGAGCGCGGGCTGGGGTCGTTTGTCTGTGTTCCTGAGCCGGTAAAGTTTGGATCCTGCATTTGACCCTTCTCGTCTCCTGCCTCTGTCTACGCACTTTACATGGGGTCTGTAGTCCTGCACCCTGCAAAGGGAAGGTCAGCGCTGATTTGTTACTTTTGTAACAAATTTCTCCCCGTTTATTGCTGAGAGCTCTCGTCGCGGGACACCTGAAACAGCCCAAGGCGCAGCTGCTCGGCAGCCGGGCGTGTGCGGACTGCGTCAGTGCCAGACCTTACTGGCAGCGTTGTCTTGTGCTGACCACAGGTGGGACCCCTGCAAAAACCTCTCTTGTTCATTTTGATAATTCCTCTCTCAAATGCCCAAGCTCATTAAGTTTATTACTCTACTTGATGAAAGAGATATAAAAACTTTCTGCTACACCAACTAATTCCCCAAATAAATGTGAGCCAGACTTCAGCTTTGGCTCTCTCAGAGAATGTGACATTGAATTGCAGTTCTCTGTCTCATCACTAGAAGCTCAGCTGTTGTGCTGGTAGAATCTCACTGCAGGGGTTGCATTCAGAGGTGGCACTCAGAAACCAGACGTGTGGCATCATTCACCCCAAGGCATTTGCTTCAGAATGCCTGTCCTTGCTTCTAGACCATTCTAAGGCTGTGAGATAACTTCTGAAACAAATCAAGGGCAGATTAGTGAGTGCTAACTGTGCTTGCATTAAGGCACTGGTTCCAGCCACCATCTCCATGGACTAAGCCTAGGAAGGATGCTGAAAAGCTCCAAGCTGGCTATGGGACACATACTGTCCTCTGGGCATTGCATAATTATGCTATCCTTTACTTATTTTTGTTTCATTTTGTTTTGTCTTAAATACAAAAACTAAGAAAAGGAATGGGAGGGAAAAGACGGAGACTGAAATAATTTTGCAAACACTACGATTTCACCTTTTATGGAGGTATTGTTGTTGCATTTAGCCTACATTATGACTTTGTCTACCATTTGATCTCAGACTCAATACTTAAACAGATTTGCTATAACAAAATACTGCTTTTAAATGATGTTTGCTTTAAGTAAGTCTGAGTGTGATTATTGTGACTGGAGAAAATAACAGACTGTTTGTTTTGTTTTAACTGAATTCATAACATATGTTTGTAATAAATGGACTCGGGCAGTTGTCCTGATGATAAATGGGCCAAAATTTGAAATTAGTGCAGCCTTGATGAAATTTCATCACTGAGAAGTCCAACAACAAAAAAAAAATCGTGTGAAAGTTAACAACTGAGTAGAGTGAGGGATCTTGGGGGAAGGATTTATGGCTGCGCAGAATACTGGGGAACAGGGAGCAGTGGAAATGTGTGCTCAGAGGGAAGAAGGAGTTTCTGAGGCCCCCAGCAAGTGTGTGCCCTGTTGCTGTTTGTGGGGCTGCAGACTGGGCTCAGCCGTCAGCCACCTGTATTTCTGCTCAGGAGCAGCAGTTCCTGCTCAGACCACCTACTTTGAAACCAAAGCCAGTTAAGGCAACATTTAAGTGCTCTGGCTCAAGACAGTGATGCAAACTGCCTGTTACCCAGGGAGCCTGAGCTGGAGGACTTCTTTGGCTGGCTGTGCCTTCAGCTTTGTCTGAAAAGTTCACAGAGTACCTCTAAATGCAGTGTGTTGTTGATGGGCTGAGCTGGTGGACTGAATTTCACTGAGGAAATGTCAGCTCCCACCACCTCCTCATTCGATGACAGAAAATCTTGGATGACAGCAACAGCACTGACCTCTGACTACAGAAACTGGTCTTTTGTAATGGATTTCATAAAACCAAAGACAAGTTTTCTTATTACAGTTGCTTTACAGTGCATGTGCTCTGCTTCTGCCTCCTGTGTCTTGAAAAACAAGAGAAAATGTCACCCTGTGCCCTTTGCATGGCATAGAGTCTCTAAGTTGTGTGGGCTCCCCAAGTTCACCTCCCCTGCTCTGCAGCCATCATAGCTCAGATGGAACAGTTGTCTCCATTTCTTTATTGTGATTTCCTTAGTAAATTAGACTAAGCCTTGGACTTAATCCCAGCACAGTAAGCACTGACTGAAGCAGTGAACAAAGCCTTGAGGGAAAACCCCACAAGAACATTTTAGAATGAAAGCTTCTAAAAGCAACTAAAATTATAAAACAGTAAAGTCTACAACATAACGACCCCACCCTCCAGCTTATCTTTTTTGAACTTGTGCTTACAAAGAGCATCCTTGGATTTACTTAGTTTCTTGCTTCAGAAAGGACTTTTATTACTTTAACTCTCTTCTGGTCTCTTTATTTCAGGGATATGCATGGACAAAACAACCCTACTGTTTCAGCCTTTGATCAGGAAACATGCAGATGTTCTGAAATGACTCTCTGATTCAATGTCAAAAAGTTTTTCATCTTGATATGCTATATTACTTCCCAGATTTTTTTTCCAACTAAGCAAGTGAAAACATTCGTACAGAGAATAATTCTTTACTACACAGGAACTGATTCTTTCTGTCAGTTCAGCTCCAGTTGTTGGTGTTCTTACACACAACAAGCTAGATGTGGTCTTGGGGATGGGGAGCAGGGGGCCAGGGGAGGTGAGGGCTAAGTTAATGTGACCAACCACATTCCCACGTGCACACAGAGCAGCTCTGTGAACACCTCATATAGTCTGTGGGAGGTTGTCACTACTTGCCGCAATGGCCATGGCCCTGCTAAATCCCTCCATACCTTCCACATTGACAGGAGAAAGACAAAATCTCTCTGGAAAATTATCTATTGGGTTGGATACGTTGTCTGTCAGCAGTTGAAACTGCAGACAGATGTGATGGGTTTTTCCTTGGCTGAGGCCTGTGTTTCACTCGTTTCTGGGTAGCACGTCAGATACTGTTCATTTTGCATGATAATGATGTCCCAAGCCTTTCATTTACATTCGTATTGACTACTGTGCAAAGAAGTTATGCAACTGTTCTTATAGACCAATATTACACCTTAGGTGGACCTTTCCAGCTGCAGTCTAAAGTATCATTACTGATGCTGCTTCCCGTCTTTACAGTGTTGTTTAGAAATGGCATTATTTTTAATATATTTTAACTCTCTTCTTCTTATGCGTCCCATACAAAGAAGTTTTGGTGCAACTACAAACAATTATTATGCTGCAGTGGGAAAAGCTGTACTTTTCCATACATCATAACCCATAAAAAAGACATAAAACATACAGCTTCATACTTTGCTTTGATTTTTTGCAAGTTTTCACTAAATCCACAATATCCTGGCACATGAATACAGTGTGTTTAAAGCTACTCTGGTTTAACTACGTAAATGCAAAGTAGTGCTGAGAGAGCTGTGAAGCTCATTTCTGGAGCTTATTATGATCTGTTTCAAAGCTGAAGGGGGGTCAGAAAGCTGTGAGAGACAAAGTCCTCAAAGGCAGTCCAGAGGGGTCTCCCAGTCCTTTGACTCCTGGAGGAGCCAGAGAGGTGTTCTGGATCCAAGAAACAGCTCACCATTACTTCTCCTTGCCTTATTCCTTCAGACTTCAGGCTTTAATTCCCAGAGGCTACTCACTGAAACATAGGCTCAGGTCCTTATTTTAAACTTATTTAGGTTTTTATAACATGATGAAAAATAGAATTCATCTTAATGTCTTCCCTTGTGAGCTTCCTCGTCTATTTAGAGGAAAGACAGGTTTCAAATACTAAGTTCTTTTTCTTTCTCCTTCTCCAGGAAAAAAAGCCAAAGACCCACAATCGATATAGCAACTGGAACGTTCCTATGATGCCAACAGTAAAAAAATGTGCTCCAAAACAAAAGGTCAGTGATGTTGGAGGCCATGCAGCTTTTCTTTATAATGGCATCCTTCATAGAGGTTAATTTTCAGAAGTCTGTGATTGCACATTTTAGGAAAGACACGCAGAAAATTTTATTTTCCTTTCAAATAAGAACTGTAATATACTCATACTTGTGCTGTTAAAAGCACAGATCATAAAACACAAATGCTACAAGGTGGCCTCCCTGGCTCTACTATTCTACAGCTTACTCGGTTCATTTTTAAACATTTACATTTGTTCCTCAGACATTAATACACCTTTTGCTCTGCCATGCACTGTGAATAAATTTGTGTTCCTAGGACAAGCCAATGAAGTAAAACTTCATTAAACTTCATCAGACTCACAGCTGTAACTTGAAGCAATTTTGACCTTTCACGGGAGGAGAGAAAACAGAGAGGAAGAAGGGTATGTGTATATTCATTACAGGCCTTAAAGTTTACAGAAACACAGGTTCCCAAGAGCTTTTTCAATAATGGTTTTAGTCAAATATTTATATTTCTATAACTTTATATGTTTAATGATTTTCTCCATTAAGGTTTTTGTGGTTTACCAAGGAAAATCCAAATATTCTTGATGATGATTGGTGACTTAAAATCTCTTGTAGCACGACAGTGTATAAAAACCTCTCCAAATAACTGCCTTTTTCACACATCTGGAAAGACTCCATTTTTTTATCTGCTAGAGCCTTACAAGGGCAGCCTATTACATAAACAAACAGAAGAATACACGCAGTCACAGAATGACTGAATTGAGTATAATCTTACAAAAACAAACCCTGTCTCAATACTCCTTTGTTTGTTGCTTTTTGGCACTATTATTGACTCTCCTGTGTGTATTGTATAATCATTACTGCCCCCACTTTCTCCCTAATGTGAAACATGTCCAGGTGGTCAGCAACAACAAGGCCAAGGCTTGCCTAGCACTGCAACCTTCTGGAGCTGAGTGCATCCTGGGAATAGGATCTCTGATTCTCACTCGCTTTTCAAGTGGGCAAGAGCACCATCACTGTTCAAGAACTCATAGATGACGTATATAACAAATCTGACTTGCTGAGGCACAAGTTATTTCTTCTGAGAGACTCTACAAAGAAGGTAAGGGACCTGAAACATAGAATCATAGAATCATTTTGGTTTGAAAGGACCTCTACGGTCATTGAGTCCAGCCATGGCCATGAACGTCCCAAAAAGTACTTTGTACTGGAACGCTAATTCTGTCAGATGGAAGGAACCATGTTCATGAACTATCATAGGGGAGAAAATATTCCCAGAAACTAGAGAGAATTCACTCTTGTGTGAATTAAAACCATTTTCTAGTCTCTTGCAGATCCATCTATGAATGCCTCTTGCCACTGAGAGAAGATGCTGTCCCGTTATTCCCGTCCAACAGGCACCCTGTAGGGTGTTACCTCCTGCTCAGTCCTTTGATGGGAAGGGAAGTGTACTGCTGCAGCACACCAAGCCCACCTATACGTGTCTGTTTCATACAGAAACATGACCCTGCTGGGCCAGGACTGCATTACAAAATCTGGCACCTTTTGGCACTGCAAAGACTGGAGCACTCTGAAAATGTGGGATGTACTTCCATATGTAGAAGGTGCATGGCATTATAACGATGGCAGCAGAGATACTTTAGTTTCTGTGTATATTTATAATTTCAACAATTTTATTTAGTAGAGCAAAACAGGAAATAAAAGTTATTAAGTTTATTTTCTTATTGCTATCTATCTTAATCTGGTCCTAGAAGCAATAAAAAGGCATACAAAAAACTGAATAGTCTAATCAGATGACATTTGCTGAAAACACATTTTCATTTCCATCTGTTAAGATAACTTTTATTTTTTGAGTCATGATTTCTGTGATACAGCTCTATCTATTTACCCTGTTGCAACAAATACCAGCTACACAGATAAAGGCTTATCTCCTGCATTTCTTGAAGCTTGGGAAAGCAGTTACTTGCCAGTAATGCCTTTGGCACAGAGTTCATCATTTAGGAACATTTCTGTCATGCTGCCACTTAAAGTGAATGTAAGGTAGGAAGTATGTGCTTGAAGTTCAGTCTTGTCTACAAGTATTCATGTGTTGGCTGAAGGAATTAAGTTCCAATATGTAAGCAAAGTTCAGCCCAAACCCTGGAAACCCAAAACTGAGAGTAATTTTTCAGCTTGGCATCATCTTATCTGCGGGCTCTGTGCTCCCCCAGGCACAGCAGTTTGGAAATGAGAAACCTCAGGCTGCAATTGCTCAAAGCTTAGGGCTCCACACATAGGGTGATGTGGTTCTCACTCTGCTTCTGCCATGGCTCTGACAAAGGAGGGAGGCTGAGGTAGGATGCTGTATCTGGGACATCACACATTTAGCTGCCTGCACAGCTCTGTGGCTGCTCTGGTATCCTGGGAGTCAGCAGCTCAGAGCTCCAGTGCAGGGCAGGGATACTCAACATGTGTAACACAGCGAGGGAAAGCAGAAGAGAAGCCATGCTGCTTCACAGGAGACCTGAGCTACCCCCACAATCAGCTAGAAATGTAGGAAGCAGATAGAAGGGTCACAAAACCAGAAGTGCTGGGACACAGACACAAGATTGTGAAGCAGGAGGACCTAGACCTGTGCAACTGCAAATGTCATCTTTCATAGTCAGCCACCAACCCGTGTCCAGCCAGAAATAAACCCATAGACCTCAGGGACAGGAACAGGGGCAGACTGCCTGGCAGTGCTCCTGAACACCAGCTGGGGAGCACAGGGCCATAAAACACCCGGAAGAGTAACACATTGTTTTGCTTGTCATTAGAAAAGCTAAGCCAGTTCCAAAATGGCAAACACCCACATATCTTGAACTCAACTTTCCACATTTATGGAGCTGAGTACTGAAAAGGACTCATTTAGGGGAGAAGACAGTGAGCTATTTTGCTAGGATCCTTCAAACGCCGTGGTTTAAATGTGTTCACCACGTTAACCCAGCTCTTCTTCTCCGAGTCATGTGCTGCAAACAGTCCCTCCACACACACCCCCTGATCTACCCTGACATTACAATTTGCCACACATCTCATTTCACGTTTGGTGTTCTATGTTATGTCCTCCACATATTGCTGTAGGCTGGGGCAAAGCATGAATGGGGGTGGGGGTGGACAGCAGGAATGGGAGAAGGACAGAAAAGAAGGAAATTGCAGATATCAGCCACTACAAAATTTCCTCTGGAGGTTTGACATTTCTAATAGAAACAAGTCAGTGCCCTGACAGTGAACACAGTAGAGACATACTCAAGCTAACTTTAAAGGTACTGTCAGCATCCTCAAACCCATGGAAAGTGGAGCTGGTTACAAAATCACCAGAGCTGCGTAGTGAATGCTCAGCTCTGAACCACTATGGAGAGACAGCTGTCAACATCTGGATCTCCCAGTCTAATGTTAGAATGGCCACATCACTACAACATAACCTAATAGAGCTTGTGGACACATCTACAATAAAGGTGCATCTTTGCTGCATCTTCTTTTGAATCTTAACCTGTTACCTGTCACCTGTTACATACTTGTACATTCTCTTTGGGGCAGTAAGTCCAAAGCATACAACGAAGGAGATGTAGTTTGATTTTTTTAATTATTATTATTTTATTGGGGTTTTTTCCTTCTCTTGATGTCAAGTCATTCCTTCAAGAAGGTAAAAAAAAATCTATAAAGTAAAAATTGCCATGCCTTTGCAGAAAATTTAGCAAAGTGTTTTACTCATGTTTTACTTATGTAAAATGTGATACTGGTTCCAGTCCTACGGCATCCGTGCAGACCTCTTTTGTAATTTTACTGATCTAATACCATTTAGTTTTTCCTTGGAAAAAAATCCAGTTATGAAAAACAAAAGTAACAAAAGCAGAACAGTGAGAGAACATAATTTCTATTCCACAAGTAATATTGATATTTGATATCACTTTGCCTGAAATCAGAAGACAACTAATTTTCAACTGAAGTTGGAATATAAAAAAAAAATTATTAATAAACTATATACTTTGGGTCACTGAAAGAACTTGAGTTTGAGAAAATGAAAACAGTTCAGAACAGACTGAATGTTGCCTCTTTAATTAATATTTGCTTCAGTTCTGTTCCATTGTTAAAGTGAACTCTAGAAAAATAATCAAATGAAAAATAGAATTTAGAGTTATGTGTCTGATTTACCCTAATTTCTCAAGAAAAATGTACTGAAATACTTCTCCAAGACATTAAAAAATCCTTAATGCACAGCTTACATCCATAATGCAAAAGGAAAGAAAAAAAAATCACAGTCAGATAAATATAGGGCTTGAGACAATAACCCAGGCTGTGGAAAGGTTGCTACTATCAGGAGAGTGTTCTGGTGTGAACAGCTGTGGCAGAATCAAAGAATCATAGAATCTCTGAGGTTACCTTTAAGATCAGTGAGTCCAGCTGTAAATGTAACACTGCCAGGTCCACTCATCTTTTAGCAGCATTCTTAGGATAATCCTCCTCCCCTAGCATTCACTTAGATGGAGAGAAATAAGCTGTCAGTAAGAGTACAGTTTTTCCCAGCAGAAATATGTGAGCTTTTGTTAAACTGTCTGTGTATGAAGCATTTAAAAAAACCCCTCAGCATAAGCCTCGCTTACGGCAAACTGCCTGCAGTTCTTTGTCAGCAAAACACGCAAGAGAAGGAAAAGTCATCCTAGATAACTCTACTTAATGGTCTCTCCTGATTTTGTTACCCAAACAAAACCCAAAACAAATCCCTCCTCCATCCTCCACCCACCCCCTCCTACGTTAAAAGAGAGGCAGCAGCCTGCTCGGGCTATAAAAAATCCCAGTCTTTTCACAGCCCCAGTTCCCAAGGACTGGTTGAGCAGCCAGCTCCCCACTAACCTCCTTCCAAAGAACACCCCCACCCCTAGTGAGTGAGTCATTTTCATAGGGCTCCCCAGGGTGTTCCAGGCTGCTTTTGCCCAGAAATCCTGCTCCACTGCTCCAGGCTTTCCACCTGTGAGGAGGGGGCCTGTGGGAGACCAGGGCAGATTTCAGTTACCTCCCCACCTACCAGATGCAGGGTGGGGTCTCTCACACTCCTACATTTCATGATGTCAAAGCTCTTTCTTTTTTTTTCTTTTTAACTTAAAAATAAAATAATCCTCTGTGTTTATGTTTCAGGAACTTTTAATTCTCCTTCCCAGGCTTTGCATGTTGTATTGAACTGGTGAATCTTTCTCATTCACTGAGGCTGATTAGAAAGTCTTTGATGTTATTTGTTTGGGTTTTTTCAACTGGAAAACGCAGTTCTTTTAAAATCAAAATGCCATTTGTGAAATCATGGCAGTTGTGTTTGAATCTCCTTTTGAAAGTGAACCAGGAATAAATGGTCTGACTCAGCTGAAATCTCTGTCCCACTTCAGCATTTTTTGTGATGAGTCTTTGTCCCATTTCAACATTTGTTATGATGAGTCTCTTGAGTATTCCACTCAAAATAACCTTGAGTTTATGACATTTTTCTATTTCGTATGTTGTATGCCTCTACGAAAAATGTCCCAAATCAAAATGAAACACTTTGTTCTATCCAATAATATTAATATCCGATTTCTTTTAAACAGAGTTTCAAAACTTGGTGATTTTGTTCTGAATTGACAAAAAAGTTCTATTACAGAGATAAAAAAATATATATTATGACCAAATGCCTGCCTGAGGAGAGTGCTTGGGCAATGTCTATTTTTTAAAACTCTACTTGTGGAAAACCACCTGTGATTGTCCGCCTGTGACTGTAATTATCTGACCAACACAGGAATTTGTAGCAAACAACCTGCAGTATTTGCTTTCCATCCCTTCCCCATCAGTGCTGATCTCCAGGATTTAGTGCTTTGCAGCTCTCAGCATTACATCACTGAATTTTCAGGCCCAGACCATATATCCACAAGCCTGAGAGAGATGTTCATGCCCTGAGTGAGGAGGCTGGAACTAACAAGTGTGAGCAAAGGAGCAGAATGCTGGCCCAAAGCGATGCTTTGAGGAAACAAATCCACTAGAAACATCAGAGAACAAGGGGATTTCTTAAGTCCCTCTCCACTCTGCAGTAGCCTTGAATAGCTACTTTCCCCACTAGATGATTTTACCTTCCTTGAAGGATTCATGCCTTCAACTCTGCTGAGAAAGGGGGAAACTATGCCATTGAAAGTACAATGTTAGCAGCAACATTACGTTTTCCAGATTTATTTTCTGTCCTTATTGTTCTGATTATGTCCAGGTCAAGATACGACCAGACATGAGCTGGCAATGTGCACTTGCAGCCCGGAAAGCCTGGGAAGGCTGGGAGAATTGGGATTGTTCAGCATGGAGAAGGGAAGGAGAACTTATTGCACCTTCCAGTACCTGATGGGTGCTTACAAGAGAGCTGGAGAAAGACATATTAGAACATGTAGTGACAGAAGAAGGGGTAAGGGCTTTACACTGAAAGAGGGTGGTTTCAGAGTGGATATCAGAAAAATTCTTGACTGTGAGGATGGTGGGGCACTGGCACAAGTTGCCCAGAGAAGCTGTGGATACCCCATCCCTGGAAGTGTTTAAGGCCAGACTGGAGCCCTGAGCAACCTGATCTAATGGAAGGTGTCCCTGACCATGGCAGGAGGGTTGGAACTGGATGATATTTAAAGGACTTTTCCAACCCAAACCATTCTATGATTCTAATATTGACCTGTTCTCCTGCTGCTGGCATGAAATTCAGCAGAAAATCTGGGAAGTGCCCACATGCTTAGACTGATCTGGCATCATGGAGCTGGGAAGTACTGTGCTGTGCAGGTCCTGTGGTAATGATGGGGAAGTCACAAATGCCAGCAAATTTTTAACCAAGTTCTCCTCTGGAATTCATTTTTAGCAACTCTCTGACACACCACACAAGTGGGTGTCTCCCCACAGACCTTACCAAGCCCTGCTTTCACAGGATCACAGAATCAAATAACTTGGAAAGGTCCTTTGAGATCAAGTCCAACCTATGACCTAACACCACCACAACTTTGCATAGTGCACAGAAAAACAGTGGGAAGTTCATTCTAAACTTGGGATTCTTTTCAGAGGATGAGAATATTTAGGATTAAAATCTAAATTGTTTTCATGCAAAGATATGTTCGGGAGATTTTGAATGGCCACAGAAGTCAATTTCATAGCAGTTGTAACACCACTGGAGAAATCATATCTCTGACTGCACAGCAGAACTAAATCATCGATTTTGCTTCACAAAGCTGCTTTTTATTGTGTAAGGACAGCAGGGAAAACCCTCAAAGAGCTCCCCAAGCAGGAAGCATCCTGAGAGAGAGAGATGTTGTGACTCATCTCCATGGCAACCGGGGCTGATGACGTGAGTGCACACTCTGGATTATTCTTGTTTAGTAACAAGAGTACAATTCATAAATACATATTTAGTGACTAGAGTGTTACAAAGAAAATGATCAATTGTCTGCAGATCCTTATCCATTGAACTAGCCAGTAAACCTGTGGGTGATAGAGATTACTGAAAACCAACACGGTTAATAAGAGGAGCTGCTGGTTTAATTTTCCTTTTAATATGAAGATAAACAGGAGGAAATTATAGTATCCCTTAAGGATTTTGTTCTGGAAGACTTAAGATGTTACTTTAATTGTTATTTATTTTTTAGGATGCAGCCTATATTGACAGGTGTTAAAATCTCTGCCTGTGTGATGGCCCTCTCCTGGCTGTGACAGAGGTGTGCTGTGGGAGCCCAGAGCTGCCAACTGTCCACCACCATCTGTCAGCAAAAGGAAACAACTGTTGGGTTTGAAGCAGTGGGATGTTTTTTCACATCTGCATGAACTGCAGACACATAATTGCAGCCATAGTGCGCGCTCAGGCAAGAACAGGCTTTTCGCAAACTACTCTAGCCATTGAATTTCTTTACTGAGTATTGAAAATGCATATTGTGATAATGATGTTCGTTTTTCAGATCCTTTCTAAGTAAACATGAAGAAATGCCCTGTTATGTAGCAATCAAAGATGCCTTTTCTTGTTTTCTTCCTGAAAAAGAGATTATTTCCTGTTTTAAAAGGACCCACATCCCTACCTTTTGCATCCCACCTGCATTTCTATAATATCTCTCTATTTAATCTGTAGCACTCTCCCACATGTCCAAGGAATATCACTTTTCTTCAGAGTGCCCTTGCCAAGCTGTGTGCACATCTCCACCTGGGTGGCAGATCAGACTCCTTGGAGTGGCTGTGCTCTGTAACTGAGTCATAGCAGGCAGTAATGCTGCAATGGAGAGGATGTCCTTTCACTCAAGTAGCTGTCACTGTCTAACTCATACCTATGACCAAACTGGAAGTCTGTGAGATCAGACTGAGATGTCTGAGTTGAAATATCTAAGCTGACTGTGACTCCAGAGGCAGGAAGCACAGCTAGATGAACCACCACTATGACATTTTCTTTGTTGCTGTGACCTGTAAGCCTTTATCTACTAATCAAAATACTTTTCAAACTTTTTTTCCATACCCCCTTTTTGCAATCAGGCAGACTTTTTCCCTTCCTCTTCATGGGGGAAGCCCCCTACCTCAACTGGTATAGTGGCTTCCAGGTAATAACACAAAATAATTACACATAATAGTTACATCCATTTCAGAAGCACCTCGTGTGAGACAACAACTCAGAATGGGGAAATCAATTCATTTTGCTGAACTGTGGGTCAATTATAAAATGCATCTTCACCAGTATTAAAACAGAATTATGATAGGGAGAGAGAGTGAGCAACAGGCAGCCTACCACAGCCTGAGACAGCCTCACACATATAAAGCCCTACTGAAAGGGACACAATGCTAAATCCTCTGCCACAGCCAGAGGAAACAAAAGTCACCTCCATGCTGAAGGAGGCTGTTTCCAAATGAAAGCGGTCTGGCAGCTCTCCTGGAGTGAGCAAGTATCTGGCTGCACAGCAGTTTGGACAGCTTATCTCGCTGTTTGCCTGGCAGTTGGACATGCAAGACATGCTTCATTAAGAAGGATCACTAGATAGGGATGGGATTGTTTTTCAAAACAGAAAATAAGCAACATTCCTGTTACTTTAAAGTATCAGTTTTCTTTGGAAATTTAGCAGAGGCCTGGTAACAATTATCATATTTTAATGGTTATCAACAAAGGGAATATATAAGTCACAGCAAGATTTTAGAAAATAGTTGGTGGTTCTGAAAACATACATTTTTGGTGCATGACTTGCATCAGTTCTCCAGTGTCTGATTTTCAAAGGTCCAAATGTTCAGTGCTTTCAGGAAATGAAATACATTTATAACTTGGATCAAAAACCAGGAGACATTCAAATACATAAATTTGAAAATCTTGACATTGTATGGGCTGTTTGTGCCCGCTTATCTAATTAACTTCCCATTATCTGTACAGCTACCAAATGGACTGTGAGAACCTGTTTCTGTGCTCCTGACACTGTCGTCTTGCCAATCCAGAGAGTTGGATTATCATAAATCAGCTTCTTCTCTCCACAAAAAAAAAAAAAGAACTTTTTTGCTAAATTTATAGATATTTTTCTCCAAAACATTTGAGTTGACCTACAAGACCTACTGAGGTACCTTCCAATTCAAACTATTATTTGATTGTCTCATCCTAATCATGTGTGAGTTTGGTCCCTTCCTTTCCTTTTTGTACTATCTACCATTCCCAGCAGGCATAGCAAAGAATTCTTCCAGCTTTCTCCTGCACATGCCACTGTAAAGTTCAGCTTCCCTAAGTCCCACAGGCTCCAGCTGGGTCTCAAAGTTTGTACCAATCTGAACTACTTTCTGCATGTTGAAGCAATTTTCAGCTGTTATGCAGATAAAAAAGTTGGCATCAGTTGGCCATCCCTTCCAATGCCATTCTTGTCTATTGCTGGCACTAATTTTGTGCCTGAGCGTCTCAGCTGAGGCCACTGATCTGAGCCTTGGACAAGCAATGGCCAGGCAGGAATCCTTCCTCAAGCAATTGCAAACTAAATGTAAGACCAGGTTAATAAATAGATATAAACAACCAGAAAGAAAGAGTGCGACAACATTGATCGGAGAGAAAGGCAGAATATCCATGATTTTAGCAGTCTAGCGGCTTTTATAGTGGGACGGGGACTGATGAGTTTAACTTGCAGGAGTTTACAGGAGCTCTTCCTGAGACCAGAAGGAAGCTTAGGGGAAAAATGCTGAAGGTTCTACTTGAAATTTCACAAATAGAAGGTGGGTTGTTCAGAGTTGGAAATGGATCTTCCTACAGTGAACAACAGATGATAAACAATCCAGTTGAAGATAATGAAGATCCCTGAAAGCACAGATACCAGTGTGGTGGATGAGTTAGAGAAGGTTGGTTTGGAAAAATTCAGGGAAACAGGAATGCTAACTATTCGTGCCCACTTTAGTTCCCAGTTAATTTCTACAATTTTTCATTTATTTAATCAGAATCCCACAGCTGCTGTTCACAATCAGCGCTGTCCTCAGTCTGCCTGCACTTGTCTTCTGCCCCCGGCTTCACTCCTGTGCCTCCAGTGCCCTCCATCTTTATAACTTATGTTTTCAGCCCTCGAGCATCTGGTGTCAGGGACTGCTCTTCCTTTCCCTGGCCACAGGTCAATTCCGTTTCCCCTGTGCACTCTATAAGATTATCACAATCTTTTTCTGTGCATCTGATAAAAAATCAAACCAGATAAACAAAACTGATATCCTCCCTACGGTGCTCAAGGACATTTGCCCACTGGTGGAATGGACTCACCTCTTTGCAAGTGTGTGATATAATATGGATATTTCCAACTTCAATTAATAAAAAATAACAATTATTACCAGAAAATCTAAGTAAAAGTTTAACATTTTCCAAGCTTGTAAGAAACGACCTCAAACTTTTTTTTCACTTTTCAGTATGGGGAACCCAAATACTTCTGGCTGAGGTAGGAAGATGTTGAGATGATTGTTTTGAGGATCAGATGGCTGCAGTCAGAGGGGCAAGATGTATAGGACTGGTATTAAACCAGTAAGTATAGCTGTAAAATAGCAGACAAGCTTTCATTGCTCTCAGGTCTGAAAAGAGAACGGTGATCTTCCCAACTCAGTAACAGGTTAATAATAACTTCTCTGGGTTTGACTTCACCATTTGAGAAAAAAAAAAACGGGGACAAAAACTTATGGTCCAGTGATGGGTAAGGGATTTTCAAGCAAAGTGAACAAGAGTTTTGAACAGTACTTAACAGAGACAAGTAGACAATCATTAACATTAGTGTTATCTAATTTTAGATAGACCAGTGGTGTTATCTAATTTTTAAAAAAACCCAAATGCCAACTTATGTCATTGTGCATTTTAATTTTCTCCAGAAAGGGATTGGAAAGAAAGACTGTGGCAAGGGAAGGTAACCAAAACAAATCTTCACTATTTTAAGAAAGTGAGGGAAACTGACATCCCTGTGTCCACTAGAGCTCTCTCATATCCCAGATTTGTCAGGTGTATTTAATCCCTGACAAAAAACATAAATGTATCTCAGATAGAGCAAGGTTAAGAGAGGAAATATTGCTGAATATTTGTTTTTTCAAGATTTTTTTTTTATTTTTCACAGGAATTTTACATCTTTTACAAGAACAGTCTTTGAAAATCATGTGATGGAAGTCTAAAAAGTATTTGTATCCAGCACCTAAGAAATTCAAATTCTTTCTGAGCATGGGGCTGGATTTATTACTATATCCACTTTGGAAAACTAGTCCAGGTGGGTAGCTGACCCCTGCCATGGCTCACTGGCTCTTTGACAGCTACTTCTGGGTGGCTATAGGTTATGACACAAATGTTTCTTCAGCAACCATTTACCTGCTCCCTTGTGCATTTCCCTTCCTTAATGTCTCCCTGGCACCACATGAAGGACTGGAAAGTCAGGCTGTGTGAGTTTGTAAAATCACAGGGCAAAGGGAAGTGACTGACTAACAAAAGATCCCAGACAACTTCTAATTCAGCTCTTTCTGTAAGGGTCGCACACATGGAGTTTGTTTCAGGAACTTCTTTAAAAGAAGATAAAGCTCCAACGTGCTCATGTTGCCCATCTCATCTTTTTTCCTGGATTTTGCATGCAAATAAAATGGTGATTGGAATAAAGGAATGTTAGAACACCATGCTCAGTGGCTTTGCTGTTTAATCAGAATCAGATGAAATGTTTGTTGAGAGATTTCTGCAGAAACATTATGAAATGTTTTCACTGACAATTTGTGAAAAGATTTCTGCATTTCAAAAATTAAGGAAGCCGATAAGGTTCATTTCTTACTTTATTCTATGTTTCCTGTAAAAGCTAATCAAGAAATACTCAAGAATATATTGCATATAATTTATACGTTATTAGTTGGGGATGTATCCCTTTTTACAACTGTAGGAGCTGTTTTGACACATCAGAAAGTAGGGATCCTCACCTGAATAGTTATCTCTGAATTGTTGATAGGTGAGAATTGCTGCTTGTAAAAGCTGTGCAATAGTCCTAAACATG
>WEIT01010225.1:188563-215337 GCA_013389985.1 Dryoscopus gambensis | reverse complement strand
TGTTTTTTGTTTTTGTGGGTTTTTTTGTTGTTGTTTGTTTTTTGTTGTTGTTGTTATTGTGTTGTTGTTGTTGTTGTTGTTGTTGTTGTTTTTAATTAAGTCTGAATAATTTAACTGAAATGGCTTCCACTACATGCTTTGTTCCAACAGAAGATGAGATTCAGTGCCTGGGGACAGGGAGCCAGCACGTGCTTTGCTAGTGACTGGACAATGTGAGCACACCTTCACACAGCCCCTCTGGTCACCAGAGCTTCAGGGAAAACACTTCAATCTTGTTTCACTAACAGAGTAAATTATGTAATCTTAAGTAAATAAAGTAGTCTGAAGTGCATTGTCTCCTTAAAATACAAATTTCTTAGTTTGATGCTAAATCACAGAACTTTTGGCTACAAGAAACTCTTGCAGTGTTCAAATATCTCTGCTGTGTTTGTGGCTGGCCCAATAAAATAATTTTGTCTTGAAAAGATAAGGAACCCAAATGGTCCACAAAGACCAGAAATGATCTGCCAGTCTTTTGTATTACATGCAGCACATTCTTCTCTGTGAACACGATTAGGTGCTATCATTACATCCAACTGAAGTTATACAAATGTACAGTAAATAATCTAAGGTCTAAGGCTTTGGAGCCATGGTAAAATAACCACCACCAAAACTCACAAAGAACACAAATATCACTCCTGAAGAAATATTACTACTATTGTATCTATGAAACCAGAAACTCCATTTCTTACCTTGTTACTGCAAAGCCAGAGGGATCTTTTCCTTCTCTAAGGAACTAAACAAAGCAAACTACTCCCCACCCCCAAATATTATGAATAAAAAAAAAAAGCTGTGGAGACATGGAGAGGGAGAAGGTTCAATGAATAGCTAAACAGGAGAGTGTCTTGAGTACATCTTCCTGGACATTCCCAGGGCAGTATGACAGTGCTAGTACAGATAATGAGCCACTTGGATTATTAAGACTCAGCTATCAGTCTGAAGGGATCCACATCAAGGTACTTTAACAGACAATATTATTTCAGTTTGTACAATTGTTCAACCTAATGCTCATCCTTCTGTGAAGAAATCCTTCTTTTTTTTCCAAAACCTCCTTTTTTCTCCACACTTTCTGTTTGTAGGATTACAGTGGAAACCTTGCCGTACAATCCATCACCACCACTACAGGACAGACAGTGTTTTAATGCACCGCCTTCCCCTTGTAGGACTGGGAAAACATTTTCCTTTAGAGAAAGGCATAAATGGTTTACACTGCAGTACACTAATAGATGGTTTAAAGGTGTATTTGATTTTGTGGCTTTGTTTTATATACATCACATGTGCACAGGCCCTGGATGTTGTAAGCTTAATGTGTGTGTATGTTTCAATAAAACAGATTTATGTAACATAGAAAAACAAAAAAATGCATGCACAAATGAAACATAAGTTGTCCATGCTTTTCAGTAATCTATGTTAAATATTGAACACTACCATCTGTTCTGGAGGGAGAAAAATTTGTTCACAAAAATAACTTGCCCTAGAAGAAAATCACCTGCTAACCCACTATTCATTAGAGGTTGATTTGTGCACAAAAGCCTGAGGGTTTCTAAACTTCCCAAAAGTCTTGGATATATTTGTTTTATAAACGGTTTTCCGAAAAAAAATTAATAATCAGTTTTGTTCATGTGGTTTACCCTAATAGTGAGCTTGTTTGCTGAGATTATATTGCTAAAATGATCTGGACAAATCATATAGAGTGACTTATATTNGGCTGTTTAGGTCGTCCATGGCACTCGGTTGGCTTCAACTCCCATATAATCCCCAGGCAGTGCTTAGATTTTAGTGCAGGCCAAGGACATTTCCTTTTGGTGGAGGCAGTATGGACCCCTTTGATGCCTTCTCCCCTAAGGCATCACCTTGGGTCCAATGTCTGCCTGCTGGTCTTACACCCATGAACTGGTCCTGGGCATCTATGATTAATCAGTGCAAATACTGTTATATTAGGCTCACCGATTCTCTGTATTTGCCTGTGTCTTTATCTATAGTTTCCCAGGTTATAGGGTGCAAGTGTTTTGCAGCAAGGACTTTGCTCTCTTTGATCATGCAGCCCACTGGGATTCTGGTTCATGGCTATATACCCTTCTTCAGTCCAAATAAAAAATAATTCTAAAACTAGTTCAGAATAATGCTTCAGACAAGGGTATAGTAAAGAACAGTATAGGACAGAGCTATCAAAAGGCAGAGAAGAAAGCAAACAGCTACCTTGTTCACTGTGGAAACCATTTATTTACTTACCTTTTTTACCTGTGGACGCTTAGGCTGTTCATAAAACAAGCAACTAAAGGAAGGTGAGAATATATTTTTTAGCTATTGCTAGTGCTGAAATTATGTGCAGCTGCTGTCATGTAAGACACTTGATGCAGTCATGAAGAAGACCCTCCTTACGCCATGTGTTAGGAGGCTGGAATGAGGGGCTGACTGCCATGAGCTTTCCTATCACAATTTTCCTTTTTCCTCCTGACATTTCTGAACAAAAACAATTGTAATCACTTCTAGAAGGAAACCCTGTGTTCATGCAAAGCAACAAGGGATTCCAGCACCAAGACAGATACATCTGGACAATTTGGTAACCTCCCAAGCTTTGATTTAACTATTAAATTGTTGACCATGTTTCTCTGGAGTCCATGTGGAAATCTTCAGTCTGGAGCTTTGGAGGCCTGGTGTTGACATTTTTTTGATGCATTCAGGGCACTCCCAAACACTGCAGATGTTCTGATGCACCAGTTGGAGTTCTGACATTAATGAAAATGTAAAAATATTACAAACAATCTGATTTTAAAACTCAGAGATAGGACCAATTCATTTGGGAAGTGTTTCTTTACGAAAGGCAAAGACATTATACCGCAGAAGTCATTTGGCATGAAAAAGTGTCTTGAAGCATACACATCATAGTGTGTCTGAGAAAACACATTCGTTTTTGAAAGTTTACTGGGGAAAAATTCAACCATTTTGCGTCAGGGATAAAATGCATTGGCCGGGTCAACACATGATGAAAACTCATTATATATACATTATGTCAGTGAGGGCCCTCTGCTTCAAACATGCAACTTGCTATCTTCAGTAGATAGGAAGGCAAAACTTTTCTGTGGGATGTCAGTTAATGAAAACAAGTACAGTGTTGGGATTTTTAATTCAGCTAGAACTCCACTCCTAATTAATTAATTATGCTAATTCAATGTTTTTTCACAGTGTGTAAATCAAAGAACTGTGTCTTTTGCTCTAACACAACGCTAAAATCCAGCTTGGAGAATTTTCCTTTGACCCTTTAAATCAGCCTTAGCTGGTTACGTTCCAGAACTGTGCCTTTGGGAACAGTTGGTCAAGAATAAGGAGAAAAAAACTCAGAAGAGAAATTTCAGGCTGTATTTTTAGCCCTTTTATGTTTCAACACTTTCGTTGAGTTCAGTGGTATTTTCCTACCTGCATCTGGCTCACAATATTCAAGCCTCTAAGACTAGACTTCCCAGAATTACCCACTCATTAGTTAGTGAACATAACTTCCACAGCAGAGACTGCTCCAGGCTTTCACTTTTGTGTTGTGTCCTGGATCTAATGAACCTTCTCTGCTGTTCGTGGCCTTCTAGACCTAAGAGTCTGGGCTTTGCTGAAAGTCATCCTAGCCTCAAATGTAAGTTACAGATCTGAAGGAGGGATTACTAGGTGATATTGTATGCAGTAAATCCAATTATAATAGTAATTCAATTTATAAAAGAGGTATCAGCTCCCTGTCTTTTGATAGTGTCCTAGGTTTTAATGTTTTAAAGTTCTAATGAATATTTCTAGCCATCAAAGATAAAAGGCATAAGAATTGCTTTAAGAGGCATGTGTATCCCACATCTGATCAAATCTGTAAATACCAAGATCTAATATTCTGGGACACCTCAAAGAAATTACTCCATGAAAGAAAGGTGAGTGTGCCAGATAAAGACAACAGAGAATTTTGGCCTCCACATTCAACCACAGACAAAGATACGTAAAAAGGACCACAGCATGGGATATACCCCAATATGTCCATGAAGCTCCACAGCAAGGCATTCAATGGACTGTTTTTATCCCACATCAGTCATGTATGAAGTGACTTGTTCAAATTTGGTCAAAGATTTTTGACTGCTACATAACTTTTGAGTAAGTTGCATAATTTTGAAAGAGCCTGAGAGGCTGAAAAAATAGTTTAATTGCTGAAATTATGGATATTCAGCAGTTCATAACTTTTTTCCAGCGCACAATTTTTGTGAATATGGTTTCAAAAAATATATTAAAGGGAAAAATATTTTTTGAAAAGTTGTGGACAATCAATATCTATCCTGATCTTCTACTTCATAACCTCGTAACTTCTAGTCTCCTATGAACATTAGGAAAATTGAGATATGATTGTCTATCTTGGAAAAATACTGTGGTTCCTTTTTCATTTTCTGCAACACCATGAGTTATAGATGGTGTGTCAAGCACAGCAGATTTTCTTTGCTATATCTCAGACATGCTTCCTCTTGTACTGAACTGGAAATAAGTATCTATGGTACTGAATTTTCCTCTCTCTCACTAGTAAAGGGCTATTGAAAAAAAGTTGGTTTTGTTTCTGTTTGTTGTTGACTGCACCTGCTGATTATGTTGGCCTGCTGTCCTTGTCAGCCCAGTGGCTGAGAAGCGGAGGAAGTGAAGTTCATTTGCTTCATAACAAGCATAATAACATTCTCAAAGGGTATATTTTGAAAGAAAACAGGCCATTGTGAGATCAGTCAAACAAGTGGGCTGTTCGGAGCAAGCATTTGCCTTTTTGGTCATAATGCATATGCCAACATCTAAACTGGAAAACACATGTAAGCCCACAGCAATGGTAGGACAAACAGCTGCCTTGCTCTGCCCTGCAGGCAAAAAAAAAAATAGCACCGGAAGTTTCATTTTGAGTTTTCATCCACTTACTGGAAAGTGCAGTAAAACAAGTTGAATTACAGATGATATAATTTGGCTGAAGTTTTCACATCTGCCTAGGAGATTTGGTTATTAAGTTCCTGAGCTTTAACATGGACAATGGTCCAACATCTTTGCACAACTTTGGAAATCTCAGTCAGAACATGTAAAAGAAACACATAAAACTCACAGATATTAAAAGACCCTGTTTTTCTACCATATCCTGAGAGTCTTGTGCTAAGAGATCATCTGTTCCCCTCTTTTTCCTCTCTACTGGGCTCTGCATGATTGACATATTTACTCAGTTCAGCTGAGCAGTTTTCTCACATTGTATGGAGATCAGGGTAATATCCTACCTGGTTTCACATAAGCAGAAACTTACACAGTTTGAATTATTACTGGAAATCTGCTGAGTACTTCTTGGAGCTAGAGCTAAACTGTCCATGTTCCTGGTAAAGTTAGCAGAGAAAAGAATGTGCCTGGATCTGGCTGAGCTGCAGGAATTGACAATGATGACGTCCCAAATGCACAGTACCTTTGTGTACCTTAAGGATGAGTTAGTTTAGTGTGAGAATTTTAGCTGCATCGGAAAGGTTGTAAAACCAGGTGTGTGGTCTGTGAGACACAGACCATTCCTGAAAGTGTTCTGCCTAACAATGTGTCTGTTTTTAAGGAGCTGCTGTAAAGGTCCCCACAGCCCCATCCAGAGCTGCCAGTGGTTCAGTCATACCTGAATCTGTGGGATGAAATCTGCCTTAGGTACAGGTAGCCATGCCTTGCTTCAAGTGAAGATGGCTGTTGGTGAAGAAAAAGGGCATTTTGAAAGTTACCTGTCTCACTGGTTTGATGCTCTGGGTCAGGCAACAAGAAATGAAAAAATGGCCTTTCTCCACATCAGAAATGGGTAAGAGCTGGCTCTGCCTCTACTGACATCAGGCTGTCTCCAGCCTCCTGCCCCTGGCTGTCTTAGTAAGGCCTTGGCCAGTGTGCACTTGTTTCCTTCTTGCCTGAGCTCTTGCGTTTTTCTGTGTGAAACCAATCCAAAAGGGTGGAGGGCTGGGACACACTTAGGTCATTTCCCTGCAGGGCTCACAGGGTGGTGGATGCACGTAGCCAAGGTCCATCATTTTACATGGACCTTGTGTTTACCAGAGTTCATCCTTAACAGCACCATGGCATTTGGAATGGGCTTGTCCACGCTGCCTCAAGGCCAGCCTGCCCTTCCATGTAGAGTCAGTGGTAAGTCCAGCAGCTGAAGCATGTCCAGAGTACCCAGTACCCAGAGGCCAAGCACACCTGGTTGTTTAGAGCCAAATTTGTGCCCAGAGACTGTCCACCAGCTTCCGGAGGGGTGTCAATAAATCAGCTAGGAGTACTGAAGGCAGATGGGGACAATCCACACTATGCTCACCACTGCTTTGACTGACAAAACAGGAAACAGAGGGAAAGATAAGGAAGCTAAGTCTGTCCTTCCAGGCAGTCCTCCCTAAAAAACCAAAAAAGCTCACTTACAGGACAGTGTGTAAGGAAACCTGAAAGCTGTCTTCCGTGTTCTGTATATCTTGCAGCTGAATCCAACTCCACTTTTTGCAGCCACTCTCATTTCAGCAGGTCAAGCACTCTGGATTTACTGTAGCATGTGGACCCACAGGGAAAAGCTCATTTGCAATTTGTTTGTACCTCCCTGTAAGGTTCATATAACTACTGGAAAATGTTGTTTTATACAGATAGAGAACATGACACTACTCTTCTCCAAAACAGCCATACCTCTAGAAGACTCACTTAGAAAGTCATCTAAGAGCACAGTGAAAATATAAAGTATTTAAAGTAAGAAAAGTGCAACCTTAAATACCAGGGAAAGATTTATATGAGAGATTAGAATTGTGGCTTTCTTCAGGAGTTTTTTCTTGGATCTACTCAAAGGTTATTTTTTCACAGTTTTGGAAGATTTTTCTTTTTTTTCCCTTGAAGCATTGACTTGAAAAGGGGTGACACCCCTGACAGAAGGGTAAAGTGATGCCAAAGTGGTGCAGCCATGTATTTCTTTATGAGCCACCTTGGTAGAACGTTTATGGGCATGCTTAATGCTAACAGATTTAAGAAGCTGACTGAAGCTCAGTTTTGTTGTCTAGGCTTGACTGCAGAGTGACAATCTCAGTGTTTCATTCTTATCGATAGGTTGACATTGTCACGGCTTGATAAGGAAGCTACCGTAAGAAAAACATCACATGCAGTCTTTTTTGTTTGGTTCAGTCCTTTTCTATGTTGGGTCCTGTGAGTTTGTTTCTCTGGTTTTTGCTCCCTTTTGCTCCTAAAAAAGAAAATGGTGATCCTCTGTTCTCAGCAATGCTTTTCTTGTCTGTGTTTCAAACCTTGTGAAGTCTCAGAGACGTCCCTGGAGACAGAGTACCAGCTGGGGTAAATCAGTAGCAGAAACACTACAGAGAGTTCTCTTTGTGATGTGTCATTGTTGGGTGTTCTCTCTTGATTTAGGCCAAAGTGATCACCAAATATGGTTGTAAGAATTTACCCTTAGTACTCATTGCCTTCCTTGGCAGTGTGTGGCACTGGGCCAGCAGTGGCCAGGTGGATCTGATGTGCTGTTTTCACACCAGTGCATGGCTATTACATATTTTACCTGCTTTTACCCTCTCTCTGCTTTTGGAACCTAACAGTGTTTTGGCAGCAGCAGAACAGAATACCTACAGACCCACTGGAGTTCTGAATTTATGCTAACAGATAAACAGCTGTAAAGTGATGCTTTTGTAAAGATCCTAAATCTTATTAATGTTTGACTAGACTCCTGAGGTGAAATGTGTTATGTGCAATTACCTATACTATTTTTTTTATTCTGAGACAAAGTAATAGTAGCGGTTTTAACACTGACATGCAAACATTTCAGTCAGACAACTGCTAAGTATACTTGAAAATCATATTATATATATGCATGTGGACACCCCATGTGAAAGAGAAGAAATCAATAATATTTTCCAAAGTTGAAAGATATATTTTAATTCTCAAAGAATTAAATGTGGAACATGAAACATTTCCCAGATTGTTTAGTAGCTTTGATCAAGATGAAAACATAAAATTCTGGTCAAGTAGATGATTACCTGCATTTAATATGTAGCCATAACCAAAGTCCAGGTGAAGGCAACATAGGATTAATCTTGCTTTCAATTTCAAGGTACTTAGAATCGTAGAATGACTGGAGTTGGAAGGGGCCTTAAAGATCATCTAGTTCCAGTCCCCGTGCCATAGGCAAGGACACCTTCCATTAGACCAGACTGATCAAAGCTCCATCCAACCCGGCCTTGAACACTTCCAGGGATGGGGCAGCCACAGCTTCTCTGGGCAACCTGATCCACTGCCTCACCACGCTCACAGTAAAATTTTTTTTCCTAATATAAACTAAGTCTACTCTCTTTCAATTTGAAACCTCCCTTGCCCTGTAACTACATGCTCTTGTAACTTATGGACAGGACATCTGGATTTACCTAGAATGCAAAAGAAGCTGTTTTGTACTATATATCATATGTTTTTTCTAAGTCACAGAAGATTTATAGCATATAACTGTACAAATAGGTGGCATAAAAGACCAGAATCTGTGCTAAAAATCTTAGATAAATGTCAAATGATAGAGAGTTCCTTCAATATACTGACCCCATGTCATCATCTCAGAAGAGACCAGAGTAACTGAAATAGAGGACAGAGGTGTTGCCCCATTTCTGTCCCAGGAGAGTTAGCACTTTTTGCCTGCAGAAGGGTGAGAAATAAGTGAGATTTGGCTCCCTTTTGGCCATGGCAATTAGGAAACTCCCTCTTTGTCTTTTAACCTCTCCAGATCCTACCAGCACACCTACAACAGTGAAATCTTTGAAATACATCTAAGAAATATAAAGCTGTGTACCGGTAAGGTATTAAAATGTCATTAAATCTTAAAAGGCAGAAATCCCTCTGCTAAGAGGAGTTTTTACACCTAGACCCACACCAAGACAGGGGGAATGCTACAGATACTGTGATAAACAATAAGGGCAGAGCCTGAAGTTTTATGTGGAAGGTATTTGTATGACATGGTGATTGGTAACAGTGAAAAACATCTTGGAGAGATGAATAGGCAGTGACTTAGACAGATTACACCATGGGAGCTACAAAATGCTGCCCAAAATGGATTTATGATGCTTCAACTGAGTGTAGAATTACTGGTGTAACTCAGCTGCATCTCCGGAGAAACACGTGGAGCTGTTGGTGTTGAAAGGGTCTCTGAACTAATAAGCACTTTAAACATTTTTCCAAACATCTTTCTGATGTCTGTGAATGACCTTTTCTTGTTCCCTCGTGTTATCCCACAAACCACCGTTATCCCCACGACAGTGTCCAAACAAGAGGCACGTCGGGTGGCTCCAGGAGAACGATTTGCCAGCACATTTATCACCAGACTTTTCCGTCTTCCAGGCTTTTGTGATCCTGACAGTTGTTTGGGCTTAGTTTCCACCAGCCAGTTGTGATGAATCTGAGCCTGCCCTTCAGCTAAAAAACCCAGTGGCTGGGTGGGCCCAAAGGAATGGCCCTTCTTTCCCCTCCCTGTTTAAGCCTCTTGTGAGTAACTCCCTGCAGCTGTCTGTAAACATCACTTTCTGAATGGAGTGAGAGATATCTGGGGCAGGCTGGGTTCTCGCTGCTTCTCAGATGAAAATATATAATGCTGTCAGTCGCTGCACAGAGCATTGCTGCCTTACCCCAGGGCTTAACGACCACCTCGGGCCAGGTTTTTCTGTTTTCAGCATTTACTCTCTGGACCTAAGTGTCTCAGAAAACTATGAATTTACATTGTGTGTTTAAGTAAACACACTGACCACACAAAACAGGAGAGAGCCAAAAGCTATAATCCTTATCTCTCCTGAAAAACCACACAATTAATGGCAATTATCAATTAATGGCTTACTAAAAGTGGAAAGCAGAAGACTGTGTAAATGTGGGGCAGCAAGCATGTCTTAACAGCCAGTGTGAATATTGCCTCGTAGCAAATTGTTGTGAACCTGAAGCTGTGCCTTATCCACCCATCCTTCACACACCTTTGCCAGCTGAGGAAGCCACCTCCTCTGACTTCTTTTCTCGTCCTGCTGAGGACTCTGCTCTTCCTGGAGCATGCGGGTTGTTTGTGTCTCCTAAGTTGCTTTACATTCCCTTGGCCAGGTTTGCCTGAAAAGTTGACAAGCTGCTAGTGCACCACCTGCTACCTCTGCGGCATGGAGGGATTCACTCCCTTTTCCTGCCCTGGCCACTGGTGTTCTGTTTCTTCCCTGCCACCAGTGGTCATTATACCTCCAGTGTCTTGGTCCCAGAATTCAACATGGTGTTTCCTCATCCAGTGTGGTCACAGAGCCAGACAAATCTAAGGTATATAGACAATAAGCCTTTTCTTACATAGCTTATTTTGACAAAAAAAGGTCTGGTTTTAGCCTGTCTGTTGTGTGTCTCGTTCAGAGGATCTGAGGAGGCAGCAGCCTCCCTCAAGGGCTAACAAGAGTCAGGAGTGGGCTGGCAATGGCAGTGTCCCCAGCTGGCACCGCCAGGGCTGGCCAAGCGTGTCTAGCCACAGCCATATTTTTCAGACTGAAGTGTGGGATATTAAAGCAAAGTCCACTATTTTTGCTTTCTCTTTGATCTTTCCAGCTCTGCTCTCTTCTTGGCATTTGTGTTAGCTTGTATTTTTGAAAACAGGATGAAGTGGTTTAACAACTGGAGTTTTATTTTTGCTTACTTTTTTTTTTTTGGTCTCAATTATGTAGAACTGAAACTTCATTTCCATCCATTTAATTAGTTTTTCAACATCCTGGGCTGCAGAAAAATTTTCAGTGTGGACCTGAGATCTTTATTTGCTATGACACAGGAACATAAATACTGGTTTAGGCACCCAAGGTCTATCAAGACCACACTCACAGTGTCTAAAAGCAACCCAACCAGTAAAGTAACAACCTGTGTAGAAGTAGGGGATTAAAGTGGGATGGCTTTGTTCAGAACTTACAAAGATTTCAAAGTATGGCAGAAAAATTCAGAAATTTTTCAACAGAGTCCTTCTAGGATTCTGTAATTATCTCACCATTTTGAACACTGATTAACTGTAATTTTAATACTGGACTGTTTGATTTCACCAGCTCAGTAATGTTATTATCAATATTAATTTATTTTATTTTGACCTGCATAACTACACAAGATTTTTCAAATGCCCAACTCACAAAACCAAATTAAACAACCCCAAAACTGTATTGTTTGACATTATGTGTCACATGTACAGGACACCAACAAGGTTGGAATTGTTCGATCCCAGCCCAAAATGATGCCCAAAAAACTGATAGCACTAACAGACCATGAAAACACCATGTAACCTCAAGGTGACTTTGCAGGGTGGACCCTGCTTCAGTATTTGATGTCTATGCTCAAATTCTTGATTCAGCTGCTTGATCTTGGGAATTACAGGAAATTTTTTTTTTGCTTTTATATTTAGCTAACTTTACTGCTGAGATCTCCAGGTGATTTAGCTGAGAAACTTTCATCAGTTCTGCTGTTATCATAATCAGAATGCAACAAATATACTGCATGGGAAAAGTAACCAATTTTTACCAAATATTTAGCGAAGTAAACCTGTCCTTTCCCTTATATTTTCACTGTACATCAGGGCATATGGAGCTATGATTAGATAGATGACTTTAAGGCTGAGATAATTTCTTGTTTTCTAAAGAGAGCAAAGAATTATCTTTGAACAAAAGCAAGCCAGTGTCCAATGAGCATCTCCTTGTAGCTGTCTTTGTTGTTCTCAGTGTGCAACCATCACTTTGAAGACTCATTTTACTACAAGGGCACTTGTGTGAAGAGTAGCCCTCAGGACCCTGCGATGGTGATTAGTCTTTGTATACTCCCGGATCCTTTGTGCCAGACCTTCAACATGACAGTTCAAATGGGTTAGGAGTTCACTCTCACTTAATTAATCCCAGATTTTGTTCATATGGCACACATCGTTGGTGGCAGGACTTGCAAGCAGGACTGCATAGGTATGAAATCAGCAAACAATGACTTCATTTTGCTTTGTGGTTCTCTATGAAGCAGGCCTTAATCTAGCAAAAAAAACCCTGACCAAATGAGCTAAAATAACCCCAATATACAGAGGTATTTTCCCGAAACAATATCTAGATAAAAAACTTCAAATGTACATTTGAAGTGTTATTCGCAAGACTCAGGGTCACAGATTGTCAAAAGAAAATCTAAAAATTTTTGATTTTCCTTTAATATTGCAGTCTTTCAGCACAGGATCTTAGGGACTCCATCTCCTTTTCTGGTGCAGAAACATAGAACAAACAGAGTCATCTTAAAGGCCTGCAGCAGTAAAATGTCATTACGGTCCTGGAGGTGCCTCCTTAAGTTATTATGTTTAGAAGATGTGATTGCAGAGACAAAGTCCAGAGATTGGCCAAAGGAGCACTGGTAGACAAGTGTTTGAACACCATCAATGTGCAGAGGACACCTTACCTTCCTCATGTCTGCAAGTCTTCCACTGGTGTTGTCCAGATCTTGGATGAGATCAGTTTTTGGTCAAAAAGAATTTACCAAGACTTAATTCAAGCAAAGCAGAGGGTAGGCAGCTAGGCAAGCAACAATGCTTTGAAAGATTCTGCAGGTTTAGTACAAAGTGCATTTAGATAAGGATAGGAAAAGAAAATTGCTTAATTTAGCGATTAATTTAAGAATTCTTAATGATTTCTTGATGTTGTTAATGCCACGCTGCACAGCAACTCCAGGGCCTGTCTAGTTCTGGTGGACAAAGAAGTGACTGCAGTTGTACAAGCCTTTGCTGTCTGGGCTGTATGCATTATTGCATCCCAGAATAGCTGAGAATTAAGGTATTAGGAAGTAGGTAAATTCTGCAGACCCTGAATGTTGGAGGCCATCTCTCTGTGAATGCAGGCTTTGATAAAAGAAGCATCTAGATTACATATCAGCATACCCTAAAAATCTATAAAAATTTCAAAGGTACATGGCTGATGACCCTTTTCCTTAAACACAAAGGGTCTTTCTTTCTGTAGTACATTGCCTTACACTTTGGCCTAAGCTAAACCTTTGTCTAAAAGCCAGGAATAAGCCCCTCAGAGGAGGAAAGGTCTTCATAGGACTCACCACATTTCCTCAACCTGCACTCTGGAAAGGAACAATACATATGGAAGAGCAATTCTGCCAGGTCTGCTGAAGCCAAAGGCTACTGTTCTCCTGAAGTATTAATGCAGCTATATATCATAATACCAGTTGTGCCACTTAACATGCAACTATTGGGTGCTTAGATGCTAAGGCTACCTCTCTAATAAAAATTAAGGGCAGCCGGGACTCTTGTCTGGCATGGAGGACACCTGGTATGCAGCACTGCCAAAATCAATACTGCCAAATGTTATTAAATACTACATCAGTATATTAAAATCTCTTGTTCTGCAAAACAGGGAAACTGCCTATTGGGAATGGCTCCTGCCATGTGCTAATCTCAGAACCATGCCTGCGAACAATTTGAGACACTGCTGAAGTGGGCCAAAAATATGACAGAAACTTCTCTGATAATTTAAAACTGTAGAAAATTGACTTGCAGAGCCTGGGAATATTCCTTCACCCTGCTAAATTTATAGTGTAACTGTAGCCTGTAGACATTAAGGCAGTCTAAGAACCTAAGGAAATAGGGTTTCAGGAAATAAGGACCACTCAATACAGTGACTTAGTTCACCCAATATATGCAACCCTATATTAAGTCTATGTCTAATTAAATATGTTGCCCTAGAAAACATTTTATATGGTGAAGCATTAATTTCTAATTTCTTGTTATTCCATTGTTAATTTTAAAGTACAAATTCATCAGACTCAAGGAAAAAAATTGCAGTCTTTATAAACTAGTGATTGGCAGATAACACAAGAATATATCAGAACACTGGGACCAGGGATTAGCTTCACAGAAGCTAGATGCAATTAGAGATGTTAGGATCAATGAGCTGAAACATTCTTTCATTTACATGTCTGAACTATGTTTGAAAGTTTAATTTTTAGTTTAAAACCTTTTAACAAACCTCTTTCCTGCGTGTTATAGGAGCCTCAGTTTGTCTGTATAAATTATTAAATTGCTCTTTGTGGGTGAAGATACAGAATAATTAGTATCCTGACAGGTTCATATTTTTATTTAAACTATGCATTATTGAGCATAGCAGGCAGTGCATTTACAATAGCACCAAATCATTTGTTCCACCAGGGTGCTCTTTGCATGACAATATGCACCTTGTTCTCTTGACTATGAGATGTAAAAATTCTTTATGAGCTTACTATATTTAAAGGCAAGAGGAAAAAGCACTAAATCAGGCAAATACTGAATTTCATCTGGCCATGTGTTGCAGATAAAAAAACCCTGAGTTAAATCCCACAAAGTTAAATCTTTACATCTTCAAAGAAAAAGAGAATTTTCCTTCTGAAGCTATTACATCTTTTGCCATGTAATATTATCACTAATAAAGATTGCATGTTAGCAAGAGAGGCCCTGAGTAGGTTCAAGCAATAGACAGTTTTGTGGTTTCTGTTGTTAAGAATCTGTCAAAGTCAGGCTCCCAAAACAGTGTAAAGGAAGAAATAGGAAGAGACAGAAAGAAAGAAAGAAAGAAAGAAGAGACAGAAGGAAGGAAGGATGGTTGACTTAATACAGGGGCACAAATTAAAAGCAGCAAAAAAAGAATGAAAAGAGACCAGGGCTCAGGGAGGAGAGATGAAAGTAAAAGAAAAGACAAACATACACAGCTAAGGCCAGAGTGCAAGTCCTTTCAAGTCCTCATTAACCCCACAGTAAAGAGTTTCCTTGTGAACATTTAGCCTTTTCACTGAGCTCTTCTTTTTCATTGTCAAATGTCAGCTGTGAAACATGTTTGGACGCAGCAGTAACCCTTTAAAAACCTCTTTCATAGAGTGCAAGCCGAATCCACCACTATGTTTTAGCTCCATGAGCAGACACACTAATGTGAATAGTGTATTAAACTAATATGTGGATGTGAAAATCACACCCACATCTGTGTGAGCAGCTGTGCAAGAACGAGGAAACTAAAATTTCCCGGTTACAACCTGAGCACCAAAGTCACCAGGGCAGCATAACTGTGAGGGAAGGGTGAATGATCACTCATGGTTGATTTCTTCGAAAACCCTCCAAGAGACCATGACTGCCTCATTCATCTTTGAGGGCCTCGGGAGCAGCTGTCACAGAGGGACGATGGCACTGCAGCCCAGGATGGCTCCCTTCTTGCAAGCACAAGGTCAACACCCAGGCTCTCTTCCCCAGAGCTTAAACACGTGCTTAACTTTTCAGTTTGTAAGTAAACCCATT
Organism: Dryoscopus gambensis; assembly: GCA_013389985.1. NCBI lineage: Eukaryota > Metazoa > Chordata > Aves > Passeriformes > Malaconotidae > Dryoscopus > Dryoscopus gambensis. Next base: position 200,003 of record WEIT01010225.1, on the reverse strand, counting down.
AACTTCAGTGTTGCTTTTCACAGAGATGAAGCTCCGCTGAGGACTGGGATTTTTTGAAAGCCTTGAAGTACAGATCCCTAACAGAGTTTGAAGTATTTTGAATTTAGAAAGTTCCTTCCCAGGGCAGATTTTCAACAACTCTGTAAACAGGTTTGATATAGGGTGTTATATGATGTAGAAGAGACAAAACCAGAGTGGTACTTACAAAAGACTCATAAGAGGTTTTGGTTTACTAGAATTTCTTTTCTTGCCAATGGTAGTTAGTTTGTTCTTTCTTCATTTATTGATGCCAAGGAAAAAAAGAGGGGGGAAAAAAGCCAATTATTTAAGAAGGTCAAATGTGTCCCAGCCTAAATTGTGAATTACTTAAATAACAGGACATGTCACAAAACTGACATCAGTGTTTCTCTTCAGTCCCACCCAATGATAACGAAGCCATTCGAACAATTTCAGCAGAGCAAAATAAACAAAGATTTTGTGCAGACCCTGTTGAGAGCTTGATTCAGCAAACCTGTATCCAGCCAAATAACTCTTTGTATAATTAGAAATCTCTCTAATATTTCCTTATTCAGCAAGTAGGGAATGTTTGGATTACTGCAATAATGACCGTGTACAGGATCAGATAAAAGAAATTAGTCTATATTTCTCTTCTTTTTATCAACTGACATCCCACAGAAGACAGCTGTCATCTTTAAAACTTATTTTAGAGGGAATGAGATACCACTTTTGTGGAAGGGGAGGAGAAAAGGCAGGAACGTAACAGGGAGAAATTCTGCACAGTTTAGCTACTAAGAATAGCTACCAATTATTTTATTACCAAATGGTACAGACAGAGAACAACAGGGAACAATGAAAACATTCCTGTGAGAAAGAATAGGAAAATATTATTTGTAATGAGAAAAACGTAGGCAGAACACTTGGAAGAACGGTTTTCAAGGAAACCCCTTTTACAGAGATGAGAAGCAAATGGAACAAGGCTCTGAAGTGGAAGCATATGTGCTCACTGAGGGGAGATGACGTAATTGGTTAAGTGGATCTTGGCCTCCTCCAGAAAACCACGTCTTTGTGGAGGACGGCAGAAGGGTGTGTGGCAGCAGCAAGGGAGGGGTGTGACAGGGAGCTCTCTTACAGCTGAGGTGACGTAGGCAGCTTCGTTACTGCTGTCCTTGGAGTCCACACTGACACGTCCCAGACACCTTTGCCTGCAAGATCAAGCCGCAGCCTCCTCTCTGCTGTGTGATATGCTGGTTGTAATTATTCCATGGCCAAATGCTGGTATTTGTCACGCTTTGTCACCAGTCTGGCCAGAAACACCCTCAAAACGGCTTGTGTGGTTGTCAGTACCTCTGAGCCCTGAATCCATAGGGCTGGACCATGACAAAACCCAGACAAAGAGAGGTGTCCAGGCTATAGATACAAGGTGGTGTTTGCCTTGCCAACAGCCCCTTGTGGCAAATCTCATCTTCCAGGTGAGTCAGTGACTGCATATCCCAGCCTGTACATCTCAGCCCAGGTACCTGGCAGCCCCTCAAAGGATTCCTGTCCTCAGCTGCACACACTCAGTAATATCCTTCCACTCTGTACATACAAGGTACAACTTCTGGCACGTGAATTTGTCCTTACTACTTATTCATTTGGCCTTACCAGATCTGAACCCTTGAAATATTTGCTATCCTTTGGGCATTCCTTGAGGACTACTAGTATTACAGAGGTTTCCATTGCCCTAAAGACAAAAGCAGAGGCTCAATGCAATTAAAAGGTTAATTGATGTCAGTAAGTTTTGGAGAGGGATGCTAAGAAGGAGGAGTGTGTGGTTACAGCAATAACCAAGACAAAAGATCCAAGCTCCTTCCCCATCTGGGCAGCAGTCCTCTTGAATGACTTAGGAGGAGCCACTCCTATCTTCTGCTGATGTTGCTGCTAACTTTGCAGGGTATCCAAGCATGCCCACCTGATTGCAGCCATGGCAGCATGAAAGCACTTGAAATTATTGCTCAGTCTTCATGAGAAGGAAGGAAAATCGATGGACATACAAGGCAGAGCAGAAGGATAGAGATATTGCTTTGGACCAGACGAGCCAGCAGAGACCACAGCTGCTACGGAGGCTTACAGCTGAGGTGAGTTTTGAAGAGACAGCATAACAGACTGGGGGACTGGGGAGCCCTTCCTGTGCATGGGATGCAGCAAAGGACCCAAACTTTTAAAGAGAAAAGTACGGTAACAGGTAATAAAAAAAAAGGAAAAGCAGGCAGGGGAATTAACAGCAGCATGCTAATAATGTCATTAGCACATATTCTTTTCAAGTTCCAGATGTGATGGGTGAAGCAGACACATCCCCAAGCATCCCCTCTACTCCTCACTTCCCACCTAACCCAGGGTATCGCCGCCTCAGATGTAGGGACTGAATATCTCCTGAGGGTCTCCTTCTATTATTGTAGTCAAAGCAGCTTTCAGGGTAAATGCCTGTTATTTAAATCTAGTCTAAATACGCTGACTTTATTTAAATAAAATGGAATAGAGCATGAAAAAAGAGGCATTTAAATGGCATTTATGAGGAAGTGTTATTTTTTGATGATGGTAGTTCTGAGTATCTGGAGCTTGTAAACCTTTTCCTTCTACACCTACAGAGCATGGGTTTATGACCTAAGAGAGGACAGGCAGGTAGGGATATAACATTTATAGTCTACAGGAGGGTAACTGTTGATTTTTACTTTTTTCTCTTTATCTGGTTCTTCTTACTCAGAGCTTGGATTAAAACATGAGAGACTGACTTCTTCTTTGGACTTAGATCTTTATTTTTTCTTTATGTTACAGCTGCACAGACTGTGCTCCTTAGTTAACCAGGTGGAAAATGGCCACAGAGTTCTTCTTCCAAGGCCTTTTCAAGCCCAAGCTATCCAATTATATAATGCCAAGAAATTTATTTTTGCTTATAACCCAATAATCTAATAACCTAGGTCCCGCACTGTGGACTTTTGCACCCAATCAGAAACGTACCCACCACCCTAATTCCTCCATCTTGTTACCTGTATATATATTACTATATCCCAAAACCTAAAATTCTACATTTTCCACCCAGTGATATAACACACTTCTACTAATTACACACCAACAATCTCAGTGCTATCACATAATTCCAGAAGCCCTTTCCAAGGCCTCAGGTCAAATGCAGTGTGCTTCTGAGGATCAGCGCCTGTCAGCACTGAAAGATTAAAATTCTCAGAATCCAGGGTTCCAACAGGTAACCAGGTAAGACAGATAACATTTAAGTAGTGGCACTAAAATGATTAGGCTTTACTGTACTTCTCTAGCTGGAAAGCAGTAAATGATTACAAAGCATTGTTATGTCATCCTAAGAGCTCATTCAACACATAAGGAAAAACAAATAGCTCACTTTGTACATTTATTCCAGTCATTTGCCTGTTTACATTGAAACCTGGCTGCCTTAACTCCCCAAATGTTTAATATCAAGTAGGTTCAAAGAAAAGTATAACTCCTCAGCAATGAATTTCCTGACTTTGCTCTTTCTGTTTAGAAAAGATGATAAAATGGATTGCAATGTTTTACAGAATTTTCAGTATTTATTACATATCGAAGCTATTGGCCTAGCATTTCAGAAAGATTTACAGGTTTTTGTCTTCAGATGTCACATAACAACTTTAACACTAATCTCAACCAAAGATGTTAAATTGCCAAAGTAGTTTCACAACTGTTTGTAGTCTTAAACCTTTCACACCGAAATTTTGCTCTGCAGGGTCCAAGGAGTATGTGAATAAAGAAAAAAAAGGAAGTAAGTGAGCCAGCTAAATCATTTGTACAGTGATTAAGTGGAAAGACTGCAGTGACCCTTAAGCTGATGAAATGAAACACTGCAGGAAGCAGAGAAGCAATAAACAAAATGGCAGAGGTTGTTGAAGACTATGGACAAGGTGGTGTTACCAAACACCAAGCCCTGGGGCAGACTCTGCCCTGCAGTAGAGGCACTGTTTCCCTTATCCTCCTCTAATGCAGGAACACTGTACTCTACTAGGGTTTCTCAAACATTTACAAAGCACATTTCCCTTTTGGGTCATCTTTCTCCATGTGACTGTCTCTTTCCCAGTTCCACTGCAGCTCCCTTCTTTCAAGGAGAGTGAGCAAGAGGGGGGTTAAATGCTTGTCCTCTCCTCCCTGTTCCTGCCAGGACTGAGTGCTGATAGCAATTAAAGGTGTGTAATTAGCAATTCCCTTGCTATTGCAAGCACTGACAGCCAATACTTACAGCCGATTCTCACTTTGCCTCTCTGGAGGAACTGAGCTGCTGCTGATTTCTGCTGTCTAAAATTTCATGACCCTTTTGAATGCTCTTGTGACCTTCAAGGGGTTCACGACCCTCACTGAGAAACATTGGGCCATTTCTGTAAAACGCTACTAGTTTTTCATGGATAAATATTCCTGTGTTCTGAAGTGCACTAATAGCTTGCAATGGGCCCCTGCAGCTGTCAGACAGTGGGGACAGACTTGCATGACCCTGGCATCCTAGACAACATCATGTGCTATCCCTGCAGCTGCTCATCGCTGGTGCTGTGCAACACCCTGCTGGTCCAAAGGGCAGAGGGAGCCCCGGCTGAAAGGAGAATGAAGGAGAGTCATGTGCTGTGACCACAGAGCAAGATGGGCAAGTGCTCAGAGAACATCATCTCATGTGAGCTGCAAAGCTATAGCCAGGCCCCGGGCCCTACAGACACCTGCATGCAGTGGACCTGGGTGGTTCCAGGAGCAACAGCAGGAGATTTAATCTTGGTGTAACTGAAACCAGCACTCTGTTGCAAGGTGAGTGGCTCCAATGCTGGCATGATCCACTGTGGAGTGGTCTAGTGTAGTGCTTGGGGAGGTTTCTCAAACTGGGAGAACCTCAGGGGGAGCCAAAAGAGCCCCTGGGATCCTGCAGCTCACATGACAGCAGACAGTGGGAGTGTTGATCTGCTGGAGGGTAGGGAAGCTCTGCAGAAGGATCTGAAGCAGCTGGATCAATGGCCCAAGGCCAGTGGTATGAGGTTCAACGAGGCCAAGTGCTGGGTCCTGCACTTGGCTCACAACAACCCCATGCAGTGCTACAGGCAGGGGACAGAGTGGCTGGAAAGGTGCCCTTGGAAAAGAACCTGGAAGTGCTGGTCTGAACATGAGCCAGTGTGTGCCCAGATGGCCAAGAAGTCCAGTGGCATCCTGGCCTGTATCAGAAACAGTGTGGCCAGCAGGACCAGGACAGGGACTGTCTCCCTGTACTCGGCACCGTGAGTGCTGTGTCCAGTTCTGGGCCCTCACTGTGAAAAGGACCCTGAAGTGTTGGTCCAGAGAAGGGCAACAAAGTTGGTGAAGGGTCTGGAGCACAGGCCTGATGAGGAGCAGCTGAGCGAGCTGAGGGTGCTTAGTCTGGGGAAAAGGAGGCTCATGGGAGACTTTATCACTCTGCAGCTCCCTGAAAGGAAGCTGTAGCCAGGTGGGGATTGGTTCTTGTCACAGGTAAAAAGGAATGGAACAAGAGGAAACAGCCTCAAGTTGCACCAGAGGAGGTTTAGATTGGATATTAAGGAAAATTTCTTGACCAAAGTGATTGTCAAGCATTTGAACAGGCTTCCCAGAGAAGTGGTGCAGTCACCATCCCTGGAGCTATTTAAAAGCAATATAGATGTGTTGCTTGGGACATGGTTTAGCAGTGCATCTGGTTTAGGAGTGGACTTGGCAGTGCTGGGTTAATTGTTGGACTTGATGATCTTAAATGTCCCTATGATTTGCATTACCCCTGGTTGACTCCTTCCTTTCCCTGGGACAGAACTGGATAGAGCTGATGGACTCAACCTTGGCATTCTTCATCCTGCCATGGAGATTTTCCATCTGAAGTTTACTGTGTGCCAAATGGAAAAGTAAGAAATCATAGGAAAGCAGTATCAATCTGCAAAGTCACCTGATGCAGGAGAATGAGTGAAGAAAGGGGCAGGAGACTGGCTAATGCATGACACAGAAAGACTAGGAATAAATTCTGAATACCAGTCCAAAAGCCATGCACATGAAGTTTACCTCTTCCAACTTACAGACCCCCAAAATTTTTATTGGGTGTGGTCATCTGAAAGTGATATGAATTTATGTATCCAAGGAAAGATGACACATCCCATGCAAAATATTTATAGGGTGATAGTGAGAAAGCAAGCCAGTCTCCTCCAGAGAGCAATTCAGCACAGAAAAGGAGTGGTAGCAGGAGAAAGCATTCACATGAAAGTCTCTGGCTTGATTCATAGATCCCAGCATAACTGGGGAACCGCTGTACTGCAGTATCAGCCTTTGGAATCAGTTTTGCACCACTCAAGCACAGAACAGTGTTCAGCCCTAGAGTATATTCACACAGGCAGTCACATGGGGTAAGGCAGTCAGCCTTGGATTTGGTCCCAGCTTGACCTCCCTGCTTGATTTTAAGCAGTCTTTGAACAAACTACAGTAACAGCAAACAAGGGAGTCTCTGTAAGGTGTAAAGCCGGGATGCAAATTACAAACATATGTAAATTGAAATAGTTTAGGTTAATTTCTTGGTACTGAATTCAGTGACTAAGTGCTTATTTCAGAATGCTCATTCCATGCCTTGAGCTACTGCTTTGTCCATCTCTTCAGTGGCAGAAAGAAATTTAGCATAATCCGTCTACTGTAATGTCCAGTTTTTCCATAAAGATTACAGATGAAACCAAAAGACCTCATTCTAAAGAAGGCTTACTGCTTTGCAAAGCTGGCCACTGTGTGTTTAACTGCACCAGAATGGTCCATTGGAGAACAGAGGGAAATCTCACATTTGGGAGGATGCAGTGAAGGAGTCCCAGACAACCTAAACAATCCTTGTTTGCCAAACAATGTGTGTAAGGCTTAAAAAATGATGAATTCGAAACACATTTCCCTGCTTCCCAACAATTGGAAAATACCTTTCAATCAAATGAATAATAAAACTCATTGAAACCAGCGAGGCTGATTATCATCTAGCTTTAATCACTGTAACACTACTCATGAATGCGGCTGCACCCACCAGCTGATATCATCTGAGGATCTGGTCCAGGGATCTGCGTAAAGGAGACTGCAAGATAACGATGGGAGACCTTTAAATTTTTGGCACACAGTCCTGGCTGTTAATCTCAAAGTCAGTTCCCTTACCTCCTGTATTGGAATACTGTGGGTTTACTTTTTTTCTCACGGTATTTCTGCTCCTATCTTTGACTTTCTTTGACTTCAAACTGAAATACAAATGTTAAAAGAAGCACACAAATTATTTTAAAATGTGGCTCAGAAATGTTGCTGCATTGTGGGGGATGAAAATTCAAGTTGTTAATTTTACTCCAACTATTCAAACAAAAGTAGTGAGACACTATGTTTCTTCAGAAAAAATAAAATGTTGAGGTCTGTTTATCTAGAAGGATATTCAACATTATAGACTTGGCCTCATGCGATATCGTTCATACAAGTGGGACGTTCAGCCTTTTATTGAGCTACTCTTCCAAAGAATATAAAAGAAGTCTTAATTAAAGATTTCCTGGTTTTGTAAAAGAATTTAAGTTACTAGAAAGTCAGTCTTTGTAAGTTAGTGAAGAAGAGGTTGATGTTTACCATCAGAATTTTAATAAAGCATTTTAAAAGTACAGCAAAGCTATCAAAATAACTTTAAAACCTCAAAAATTTGATCCGATTTTTTTTTAAGCGGGGGGAACAGTTCAGTCCATTTCACTGTCCTTTCAATGGTGGGTGATGAAATTATTTACATGGCTTTCTATCCCAGTTTCCAAAATTTGCAACTTCCCAGGATGAAGTTGGAAGAGGTGGATTTACTGTAATAGGGTGACATTTTTCCCTGGAAAAGCTGAGCTAACTCAGAACTGGTTCCTCTGGCCTTTTGAGCTTGTGCAAGTGGGAAAGGCTGTAATTTAAGTGTAGGGGAAATGGTTCTTTGAAGCATAAGATATATATACTGCAGACAGGCCACCCAAATCTCTCAGGAGTTCACCACCTCTGTGGTTCCCAGAGTACTAGCAAAGAGTGTTTCAGCTGTTTTTTTTTTTTAAATCATTGCTGCTACCATGTTCGTGCACTTTCCCTGGAGAAGATGTTATGTGATTTAGGCTGTTTTTAAGAAGATTCTACTGGGTCGGTCCACTCCAGCTGGCCCCAACATTTCACTAGAACTCAGCTGAATGTATTTGCATCCAGTTGTAGGATCTGTCAAGACTGCAAGAATTTAAGTGTCAAGATCAAGTCAAGCTGGTGTGGGGTGAGCTTGGAAGAATGGCTGAGTTTATGTTCTGACAGTGCTTTAACTTAGATTGCTAAAAATGCAGCTTCTGGGTTTGTAGCACATTTACCCTAAAGAAACTGTTTAAGGATGTTGACTTACAAGCATAGTAGGATACAACCCATGCTGCAGGAACAGCTCTCACTTCCAGCTGTGGTAGCTTCCTCCCTCTCCCACTACCGCTGCAGCCTGCAAACCTGAACTCTACATCAAGCTGCTTCTAAATGATGAGAGCATGGTGTGGTGGCCCAGCCCACCCGCAAATTCTATTTGACTTTCTAGTTCAGTGAACTACAGGCATTTACTTCTACCTGTGATTTGCCTGTTCTTGCCACAGAAGGTGGCAACAGACAAGAGTGAGGCACTCAGGGAGGCAGCTGGAGACCAAACCACCTCCACTACTGGTGTTTCATCTGCTGTGTCTGTGTGTCAATACCTGAAACCTAATCTGGGCCTAGCCAGCTCGAGGTGGTACAGTCTAATCTAAACTTCCAGCTCTGCCTAGATACTCCTAATGAATCCTGGTGGCAGATTTCAGGGTTTTGCAAGAGGGGAAGGTCCTGCAGCTGAGCCAACAGCATGGCCTGTGTGTCACCACAGCCAGGCACATTGGCATAATTGTACCTTGAGTAGGTATTAATGCTCCAGCTCTGGGGTGGGTGAAAGGAGATACCCTTCCTGTCCTCCTGCCTGGTGACTGTGGGCAGAACAACAGAGAAGAAGACTGCAACGGCAAAATATGTCCTAGCACCCCACTGAATTTACACAGAACTTGTCAATCTTCAGGCACTTCCCCTAATCTAGACAAAACCTGAGCTGTGCATTTTTCATGTCCAGCTCTCAGCTGGATTCTCCATGAACTATCATGGTCAGACAATGTTTTTACCATTGCCATTACCATTGTTTGATAATTGCATCAACCTTTATTTTTCAAAGATCAGACACTCAAAATTACCATGGAGTTTACTCTTAGATTTACGGGCACCATTTTGAAGTCACATACAGGAGGACCAAGAAAATGAAGCAGCAAAACACTCTCTTGCCTTAAATTGTTAGGACAGTTGCAGTCCTGAGACTAAATTTTCTCCTCTTATTTCTTTTCTGATTATGTATTGAATATATGCAATACTAAAAGAAACAAAAGAGAGTGATAGAAAAAGAAAGCAAGAAAGAAAGAAAGAAGGAAAGAAAGACACTGTCTTTTAGCTCAAAACAGTAGCTATTTTAATGACACTGCTTATAAAAACAATATTATGTTAAATTATTTAGTATGTTTTATTTAATAAAAAGGAAAAAGGAAGATGAAATAGGGCATTGAGGAAATTCCTCTTCATTTATTTTTGTCTCTGTGGTGGTTCATTTTACCCACCAGTGTTTTTTTCTTCACTGCAAATCCCCCTTCTCTCTTGATTAAAAACAGACTCTCTAATAAAAGTGGTTTAAGATCACAGTGATAACTTCAATTCAAGAACATGAATAAAGAGCACCCTTGGAGGAAAGACCCCATCTGCTCACATATGATATTAGGAAGGGAGTGCATAATGCAGGGTAGTGATTGCTACCACGTGTAAGATTATTCAGGTCTTCCACGTATGGCTTCTAATCTATATGGCCACTTTAAAAAAGAGGGATTCAAGTATCCTATAAAACAGGTCCTATGTTTTACATTTGACCTCTTCCTGAACATCAACCTTATTAAAAACAAATAAAAAAATGTCCTGAATGGAAGCTGTAGTTTGATCTGGAGCTTATGGTGGCTGACAGCAACCCTGCTATTGCTTTGAGCAGGGCAGGAGCCGGCCTCTGCTTCATTCAAAAAGAAACCCAATGAAGCTGCCTTGTGATGATCACAACTGGTTTTTATTTAATTTTATTCTAATAACCTCAGAGAAATACATTTTTCACCAAATTGAAAGTTTGTCTTCTCTGAAGCCCTGTGAAGGATTAGATAGCATTACATGAGACATTTCAAAAAGTAAATTGTGAACTTGGAAGAAGCACTTCAAAGCATGGTTATGTGAAGCCTCAAGTGCCCAGGCAGCATAGCAAAGGTGAAACAATTGTAATCCCTGCAGCGGAAAGCAGTGACTCAGTGAGTGTAAGCCATGAATCCCATTATTTTACTCTAAAATATGTATTATCGTGAGGTTTGAAATCCATGTTTGATATGCTGTGCTACTTGCTGTAAGAATGTATAATACAGGGCCTGGACTCCAAGACAAAATTTAATCAAGATAAAAGCAGATTATGAGCAGAGATGGAAAGACTTTTGCACACCATTTTTTATAATTTTTAATAAAAGTGGAGCAACTGGAATTGGAGAAGGCACAATTTTTTTTTTTAGCCAAAATTGTTAAATAAAAAGACCTACAAAAAACTCCCCACCTAATATAGAAACAAATGAACATATAAAGAGAAACCTTTTTCTTGTAGAGTTTGCTCATCTGAATTTACATTAATAAATTAAATTGGAATTACCCTTCTATTTATGTAAAGCCAGGGATAGGGGCTTGCACTGCCTTAATAATACTGGTATAAGCTGGCTAAGGGCCTCTGCCTATTCACACAAAACAGGTGTCACTTTACCAGCAATGGAGATGCCTGTTTTGTTCCCCAAACAAGGCTTTAGTGAGCTAGTAGCAGTGGCCACATTTCACTGCTTGCCAAGTCATTAGCAGGAGGCAGAAATATATGCACTCAAGGAAAAGCTTACTTTGGAGGCAGCTTATCATGTTTTGACAAAGGTTGTTTCAGCAAAGTATCTTTTTGGGGAAAAAATTACTTTGTGGTTTGTTTTTTTTTATTATTTTTTTTTGAGGGTTTTTTGTGGATTTTTTTTTTGTTGTGAGGTTTAGGGATTTTTGGGGGGTTGTTTGTTTGTTTGTCATTGGTTTTGTTTGCTTTTTTACATTAAACGCAAATATTTAATTTAATATTTAACTTACTCTGGGGGTTGATTTCTGCCAGCTTCCTCCATGCTCTTTGCTCTTCCTGGGCTGAGTTTCATAGAATCCTACCACAATTTAGAAGGGCAACATCTTTTTGAAGAACAGGAGCTACTCAGTGATCAAGAAGCCCCCTTTTTGTCAAGCAGCAAAAGCACAACCAAGGCATGTTCAAAAGCTAATATGAGTTGGACAT
>WEIT01010225.1:115759-183251 GCA_013389985.1 Dryoscopus gambensis | reverse complement strand
AGGTTCAGAGCCATTCCCCCTTGTCCTGTCACTGCATGTCCTTGTAAAAGGTCCTTTCCTACCCAAAGCATTCTATGATTCTATGAATTCAAACAGGCTCCTTGCAAGGCATTAGGTAGTGCTCTTCCTTGCTCACCTTTTTTTTGAGATATAATGTATATATTCAAACACAAAAATTTTTCATTGAGCTTTCCAGGATCTCCATAAAAAAGTTGAACGTTGCAGCATTTCACTAAGAAAATATTATTAGAAAACACTACTTATGAATAATTTCAGGAACACTAAAACTGCATCTCTCAGCCAAATCGCTGATGGCTGAGGGTATTTTAGCAAACTCCTCACAAACTGAGTCTTTCAGCTCACTGTTCAGGCTATGATCATATTTCTTTGTTTCTGCTGGACCTCTCTGGTGTTTTGTCCCCTGATTGCCCAGATGTGGCAATGGAACCATGGCATAACACAGAAAATAAGGAGCGAGAATAAAAGTGTATTTCCTGATCTTCTCCTGATTTGCAGAAATCTATCCTGGACATGAAAAGATGGAAATGTTCTGGAATTTTGTAGTCTAGATAAATAATTTGTGTCTAACTCCAACTCTGTCTTAAAGGAAAAATCTATCTCTAAATTAAATTTTCATGAGGAAACATCTCTAAATGTGACACAGCCTATTTTCTTGTGAGATAGCCTTTATAGAAATGTCCCTGGTGGGCTACTCAACTCTGCAAAAATAATTACTAATTTCAAAATGTAGGTCGTTAAAATGTGACAGAATCTTCTACTGAATAGATGTTTCTCTGCAGAATTTTGTTACCTTTCTTTTGGCTATGAAAAAGTAACTTCTTTTAAAATTTAGATATAATGATAGGTATTAAAGGAGAGGACCAGTTATGGTAGTTTTGATAAGGAATTAAATTTTATACCTTGTGTATATATTGATTAGCTTTCTTCTATCATGGTACATACAGATCATGTCTAAAATTACTTGTAAGACCCCTAACAAAACAACAGCTGAATATTTTAAATCCTCTAATATATTTAACTTCACAGCCACCTTGACAGGTAGGGAAATATTATAGTGCTCAAGACCTTTGTTCCTCCTCCTATCTGTAAATACCTCACTGACACACCCATGTAAATCCAGCCATCTTAGGGTCCTCACCTGGCCACGAAGCACAAGCATTATTGCAGTCAAAGTCACTCTGAGCGAGTTCTTAATTTCCCAGTCATGCCACCTCACCAGGAACTGAACGATGGTGAAGGTCATCATTTAAAGGACAGGACCTAACGATTTACAGTAGGTGCAATGAATTTGGGCCTGACCTCATGAGCATGAAGAGGTTGAAAAGAAAGTCTCTGCCATGTCGTGATTGCAAAGTCACTGAGATGCAGAGGTGCGCTGACTTGCACAGACATCAGCCTACTTCCCACCCACAGGCTTACCACCTTGTCAAAAAATCCCTCTGAGGTCTGAGATTAACAGAGACAGCCCTGATAGCAGAACTAGTGTTGGGAAGGATGAAACAGGAAAGCCTTATAAATATGATTGCCTGGCAAAAGATTCTGAGACTGTAAGCGAGATTGAACTGAAGGCAAGCTTTGAGATACCAAGCCTCAGTTACTGAACAACAGGAAAACAATGGTATGGCCGGCTGAAGTTAATCCCCTCTTGATTGAACAATACCTTCTGCATATAGGCAGGTCCAAGGGTCAGAGCAGACCCCACTAGCCTGGCAGAAGGAGTCCAAAGAGCAGTTTTTAGGGTTTAAAATGTAACTTAGTATGGTAATGCAATGATTCTTATAGGCTGTATGTAAATGCTATAGAATTTGTATCTTGTACTAGATTGGTTAGTGGAAATTAGAATATTCAGCATAGAAGAAGATTTATTGTATTGTACCGAGAACTTCGCGCTCTGATAGACTCACTCATACTCTTAGATACTCACTCATACTCTTATGTTCTCATATACTCTTGCTCTTATGCTCTTACTCTCTTACACTCTTACGCTCTTGCTCTCACTTGCACTCACTCTCACACTCCTGCACCCACGCCCTTTGCAATAAACCATATACTCCAAGAACTGACTCCAGAGATCTCTCGTCTCCATCCATCTCGACCGTCCAACCCACACCAGCTCCTACAACTAGCTTCCAGTAATCCATCATCATCCAAGTCAGAGTTGTTTGCTCCTCGGGAAGGGGTTAGTATTTGTGTTTTGCATGTCCATGCTACAGCTGGTAGCAAATGCTGAACTGGTCTGTAGTACCAGGAAGAGAACAGCTGTCACTGAAACAATGGATTTGTCATAAGAGCCTAAGACAGGAAAAATCCAAGATTGTTAGTCAAGAAACATTTCTTGAGAAAATTTATTTTACTTTAAAATATGTTTGGAAGTGTTGCAGAGAGTTCTGGTTCTTTTCAAGGATTGTCTGATACAGTAGAAATATACAGAAAGAGAGATGGGGAAAAAGATAAGTCACATAAAAAGGGATAGATAAACAGAGTTGTAAGTGATGATGTGAAAATGTTCTTATATATGGCACCATCATTTCTCACAGCAAGACTGTCTGACCAGATGTGGGTGGAAACAGGAGGAAGGAGGCAGAGAACCTGTGGTAGGCGAGGGAATCCAGGTCTTTGAGGATGGTCTGTTAAGTGCTGGTACATGTATTTCTGTGGGAGTAGGAGGAGCTCCTATTGTATTTCAAGCTGAGAAAAGAAACCTTATACCAAATTATCACTTTCAGTAAGTGCAAGGTCAGCCACTTCTGAGAGGCAGTAAAACATTCTCATGGAAAGTTTCTTTGCACTCCTGGTTGGTTTTAAGATCTTCCTGAAATTTTGAAAATTATTAATAGCATCAGGCATAAATAGGTGCCTGGGAAGAAAAAGAGTTTTCCAAGGAAAATATACGTAAAAATGATCCAACCTCCTTCTTGCGGTTTTGCTCAGACAATGAGAAGACACCACTGCTACAGGGAGGAGCTGAAATGAGGGTTTCCCCTGCACAGACATCTGTTTCAGACTGTTCATGCCCGTGTTGTTTTCTCTGCTGGCAGTAAAGCACCCTGCTCAAATGATCATATCCCTGTATTAAGGGACTTGAATGAATAGGAAGAAAAAACCTCTTCATGAAGCTTTGAAATGGCAAGAGGGATCAAATGAATATTTTCCTTGGCATCAGCTGGTCCCCCTTTGTTCAGAGCAGAAACTTTGAAAGTCCAATGCCTGGAGCATCACAAAGTCATAGACCAGCACTTGGAGATCACCAAGATGAGAGATGATACTGCCTCTCTGGATTTCCAGGCACTCCTTAAAAGAAATAAGAAACATACACAACTGGCACTGTCACCAGCTTTTTGCATTCAAAATTGTGCCCCATTCAAAGGCTTAAGGCAGATATCTCCCTCACCTGATGGGGATAGTTTGCACAAATCCACTCTCTGAAGCTAAGAATCATTTTGAACAAAATTCTTGTTAGGAAACGTGTAGCAACACCACAGCTGAGTCCTTTGCAGAGTGAGCTCTGAAATCTTTGGATCTCTTCCTCTGCCCACCAAACCCCATGTGAAAAGTGGGATGAGGTTCCCATAAGCAACTCCAATTTCAATCCTTTTCAGACTTTATTTCTTCAGTTCTGTGGCCTCCTGTGGTAGCAAACTATGCAGGCTGGCTACCAGCTGTGTGAAGGCCTGACTTTTATATACTTTAAATTTACCTGCTGGCAGCTACATTTATAATCAAGTGCCAGAAGAATGGAAAAAATAATGTCATGCATCTCAGTTGTTACCCAGAGTTGCTATGGGGACAGGATGGGTCTGGAAAAGAGTATCACAGAAGGGTCCTGCCAAAAAACAGTATCATGTCTCTCAGAAAGGCTCCCCAGAGGAGTGTTTAAATCTCAATCTGGGAATCTCCCAGTGTGGCAAGTGGAGCAGGAAAGGACCAGATTGATCTGCAAGGATCTAGAAAGGAATGGGTTGACTGTCTCCTGCCTGAGCCATGCAGGATGCAGAGGAAGAGAGGAAGGACTGAAGAAGCAAAGAGACGGACATGGGTAGCTGTGGAAAAAGGAGCCTGTCGCCTGAGAACTCTTCACCAGCTTCACTAGCTCATGCTTCTGAGGAGTTTAGTATTAACCACTTTGGGTTTCACTCAAAGCCTACTAAGTCAGTGGGAATCATTCTAGTTTTCTCTTCGTTTTGGACTGAGTCCTTTCAAAACAAGTGGTGAATAGACACATAGGTTTCTTCTTCCCTGTGGCCAGGATTTTCAGCATACCTCAACCTTTAGGATCACGACTAAGTTATCCAAAACGATTTCCCTGGGAATGGAGAAATGTTCACAAGTGACTGAAATACCTAGGCTCTCCTCAGGTGGTTCACTGGCCAAGACGGAGAGACTCCCTGCAGCCCCACACTTTGCCTGATGATCACGAGACAGGAGCAGACAGGCTGGCAGCCAGCACTGTGGTTCTCCAGCACAACCAGGAGCAAGCACAGCCTTACAGGAGCTGAGCTTTGCTCCTTTGCATCTGCCTGCCAGTACACTTCATCGCATTTAGGAAGTTCAATAAATTTCTGAGAATCTGGACTTACCCAGCATGTTTTGTTTTTAATTATGGCCAGATTCTCCCAGTAGGAGCTCCAGGTAGCTGAATTCTTTCAAAGGTCTTGCCCTGGTTGTGAGTATTCAGAATTTTGCCAGCTCTGCCCCAGCACCCGGAATGCATTCTCTATTTTCTGTGGTAGCAGGAGGATCTGCAATGCTAAAGGGGTGAGTTTTTCACCACATGCTGGAGTTCTCTGAGCACATAAGCTGACCAGAAGTGGTGTTAAGCCTGCTGAATGTATACATGTGCAGTTCTCTGTTAAATAAATTGTCTACTTAATTACATATGAGATTTATTACATAGGGCAATAGCCAGAAAAAGTTCCTTAAAAAAATGAGGGTTTTTTGCTTTCACTAAATCTTGGACTGTTGAGGTATTTTTGTGTGTGGTATCTCAAAAACACCTTGGCTACTTTTTGATTGTAAAATAAATACATTTAGAGAGGCAGAAAGTGTTGCAAACGTTTATATTTTGTGTGCCTTTTATTTGAGTTCCTCTGATTCTGAAACAGGAAATAATTTTTTGTCTTAAGAGGAACAGGTCTTTTTATGGCATTTATGTTTTCTAAGAGGCAATTTTCTATTACTTGTTATCAGTTATATTTTCCAGCTTACAAAGCGTAGATAGTTCATTTCCCTTTTCCAAGGGACCTCCATAGGTGTTTTAACATCTGCAGGAAAATAGGCACAATCATTTCTGCATCATGGGGGAGGTCTTAATGGTACTAAGGTAAAATAAAACAGTATGCAATCTACTTGGAACCTCTTCTATAAAACATTTTTGCACTAAAAATTGACAAATCGTCAATTTAAAACCTTTTGGGAAGGAGGCCATTAAGGTTTTTTAGTTACTTGGATTTTTTTATTTATTAAAAATCCAATCTGGTTTTATTTTCCATTATCAAATTTTAAGCCCAGTTTCCAGCTTCAAATTATTTTTGCAAAACTTATAACGGAAGATAATTAGAAAAATAACAGTCTGATAAAAACAAGGTATTCCTAAGGCATTTGAACAAAGCACAAGGATTGTCACAAACTTCTTTTTTGCTTGTCCCTTTGTAACAAAGAAATAGTCAGAATATCTTTGCATTATGACACAGGATGAGAAAGAATATCAAAAATCTCACAAATTTTTCTGAGACAGAGGAATTGTCCCCACCTGACCATATCTTCCACCTGACACTTGCAAATCACATCCCTTCCTCTGACATTCCATTGGCACAGCTGTGCTTCTCTCCCTGATTCTGCAACACATAACCCAAAAAACCACCCATGTGGGGAGGCATCCTCAGCTTGGTGAGAGCTGCCGGAGCACAACTTACCAGCTGCTTCAGAGAGGAATAAGGCTGACAGGCTGCAGCTGCAGCTCCAACCAGCACCAGCAACAAAACCTCCAAAAAGTGGTTCTTTCCCACACACCAGCCAGCCCAAGCGGTTCACCTTAACTGCCTCAGGGACACGGCCTCCTGGAGAGGCCTTGGATTGTTCACTGCATCTGGCTCGTTACTGCTGTATATCCTGCATTTATGGTGTTGTGGCTCAAATTCAGCATTATTGGTGGGGCTCTGCAGCTCACATTAATAACATTTGTACCTGGTTTTAAAGTGTCTTGCCAGCTCTGCCAGGCTGCTACTGCTGCTCTCCAGCTGTCTGAGGGACAGTTCTGTGCAGACTGCCCAGAGCAGGACACAGAATCATAGAAAGTCATGGCTGGAAAAGATCTCCAAGATCACCCAATCCAACTGTCCACCCAGCACTGCCACTGTAACCTCTAAACCACTAAACCAAATCACCCAGCTCCAGACGCCTCTTAAACACCTCCACGGTGTCATTCCACACCTCCCTGGGCAACCTACTCCAGTGCCTGACCACCCTAACAATGAAAATACCTTTTCTAATAACTAATCTGCATCTGCCCTATCTCAGTTTAAAGCCTTCTTCTCTTGTCCTCTCACTTCAGGCACGGCAGAAGAGACTGGCTCCCACCTCACTACACTCTCCTTTCAGGCAGTTATGGAGACCAGTGAGGTCCCCCCTGAGCCTCCTCTTCTAGACTGAACAAATGCAGCTCCTTCAGCTGTTCCTCATAAGATTTCTAGTCCTTCTGTGAGACTTGTTGCCCTTCACTGGACCTGCTCCAGCACCTCAAAGTCCTTTTTGAAGTGAGGGGCCCAGAACTGAACACAGCACTCCAAGTGCAGCCTCACGAGTACCAAATAAGGGGAGACAATCACTGTCCTGGTCCTGCTGGCCACACTATTCTTGATACAGGCCTAGATGCTTTGGCCTTCTTGTCCACCCAGGCACATGCTGGCTTATATCCAGTTGCTGTCAACCAGCACCTCCCAGGCCACTTCTGCCGAACAGCTCTTGAACCAGTCCTTCCCAGGACTGTAGAGCTGCATAGGTTTGTTGTAACTCAAGTGCAGGACCTGGCACTTGGCCTTATTAACCATGATCCAGGCTGTTCTGCCTGTCCATCTGCAGGAAGATGATGTTCCCCACTGCTGCTNGGCCTTCTTGTCCACCCAGGCACATGCTGGCTTATATCCAGTTGCTGTCAACCAGCACCTCCCAGGCCACTTCTGCCGAACAGCTCTTGAACCAGTCCTTCCCAGGACTGTAGAGCTGCATAGGTTTGTTGTAACTCAAGTGCAGGACCTGGCACTTGGCCTTATTAACCATGATCCAGGCTGTTCTGCCTGTCCATCTGCAGGAAGATGATGTTCCCCACTGCTGCTATTTAACCTCAGCCAGCAACTACGTACCACACAGCACGCACTCACTCACTCACCCACTTCCCTCTGCCTCACCCTGCTGGGATGAGAAAATCAGAAAAAATGGTAAAACCCATGAGCTGAGATAAGAACAGTGTAAGAATTGAAATATAATAATAATAACAATAATAATAAAAATAATTATACTGTAAGAAAAAGGAGAAAGAAACAAGTGGTGCACAGTACAAATGCTCACCACTGTCCTCCAGCAGTGATCAGCCCCTCTCAGCCAACTTTCACTTCCTATATCAGGCATGATATTCCGTGGAATATCCCTTTAACCAGTTCAGGTCAGCAGTCCCAGCCATGCTCCCTCCCATCTTCTTGTGCACTTCCTCAAAGGCAGAGCATGAGACACTGAAAAGTGCTTGACTCAGGGTAAGCACTACTTAGCAACAACCAAAACATCAGTGTGTTATCAACATTATCCTCCTGCCAAATCCAAAACGCAGCACTGCACCAGTGGCTATGAAAAAATGAATTCTGATCCAGCTGGAACCAGGACACTCATGTGAATGACTGAGGATTCCACAGGACAACTAGGGTCTGTTTTGATTTCCTCAAACGGGAAATAGATTTCAGCCTCAGACTTCTGAGTTTGCATAGGCAGAAGAGACAGATTCAACCCCCCTTTACCAAATGTGTGCTAGTGCAGCAGTGGAGGTGTGGACTTCAAGAACTACAGTGAGCATTGGTTAGGACTGCTCACCCAAGGGAGACAGGAACTCTCCATAGGTTGCTGATACAGGCTCACCCAGTTCACAGGTACAGCCACAATGGGGTGAGCACAATTGGGTTGTTGGGAAAGGGAACAAAATGGTTGGGTTGCTGGGAAAGGGAACTGCCTATCTTAAAGAAAGGGATGTAGAGGATGGCTCAGCCATAGCTTTCCTGTAAGGCCCTGTATCTTTCTGTGCAGATGTTGAAAATTGAGCTGAACAGGGCCCTGAGGAAGCTGAGTGAGCTGGCCATGCTCTTAACACAGTCAGTCAGTCAGTCAGTCAGTCAGTCAGTCAGTCAGAGGCTAGAGCTCCTAAGATCTCTGTCAATGTAAATTTTTGTCTGTGTATATGTGCTGCAGCACCAGACCCACAGGTGAAAGAAATACTAAATGGTCAGGAGCACTGAGAGAGAAAAGAAGCCATGCAACCCCTCATATTCTTAAGCATTGTAGGATGGCCTGTGCAGTCAGTCAGTGATGATTCTGAATACTTACAGACAAGCCCAGACGGATGGGGGTTCACAATGGAGGAGAATCTTTTTAGTTTAAAAAAAAAAAAAAGTCCCTGAAGCTTGATCCAGTCTCCTGGAAACTGAATTTGCTTCCTTGATTTCACTGGTTTTCTGGACGATTTTAAAGGTCCCATCAAACTATCAGCCTGAGGGATGAATTCATGTACTACAGAGAAACTGTAATGATAAAATTTGATTCCTTTATAACATATACCATAAGACTACCCTTCAATCACTCCTGTAGCTACAAAAGTGTATCTTCTGGAAGAAGCTCTGGGATTTAATGGAAGGAACAAAAAGTGTTCCTTGGAGCAGAGGTAACTGAGACAACTGAAGTCCCTGCCAAAGGTATCGATCATTACAGCAGTGGCTGAGAGCAGTTAAGCTACAGGGGATGAAAGGATTTCTGTTGGATCAACCATGACTCTGGGAGCAAGAGAGAAGGCCGGAAAAAGGCCAGAGATGCAAAATACTGAATTTGTTAAAAATCAGGCAAAAAGCTTCTGGCACATTTGGATTTCTCAGCAAGGAAACCACCTCCCGCTTACTTTTATTTTTTATTTATTTTGTGGTGCAAGGAGATCTGGCTAATACTTCTGGCAAATAAATCAGATTGCACAAAGGCTCTGCATGACTCTATCAGCTCCTCCTCCCAAAAGAAACATGACACAGAAAAACCCTGAATAGCTGCTAAGCATTCAAGCCAAAGGAGCATGGGATTTCCTGCAGCAGAATTTTATGGTTTCTTTGCAGCATTCAGAGAATACTTGGTGTGGGCTCTTCTGCCAGAGGGGCCCATGTGACATATAACTGCTCCTCAGAGCACATAGAAATCATAGAGAACACAATTAGCTTTCTGCCTGTGGGTAGCTATGGTCACAGTGAAGAACACAAGGAACTACCCAGATATGCCCCTGCCAGCGAGTTGACACTGCTGCTGAGTGGCACTCTCAGTGTGCAGCAGGGATGAGAAAGCTTCCCAGGAGCTTGCAGAGAAATTACCTACAATCCTTAATGCTTGATTTGTTATTAACATATCCAGAAAATATGAGGATGAGCTTCAGATGCCTTATGACAAGTGTCCCATATGGTGGTCCCCTGTGCTGGGAAGAGAGAGAGACAAATGAGCAATTTGGCTCAGGGTGAACAGGGGTATTAATTAAGGAGACTGTGCCAGCCCTGTGGGGCCTGTAGATCCCTCTGGCAAGTGATTCAGAGTTAAAGAAATTCGTATATTGCCCTCAGTTTATGTCGATAATGTAGAGTGTGTAACATCATACTCTCCATAACACGCATCTAGCAGAAAGACAAGAGAGCAGCTGGAGCAGGAGATGCCTGGAGTACATCACCAGAGTTTCCCCAGCTACTTACAGAAAGCATCTCTCTTGAGAAAGAAGGTATCATTTATTCCTAATTACAGTAGAATATCTATTAGCACTTAAGTTTCCCACATTTTATTTTTTTTAGCCATTTACATCCTTACTACTTTTTTACATTGCATTGATGTCTGACAGGGACAGGCAGGCATTAGAGAGACAACATCCTTACTGTCCAGCAGGCCCTGTAAATTTGATGGATGGACATCAACATCATTGGCTCTGGTCCCAAGCCAAATTCAAACAGATCACGCAGCTGGTTCAGATTGGTTAAGTTAAAATTCAGATGCTTGTCATACATCTACAGGTCATGGCTGAGAGTGAGATCTATAATAAAACCCAGGACATCCAAGTCACTAAAGTACTGAACCAAGTTCCCTACTGATTTCAGTGGGACTAAGGTACCTAAATATTTCTGCTTGTAAGCCTTCCTTTGTTCATCTCTGTCCCACCATGGATAGTAAAAAAGCTGAGGTAGAGGTAATCCATCACCATATGATCTCTGCATACCGCACACAATAGGACTGCGGTGCCTGCTGGGTGGTTTGGCACTCTAATTGTACAAAAATACCAGTAATTCTACAGTTCATGGGGGATATGATTGCTAGGCAGATGGGGTGGTGGCTGAACTGAGCCATGGCTGGAGCTGAAACAGAAAATATATCCATTTCATTGTTTAGTCTCCAGTTTCACTGATCACTTCTTTCTCTCCTAAACTGCCTGTAGTCACCTATAACTTACTGCATCTGCATGTCTATGGTGCCTTGGGCCTCCAAGGAAGAGGAGGAATCATTCCAGAATATTTTTACTTCCAAGCAGATGTTTGCTTAGACAGTTTTGAATCCATAATGGAGGAATTCGGTCAGCTAAAGATACATACAGTGTCATCCAAGATGCTTGGGATATCAAGGTAGATATCTGCAAAAGGCAGATGTTACAAAAACCTGTGGGAAACTTGCATCTTTATAGGACAGCAACTGGTTGGGAAAAAGACATGAATTCACTAAAATGGTACCTGGTGCCTATATTCGGGCCATTGAGCCAGGCTCCAAATGTCATCTACTGAAGTAAAAATTATTCAGAGAAAGGTATTTGTTTGGAAACCTTAGATGACTTCCATCTTTACATTATGGGCTTATCAAGACATACCATAAATTTTGAAAATGAAGGCAAGAGACCCTTCTTAAACTATATCCAAGTTTCAGGTCCATCTCCTATGGTTCAAGACTCACGAAGTAATTTAGTCACAAGTGCTGGATGCAGTGTGAAGCTGAGCCAAGCAGTGAGGCCCTGTGGGGCAGCAGGATGCCCCTGCATCAGCAACAGCACGGAACTGTGTAGGCTTCCAGTAGATACAAGCAGTACCCTGCAGCAATATCTCTCAGGGCTCCCTGGCTCACTCGATTGATGAAGGCTGTGTTCAAGACACACATTGGCCAGAAAACTGCACTGGTTGTCTGAAGGTCCATCTGTAGGGCTCCCTGATGGACACATCACCCTGCAGGTAGGTGGGAGCACACATCTGGCTGCAGGAGGAGTGTAATGGTGAGCCGTTTAAGGAGTGTCTTTCTTAACGCAAGAAACTCGAAAATTTTTGCGTCTGAAGGAGTCAGTCATCCATTAGATGTTTGGCCATTTTCTTCAGACAGGGGCAGGAGAGATATGTTGCCTGTGTCATGAGCAGGGTGGGGACTCACAGCTCATTGGTGTTTGTCCTGGTTTCCCTAACACGTCTGAGTTAGGGAAGCTCTGCTGTCGGAGAAAGTGATGGCTGTAATGGTAAAGTGAAAATTCCTCTGTTTGCATCATTGCAAACAGCCACTTTATTTCCTCATCTCTAGCAAATAAAAACTGTTATGAAATGCTGTTTTTCCTTTCACCATCTGATGAGTTAATAGTAAGCCCAATTAAATACAGCACAAGACAAACCAGTTATGTGCGTCTCCCACTGTCTGACTCCCTTTCAGAAGTGTTACATCACTTTTAAGTCATTTCCTTTCCCAGATGAGGCAGCTTCACTGCTGATCACCAAAGGGTTTGATCTAAACCAAACAGTCCTACGACAAACCAAACAGCTTCATTTTTTATATCATTGGCCTTTAGCCTCAGAGGGGCTTGTCCAGACAGAAGCTGCAACTTCTTACAAAATGTCAAAAAATATTCATCATCGAAGCCTCAAGTGACAGCTTGGGGCTAAGTATCATGAGCTTTGTGATTGTATTTTAAATGACAGACATTTTTATTTGGTGCAGCAGTGCCCAGGGTGGCAGAAGGAAAGGTGAAAGAAAGTATTTCAAAAACCATGTCACAACAGACCCTAAGTACTCTCAATTTGATGATTTAGCCATTGGATTTCTTCATAAACTGCTAATCTGTGGTATGAAAAAGCAGCATTTGTTGGTTTCCTTAGAGAAAAGCATAAGTGCTCCACATATTATACTATAACAGTGAATACTGAACATGTGACTCAACTCAGATATTATTTAGGAAGAAAATTTTCAGCAATTCCAGCCCAGGTAGAAACACATCTATTGTTTTATATCTCAGACAGGGTGGGACCAGGTGAGATGGCTTTACTTTGAGCAGAGGAGAGATTTAGCAGAAGCAGATGTAATTCTCCTTACTTTCTTTATGAAGTTTTACATATTACATGAATCAATAAACCCACAAAGCTAAAAACTGTTATCATGGAAAACTGTAGCTGCTTTTTAACCTGTTGTCTCCAAAGCAGTTGAAAATAAACCCAAAGGAAAACCTGGATCAGGAATTGTATCTTAGCAAGATATATCTTCCTCTGATTGTGTCCATAGTACACATTAATCTGTATTAGCAGCTCTTACCAGAGCCATCATATTGCCTTCTACACCAATTCATGACCACACAGACAGCTATGTGAAAAATCTTGCTCCTTTTAAGAGACAGTTATTCCTTGGTTTCTTTCAGGACAATGCCAGAACTCATGGATTTATTCCATATAAATGAGAAATTCCGTCCCTCATTAAACAGAGAGGGTCTGTAGAAGATAATTAACCACTTCTTATGGTTTATCCAACCCACAAAATTTGGGTCAGATATTGCTTGCCACCCACATTAATTGCCCAGAACAGACTGACCGGTTTTGGACCAAATAGTGTCTCACAGGCATTTAATATCCCTGGCATGGCATAAAAGGAAACAGAAACCTGAGAAGAAGAGAAAATTAGAATGGTGGGAAGAAAAACAGTTTTGTAACGGTGCAATGGACTTTGTCTGTCTAATGAATCCCCTTTGAAAACCACCCATAGTAATAAATTAGGATGTAATATATTGCAGATGGATCAACAGGGGCGCACACATAGTCTTAAGTATCTGACACAGGTGTTTGATTTTATGTTTGACAGCAGGTCAAGGAGTAACCATGCATGGACAATCATGCTATAGTTTGCAGGGCTAAAATCTTGTTCTAGACTGGAAGGAAAACTAAGCCTCTTGGTTGTTCTGTGGAGCAGAATCAGTTGATATAACTGGCTTTTGATCAAAAACACTATTAAAAAATTCAGGTCTGGACTTTTTTTCTGCATATAGTATTTAGAAGACTTCTGACCAGAAACGTCATTGCGATCCAGTAACTTTAATATAATGTTTTACTTTGACAGAACAACACGTGCTGACAATATTACATTAAAAATGTGTCTGGACCTGACCAGTCTCTGTGAGGTCCTTCACACACAGTCTTGTCCCATTGGCTTAGACACTGGATGGTCTCTAGAAACAAACCTCAGATCATACAGTCTTTATTACATGAACACTTTGGGGGTCTTCAGCACCAGTTGTGAAGATAAACTCGTATTTTTTTCAGACCTACAGATCAACCAACCAAACAAAAAAAGTATGCACAGAAGAATATCCTGTTCTTCCAAAATAGGTTAAAAATCTACAGAGGAATTTAAAAACCCACATTAGAGACGTTTTCATTGAACCTTGTACCATTCGTATAGATTCCTGCTGCTGTCAGTGCTCCAGTTTTCTACAGCTTCTCAAAGAAGTCTGGAATGATTAGGCATTTCCTGAGTTGCAGTCATGCTTCCTATCCATGTAAACAGTAAACTTCCTATCATGTCCCAAGACATTTAGCTTTACTGTTCCTCCCCTCCATGTTTCCATCTCTCAAAAAAACCCAACCAAAGAAGAAAACCCCAAAGCCAGCTGCAGGAGTTTTGGGAATCTCCCAGCTCTCACACATATAAAATGTAGTAAAGGATATCCATGCACCAGTCACCCCAGTGCACAGTACACTGAAACAGAAAGGCAGCCCCTGGAAGCTGAAAGGTTTAAACTGCAATGTGTATAAGGGTTTATCCTCTAGTCCAAACAACCGCTAATAGTCACTGCTAGAGCTGGGGGACTTACCCAGTGGGACCTGTGGTCTGACTTTTTCATTCTTACAGTGCTTATTCCTGAATTGAGTTTCTGCAGATGCTATTTACTGTGATCTTGGAGTAAGAAGTGTGCAGGACAGCCTTTGCTTGGCACTAGGTATGAGTCTTATTTATTTAAATATTTAAATTCTCTCTTAGATTGCAGTGGATAGTGCAGGTAGGGTCACACTGGAGCTGCTGTGGTCTCTAACATTTTGCTGTGTCTGGAAGACAGGATACTGTGGAATGTCAGTGCATTTCTGTTGCTGACTCTGATCAAATATCATATTTTTAATTGAATTTCTACAGTAATGGTCTAGTGAAAAATGTGTATGCTCTGCATTATGCCTGCTCATGACCTAAAACTGTGAGAGCTACAGCAGAGTCTCTGCTAATAATAAACAGTATTAAATGTCAGCCCGATGAAACTGAAGAATGGAAAAAAAAGAATGGTACAACGCAGGGAGGTTCTTTTTTCACTTACTTTTATTTTTACTGAATTTAGAGGACTTTCACAGTTTCTCTGATTGAGTAATATTTTCGAACATAGAAATTCACTTCTATGGAGTGAAGTTCACAAGTCTTCCTACTGACTTGAGGAGAAGTAGGATCAGGACCATTGTTTTGGTTTCTCCTTCTTACCAACTTTCCCTGCCTTAATAGTGTTTATCTGCTCAGACATGGTTCTATTTTGAGTCTTTTCTTCTCCACAGATCCCCACTACATGCTGAGGATAGGCTTCAACTGCATTCAACATTTTGCCACAAGAGGCGAGTTGTTCTGCAAGCAAGGAAGAATGTTTTATTGTTCTGGCACTTAGTCTTTTTGGATATGGTTTAGAAATCAATTAATACATTGAAAATACACTTCAACAGAAATTAAGCCCAAGAATCCACATTTTTGTTTATTTTATTTAGTTATTGTGAGACTCCTAGCAAAGCTAACACCTCATAGCTTTAATGGAAGTCCTTCAATAAAAATGAAGATAGACAAACAGTATCCAGCATTGTCACTACAGGTCAGAGCTTGTTGTCGTCCTACTGATTCTGTGGAAGACTTTCCCTCTGTTAACTCTTTCTGTCCTTTGAAAAGACAAAACACTCTTCGGTATTTCTATGCTAAAAGTTAAGACCCATGAAAATCAGAAACTGTCTCAGTGGATACAAGAAGTTATGAAGGCAGATTACCTCCAAATATTTTGCCTGCAGTTGCCCATTGCAAATAAAATTGCTTTCAAAAATTACACCCTCAAACTCTGCCCATGTTTTTCTGGCATGAACCAGAAGAACAGAATTTGCTCCTCAAGGCTGTAGGTCAGTAGTTCCCAGAAAGTCTGTGGGCTTTATGTAAAAGGGCAAAAGTAAAAAAGATAAAAAATCCAATGAGTGAAGAACATTGTAAACTGCTGTTAATTTCAGACTTGAGGTTTTAAAGCTATTCAACCCTACGGTAATTATTTTAGGGAAGGTTACCAGCTATTTCTGGTATTTTCCTCGATATTTCTAGAAACAAACAGTCTGGCTACTCTGTCAGCATGGATCGCATAAGCACAGACAAAATCAGGGCAATTATTTTTGTGTGCTCAAAGTAATGGAGAGGATTACACTGGCAGCTAACATCACTTCAGAATCCACAGGATTGTCATGAGCTTTATAATTAAAGCCTTGTCTAAATGGAAGGAGCTTCTCTGCAGAACCTTTCTCAGCTCGCATAATTTTAGGAAAAAAAATGTACTAAAATATTCAGATTTTGTGTAAGGGCATCTTGAAAAGTAAGCAGAAGTGGAAAATTCATTCCAAGACTTGAGCACAAAAGTTCTCAAGAAACACTTTCTGGTGTTAGGATAAATATCATTACCTCAAATCACAAAAACATTAGTGTATCAAAACTGCACAAAGTTGAGATCTATCATTAGTGGAGTCAGAATAAACCCTTGATTATTCAGTTCCTTGCCATGCATACAGAGCAAAATGTATTACAGGTAAAATGATATGTAGTGGTGACCTTAGTGACAAGTCTCCCACAGAAATACTGCCTGGTTTCTTCCTCCACAGATTTCTTACCACTATTCTTTCACTATTCACCACTTTCACAACTGACTATAAAATCATATGTAATTGGAGGGGAAAAAAGAACACCATCTCCTATAACTGGAACTAAAAAATGATATCTTGCATTTTTTTAACAGTCTGAGGGAACAGAAGTTTTATTGTGGATGCAGAATGAGAAAAATAACCAAAATAAAGCCAGTTATCCTCTTTTACCTGTAAAGAAGTGGGAACAGTTAGAAATAAAGTCACAACGAGAAGAAGATCAAGAAACCAATATGTGAAATGCTCTTGGTCAGCAACACTTACTATCCATGATTTTTGGTTTTACAGGATAAAATTCTGACCTAGTGAAACAATGGCAAAATTTCTGCTGCTGTAGAGCAAGAGTTCATACAAAACTCTGGTGACTCATGAGTATGTGTCAATAGGCAAATAGATTACATTTTCATATTCCAAACTCAGATTAAAAAATTGTCAGCAGTAAGTGATAGCTGTTTTCTTGAGCAATGCATTAACTGAACTGTTGCTGTTCACATCACACTTTGAATAACCTGTGTTTGTGAGAGATGGCAGATAGAAACAGCACTTTCTCTTTCTATAGAAGACCATTGTATGGTTTAGAAAACTCTAAAGTTGGATGCAAATCAAAACTTCTGGTTTCAGTCCATCTCTGGCATATTTTGCCCTACCATTTCAACTCCTTTTAAACTAAGTACCTTATATACAAGGAAACACTGTCTAAATCCAGCAGCCTATTTTAGAGGAGTTATTCAACTCAAACCTTCAACAAAGTGAAATTCATGGCACTGAGCCAAATGGTGGTTTATTCATGCCTTTCTATCAGCAATCTATTTGAACTGCTTGAGACTGCCTGAATAAATAGTTGGCCCCTGCTGTTTGCCACCGAGCTCAGACTTCACTCCTGCCAGCATTCATGAGACGAACCCTGCAGTGTTTTCTCCTGTGCCCACCATGCTCTTCCTGTGTTGTGGTTGACACCTGAAGCTCCTGGCCCCTCTGTACCTCACGTCTGATCTATGTGTTCTTCTTGAACTGCTGTCCTATACTTTGACATGTGCTGCTGGAGCACCTGGCTTCATTCACCTACCAAACTTTGTGATTACCCCTCAAAAAATAACACATTCTTCCTCAAAACACAACAATACTGCACCGTTTTTAACCATAAGCACTGAGGAGATATATACTTGGTAATTCATTGGGCATAATGATGGCAGATTCTGGGACTACCATCTCATCTTAACTTTGAAAATTCTTCTGACTTTCATTGTCTTTATTTTATTTTCCTTTTGTAGGCTATTTGTGATTTACTTCTCTAGTGAGGGCTTGTTCCATACATTTTTCTAGTGGCTACTTTGCTCCAAGCATACCATTGTTTTCTCATACCAAACCTGGTAAATAAAATATATGTCTGTTTCTCTTCTATAAGTTTGCGCTATGTTGAAAGTATCAATTTAAAATATCTTTAAATTATGTGAAGATTTTAGACCAATATATCTACTCTCCATTTTATTTCCTCCAATCTCTAGGCATTTAGAGTCTTGCTGGTTCTGGCTTTTTATCAGGAGAGTTACTGTTGATATTTTTTGCAACTCTTACTCATTAACTTTGGAAAAAACCCTCTCAGGTTAAGTGCTTTTGCAAGACTTGCCTGTTCCACACCAACAATTGAGGTTGCCAGGTGTTTTTGTTTATTTAATTCCCTCCTCCTTTCTTTTTTTTCCCAACAGAAACTATGGTAATTCAGGCTTTTAGAAAATACTTGGAAACATAATGTTTTGCATTAAAAACTAGGCCATACTAATACTGCCAGCAGTGCATGTTTGAAGTATTAACACAAAACACCTAAAAGAAACATAATATTAATAAAGACTTCTGCATTAAAACACTCTTTCAAGACAAGCCAGCTGTCTTTCTTATCCTGAAAAAAAGCCAGGAAACCCAGATGTGGAGCTAATCAAACTGTTCATTATAAATGAACTACCTGGTAATATTAGCTATTTATTTTCCCCTAATGATTCAGAAAAAACCCATGGTTTTTACATACTTATTTATTATTTGAGTTCATCAGTATCTTGTGCAGGCAACTGCTTTGATTCATTGTCTAGGCATTTGCTATTAGTGGTCTGACTTAATAAAGCAATGTCAGGACTGAGAATCTGCTGTAATACAGGATTTTCCACTGTGCTTCTCTGTTATCTGAAGACAGATAAGAGGCAGACTATCATTTAAGAGAAACTTTTCCATGGGGAAATTTACACATGGGGCCAATAGCCCTTCATTTCTTTGGTATCTTGCAGCAGATATCTAACACATGATGCTGGTGAACCTGGGAGAAGGAAAAATGGCCCAGGCTGCCAGTGCTGACTGACCATAGCCTTGCTCACCTCAATGAACATACACTGAACTTACTTTTTATTTAATCTGCCTGATTTGCACACACAACTTTGTCACTGCATTCCTTGAAAGGAATGGACCTGTGGCCATTGCACTCTCCATCATGGAGACCAATCTGCCGAACCACTCTTACGAGTCTTTCCCATCAAAATGATACCCAAGGCATGAGTACGGCTAAAAACTTCAGGATCATAATGGTCAATGGTAAGTCAATCAATTAATTGACAATTTAGATTAATATTTTGCAGCTGATTCTAAAGACTTGAGGGTAATCACAAGACCATCTCCATGGGCATGTCTACCATATCTAGGAGGGAGAGAGAATAGCAGGTGGCTCAGGGCATTAGTAGGACAGAAACTGCTCTGAGGAGACAGACAGAGTATCTCGCTAAACGTGAAGTTTTTCAAGGCTGAAAGCAATGAAGATCAGTGAATGTCACTTGCAGACACCTTTGTTTCCTTACCTACCCATGTTTATTTAACTGTAGTTCAGCTTCATCACAGTTGTACCACACTTATTTCATGGCTATTCTTAGATTCAAAAGAGTGCTGCAAAAAAGAGGCAATCATACTATATCTGAGTGTTGCACATACATGTTTGGTTTGACAAGGTATCCAGCATGAAGATAATGCTATTTAAGCTCTGTATATGGTCACAACTGAGGATTCAGCTGGGACTAGGCTGTGCTGTTGCATGAAAAGTTCTAACAAGAAAACTGAAGGTAATGTGTTTTCTTCTGAGTGCTGTCAGCTAGGTACTCCTGCAATCCATTTTTTTAAAAAAAAGCAATGGCCACTTTACCATTTATGACTAAAGTATAATCAGTCTGATTGTTGATGGAACCACCATCCCTGGAGGTGTTTAAGACGTGTCTGGATCTGGTGCTGGAAATGGATCTGGTGGTTTAATGGATATGGGGTTACAGTGGTGGTCCTGGGCTGATGGTTGGACTGACTGATCTTAAAGGTCTCTTCTAACCTTGATGATTCTACGAAAGCATCAGCAATTCATCTGTGTTTTTGACAATACTATAAGAGACCAGGAACTCTGCAGTAGGTAAAGTAAAATCCCTTTCCATTTAAGGCCAATATTTGAAAATGCTCTAAAATTCACTGGTTTCTCACTTCCTTGAAACTACATGCTATTTCATTAACAGAGAGCAACACTAGCCTACCTGGAGACATTTGAACATGAGATTCATTTGACACAGCTTTTTTCTCCTCTTTTCCCCCTCTCTTTACCACTTGCCAGAGTTGGGAATCAGTCTCTCTCAGATTTTCCTCACCATTGACCAGCCATTTGTTCCAGACTACTTGTGGCTCCCACTGCTTCACAGGGAAGGAAAGGAAGCACAGTATTAACAAGAAAAAAAAAAGAGCTGTGAACCTGATTCACAGCCCAAAAAATCATATTGTGTGTGAACAGTGAGAATGCACAAGGGTCTTCAGATTGGCAGCTTTCACTGTAATTGGAGGATTTCTGAGGAGATTCAATATTCAGCCAACATCCTTTCAGATCCAAGTAGGACAGACATGAAGGGAACAAAGCATCTTGCTAAAGTCTGCCTCTGTCACAGCACTTTTAATTGGAGTGGGGAAATAATTTAAAAACAGCCTGAAAGTTGGAAAACTATCAGAATTTCCAAAAGGAAAACAAACTTTGCATGTGAATACTTACAGGTCTGGGATCATGGAACAGGGAGACAGTTTGAGGCCTTGGTGAGTAGAATACAGGAGTGAGTGGAGAGGGAAGGTGATGTTGGAAGAGGTTGAGGAGTGTGGATTCAGTGAACGCATGAGGCATATGAGCAGAAAATGGCCACTGACTGCTGTGAGCAGATAACAGTCACACTGCCAACTCCTGAAGGGCAAAACTGAGCAGCTACTCACTGCAATTATTCCCTCCTAGGATCTTTTTTTCCTTTGGATACTTGAACTCTGATGAATGTGCTTTATTCCAAAGGCAGACAATAACCTGAGCTCTGCATTAATCAGGATCATCAGGGAAATTTTGGCAGGATTATTTTTGCTTGGAAGAAATAGTCATACTTATCCAGGGAAATTTTCTACTGGGTTTAATCAAGAATTTCTTGTAGACACAAGAGACAGACCTGCTATCACTTGCTGAAGATCTACCTCAGATGTATCCTCTTAGATGGCAAATTCTACAATATATATATCTGCTTGTATCTACCTAGCAAAATGGAACAGCAGTCTGTGGCAAGGTTCCTAAATAAAACTGTAAGATAGCCATTTGATGCCCAAAATTATTTATCCTTCTACTATCTGAATAATCACAGTTCAACCACCACTCAGTTTCCTTCTGGAGAACTAGTCAGAAACAGCCCAAGCTTCTTATGTGTCATCATGAAAGAAGGAAAAAAAGCCAGCAGCAGGCTAGGAAGTTATTCACAAACCCTGAGCATTGGTCTCTTCCTCTCTGCTAAACCAGAGAATGATGAACTCAGGGACCTTCTGCTTGCTGAGGATTGTACAGTGAATGCTAGAATGCTGTGTCTGGCTTGGTGGGATCCTTTGTAGAGCAGTCACTGTGAATTTAAGAACAATCTTTGATTCACACTTCACTGGTGGTCACAAGTCAGTCTCCTAACTTGATATAAACAGTCTCCTTAATTCCAGGTTATTAAGCCTATCAGGAAATAATGTTTTTGGGGGGGGTTTTGTGTGTGTGGTTTGGGTTTTTTAAATGATTTGCTTTGATCATAAACCAGATGCTGGAATGTATTTTATTTAAAGTCTTCATGATAGCAAGGATTGATAATCTGAGCTTTCTTGCTTCTGTCAAGAATATTTCTGAGTCAGCAAGTTGTGTCTGCAAGCTGTTACCAGCTGGTGATACTTCTCAGTTTGCTATGGGAGGAACAGGACTTTGGCAGGCTTCCTCATAACATGGAAGTGTAGTTATGTGGCAACAGGGATATCAAATAGTGACTGTTCCTCTCCACTCAGTGTCAGGACATCAGCCACAGTGGAGATGAGGAGTGGGGCAGGAAGGCCAGGCACCCTGGGGAAAAGGGAGAGGAGGTCAGCAGGGGAGAGGCTGGGGATGGGATGAGAAGGGTAATCAGGGAGAAGGAAGAGGAGGATTCAAG
Source organism: Dryoscopus gambensis (assembly GCA_013389985.1). NCBI lineage: Eukaryota > Metazoa > Chordata > Aves > Passeriformes > Malaconotidae > Dryoscopus > Dryoscopus gambensis. The sequence continues at coordinate 161,278 of WEIT01010225.1, read as the reverse complement.
TGCAGAGATAGACAGGAACTGATCATGGAAGAGTCAGGGTGGCAGGAAGCAAGGAGAGCTTAGTACCAGGAAGGCAGAGGAGTTTGCCATCCTCCAGGCTCCATGAAGGGCTGAATCTCAACTGAAGAGCACCTCCCAGAAAAGGAACAGATCATCTGCTCTTACCTTTTGACACGAAAAGGGTTCCATAAAGTCCAGAGATTATTTTACTTGCTGATGAAATAATGAGGTCAGATTCTGTCTCTGACTCCTCCACACAGCAACACAGAGACCTAGGTCCAGGCCACCCACAAAGCTCCATCAGCTGTGAGTCATAAAATTATGCTAATTCAAGAGGCAGGCTCCACATCTGGCTCTCATGGTGATATACCATTGTGGACATTTGCAAAAAATTTGTTTGGTAGCTGCAGAATTAGCTGTGCATGCTGAGATCACACACTGGTCACTGAGGTAAAAGCAGTGGAAGAAACAATAAGAAACCATGATTTCTTTGAGTCCATTGTGCAAAATGAGTTTCTTTCTCTGAATATCAGGAAAGAAAAAATGCAAACTCTTCAGTCTTAAGTGGGAGAACCCTAATATTTCATAGCAGCAGAAGCTTTCCTTTGCTACTGGAATAGTAACATGCTGTAAGAAATTCAATAGCCCTGGCAGTTAAAAAAAAAAGAAGAACTTCTTGATAAAAGTTTTCTTTGGTGACTCTGAGTGATGTTATAGCTATGGCCTCATTGTCAGCAGCAAAATACCTTCCCAGTGCTCTGTAAATGGCAAATATTAACTCCCTTTTGGATACTCTTAGAGAATAGATTTAGCTTTTGCTAATTCGCAAATTTGTTTGCACAGCTTTGTCCATGTTGTCCAATCCAATTCCAGTCTAATCCTCCCTTGGTGAGGGGGGAGACTTTCACAAAAGTCTTCGTCTGATCATGCCCTAGTATCCAATCCAGTTTGGGAGACATTGCTTTTAAAGACTTCCCCTACATCACAAAATGTTTTAAACATTATGTTTGGAAAACATTTAGAAGCATTTCTCCTCTCCTACCAAATAACTTCATGATTAATACAGCTTTTGTTTACTTTGAAATCAACAATATGGGCTCTGCAGGTAAAATATCACTAGTGAAATGAAAACCATCTCATGCTATGGGCAGGGAAAATTTTAAGACTAATTTATTGCTTGGTGCACTTGTGTGGTGCACAGAAGATAAAGACAAGAAAACCCCTAAAGTTGCTGGTTTAGGTTTAATCTGGTATGTGGCCACAGTTATCTAAGAGGAAAGAGCAAGGAGCTGTAGAAAGAATGAATAGAAGTGGAGAAAAAAGGAGAAAAGGAGCTATAAAACCTTTTGCAATCTACAGAGGGAAGTGCTGGCTAAAAGCGCACTGGAGGCCTTTCAGGCCAGCTCCCAAATTCCTCCTTCTTTGAACATTTTGTAAACAGATGTGGCATCTTCAGCACAGCCAGGGGTGATGGATGGGCAGCACTGAAGACCATAAGTGGTTTAGGAGCCAACAGCCCTTTTGAAGAAAGGATCTAAGCATCCAGAAGAAGGCAAGACTGACTTTTTAACAGATTTAGATATCACCTGGTAGAACACAACAATGTATAAACCAATGAGCCACTGCCTAGGGAAGCTCCCAGTGCTGTGCGCCCTGGCTCCACTCTATCAGACTCTCTGGGGAGTACATGGGGAGGATTAAATACCTGTGGAGGGATCTTTTGGGGCCTGGTCAGCTGTGCTAGGAACTACTGAACTAGCCACAAGCTGAACATGGTGAGCCAAGGGCTTCATTGTATACCCAGCCCAACGCACTGCTGTGGCAGCCTGGCTGGGAGCTGCAGCGGCCAGCCCTGGATCCTGCCCTGCTTCTGTATTCTGATGCCTATAAACCTGTGTGTGCCACTGTCATTGCTCCCCTTGCTGTCAGCTTGTCTCCTCCAACCTCTCAGCAAGATGCCATGTCTTCAGGAGGTGACAGGAACATGGAGACAGGCTTATTCACTGCATGTCAGAAATCTAGGCAGCCAAAAGCTTCTGTTTAAGATGCCTGTTCTACCTCCTGTTTTTTTCTTTAACATATTCTAGCTATTCCAGACATTTGACCAGTCTAGCAGATGAAAACAAACAAAAAACAATCAAAGCAACCCAGAGACCTGTTCAAAGTAGTTTGCAGGAGAAGGTTTGGGTAATACAGTTGCTGTTGCTAATTCTTTATTTTCCCCTCATGGAGCATCAAAAGCAACAGCATGTTCTTTATCTTCCCAATGCCATCAAAGGAACTGTGATAAGAGGGAAGAGCCACTCTTCACCTTCATACGCATCGCAGTGAGCTCATAGTATTGCTTACAGTCTGTGGAGTCAAAGGGATCTATAAAAAACTATCTCTATCCCAAGCAGGTATCAACAGAGAGTTTAGACTTGCCAGACTTGGAGACTTTGGGGGAGGAGGAGAAAATATCATTCACTTTGGAACTCTATTAGATTTGAAAACCTTTATAATATACCAGCATGCCTAGATCTGTTAAAAAGAGGACTTGAGGCCAGGCAATATACATGGATAAACCCCTTGCTTAGAGTAATATGTTGACAGAAATTGATAGAAAACTTCATCATTTTGGTACAGTTCATTTTGTTCTGTAATATGCTAGGCCAATATAAACAATTTGCCACCAGTATAATTGCCTGTTCCCTTGAGTACTTTCTGTGTTGCTGTTTCAATTATACCACTGTAGTTAAAGTGGCAAAACTATCAAATACAGACAAGCCTCTTTAGAGGGAACTCAAACTGCCTGCCAAATAGGAATTTGTATTGCTCAAATAAACTCCACACAAACAAAATATTCAAAGGCTTCCAGTCAATAAACGTCAATGATATTAGTTCATAGACTGCCAGGCAGTGTGGGCCAGCTGTGCAGGGGCAGTCAGGGGCCCAAATGTGGAGATGCAGCAAGTGGAGTCTGCAAAACTGCCTAACCAGTCTAGGAGGCAAAGTGCCACCAGCTTTCCCTAAGTGTGTGTTGTTACACACAGGGGTGTGTACCTTTGTACCCCTGCCATAAGAGCATGAATTTCAACAACAGACTATGCTAATGCTCTGGTAAAAGTGATTTAACTGCCTAATTCTCACAACTGAAAGTATTCTGAAGTAAAATACAAACATCCTTTGAAGGTATCTGAGGCTTTCCATTCAAAATTTCTATCCATTTAAAATTTTTCATCAACAAAAATGTTTGAAAATCAATGGAAGGGTTATACCGAGCTCAGGGAAGTTTTAACAAAAGGATGTGACTTAGGTCAAGTCATACACACGCATCAGAGACTCTCCCATCCAGCTCCCACCTCCTGCTCCCATGTCCAGTCCTTGCATCTGTTCTTCTCTTCCACACTGAACCACCTGCAAGCCGATCTGACGAGTCAGCCTGTGAGTTCCCTGTCCGGACACAGAATCTGTGTGGCCACCTCAGCTGCATGCTGCAACTGCAGGTTGGGAAGGGCTCCTCAGCAGACTACAACAAGGAGTGGTCTTTCATCAGCAGGATTAGGAGCCAGGCTTAAATTAACATGGAGCTGCAGTCTGCTTTCCTGTGGCAAAGGTTGCACAGCCTGGCATGTCCTGGTGCTTGAAACAGTTGAAGTGAACGAAGCATTAAAATATTAAGCTGGTGAGGGAAAGAAAGGGAGATCTATGGAGTAGGTATCTTCTCAGGGTTCCTTCCAATCCTACTCAAAGATTCTCCACTGTGAGAAGTAAATGCTGGCACACACAAGAACAAACCTTGTGCTGTGTTTGCCGGCAGAGTTTGAGCAACCCTATCCCCTTCTCTGTAACAGCTCATGTAGTACTGACAGCAGTACTGTGGTTCTCATGTCCCAGCTGTATCCCAGAATTAGAGGTCATAGTAAGCTTTAAACATTGAAGGGTCAAAACAAAACCTTGACTTGAGGTTTATTGGTTTTTTAAGAGGTGTTCTAACTGGAGAGGCGGATCCCAAGGGCAGCTCTTTCTCATCTATTATGTCATGCTTTGTCTCGGGAAAGGGGACCCAAAATAAGACATTTCCAAATAAAATGTTCTCATTTTTATCCTCATCTGATGATTTTTATTTGCAAATTCTGCAGAAAATTGTGTGGTCTGAGGAAAATCCCTGTCTCTCTTCATTAATGGATTCCGTATTAGTGAAGATCTGCTGGGAGATTTTTGAAGTACACTGGTTTAAGTGTTCTTTGTGGTAACAGTTTAGCAAGAGTACAGCTTTACCATTGCTGCATAGCTCTGAAATAGAACAGACTCATTCTTCTGCTACAATCTTCTCATAAAGCTGGCGTCAGGCTCTTGAGATAAAACACAGAAATTACCTTTTCATAAGCTCATTCTGTATTGCAGGCCTGCATGTCACATTAGTCACATTAATATTTCGTGTTGTAACAGATTTATATATTTGAAGCAAATCTCATAATTACTTTGTACAGCAACCTCAGGTAGAGTGACCCAAATTCTGTTCAGTTAGGGCTGGGCTGGAAGATATTGTACTGGAACAACCTGCTCTGTCAATCTGTGTGCTGTGGGGACAAACTAGAGCCAATGTCAAAAACCTCTCCAACCAAGTATAGATATCAGACCTTCAACACCAATTATTTCACCCTGTTTTACCCATTTCTGTTCCAAGTGGATTCTACTCCACGCTAATATAGGCATTGCTCTTCTGGGGCTCCACTGCATCTCTCCTCCCTTTCCCACTCCTTCCATTTCTGTTTGTCATACTCTCTTTAGTTGCCATTCACTTAAAAACCTGCCAAACAGCTTTGATTTAAGCAAGCTTTGCGGAGTGATAATTACCCAACATTTTATTTGTGGGGGTTTCTTTGTGCTAATATTTAATATTTTGCTTTGCTTTAAAATACATTTTTCAAATTGTTGCATTTTAATCTTTTCACCATATTTTTGGCACATATTTGTGTCTGGATAATTGCAAGTCCTCTAATAACATAATTGCAAGTCTGATTTTAAATAATTTTCAGTGTTTATCAGTTAAGGACATCCATTATATGAGAAATGCAAGTACTCACAGGACTCAAATAAATTCTCTTAAAAGAAGATTTGGGGCTAAATTGGAACACTTGTACATCCAACATGTCTGTAATATTTGATGGCCCACAATTTTAATCATGTTAGGGAGAACACGGAGTTTATCTATGTGTGACAAAGAATATTGTTCTCAGACACACCAGTGACAAATTTTAAACTATACTCAGTAACATAGAAGACCTTTTAAAATATAATTTTAAGTGGATATTTCATCCCATTTACACTTTGGCAATTCAATTAGGAACTTGAGAATGCTGTGGAGAAAAGGAACCCATGTTTCCAGGTAGCTCTTTGGCCATTTAAAGTCTGAATCATGCACTGGAGATGCTTGTCTTTCTTAGTGGAGCTCTCTGGTGCCCACAACAACCTGTCCACTTGGAAACAGGCAAGGACATCATAGACTTGCACCAACAAGAAATTAAACAGTTTCCTTTTCTGATACAACATTCTCCTCTTTTTTGTAGCAGTGAGGACAGCAAAGTCATTTTGTCAGATGTGTATTCTGTTTACTTCAGTTTTGAGAATGGATATTACCAAAACAAATGTTTGGAAGAGCTTTAAAAGTTTGTGGGTTTTTTTCTTCAGGGATTCCCTGGGATTCCTCAGTGAGACTTTTTACCTTAATTACTTCTAAACAGAAGTCAACGCTGCAGCTTTGGGAATATTGTTCATGACAGAATGGGAAAATACATACTAAAAACATATAGCCTACAGCGAACACTGTGATACTAATGGAAAAGTGCTTTCATCCAGCAGGCCAGAGCTTAGTGTGCCAGGGTTCTGTTCCCCAGTCTACCAGAAAAACTTCTGTGACCATCTGTGCTTAACATGTTCAATCTTTGAAACACATAGTTAACTGACCATTATTAAAGGTTTTGACTCGAACCTGTGACGCCTCAACTACTTTCGTGTAAAGTGTAAGTAACAACACTGCTCTACATGAGAAGGGTGTTTTAAGTTGTTCCATTCCTAAGGAGAAAGGGCAGTAATATTTAAGTCAAGGAATCACTCATTGCATTGTGACTGTGATATTATGACTCCATGGCTGACAGGCATAATAAAGATCTGCAACAAACTTGACTGTGCCTGCCAACATTCATTCAAGTTGAAAGTGAGTTGCAGTAGCATTATCTGAATAATCAAATACTTATTCTTTGGCATTAAAACCCACTGTGACTTAAAAATATATGTTTTTCTCAAGACCACCAAGACAGCAGGATCTGCATGAGGGCTAATTGCTGATCTCTGACATACACAATTGTGCAACAGCATCTCAGCAAGGTTAGCCAAACCTCATGTTTTCATATGTTTCAAACAGTGCCAGAGATTCCTCTTCCAAGTCCAAGTGTGGCCTCCTCTTTATTTTACAATAATTCTGTGCTTGGGAATCTGAACAAAGGCCACCAGAAACTTGAAATCCAGAAATGAAGTCCAGAGTAAACAACAGACCAGAGTCAAGCTCACTCACACTGGCCTGTTGCTGGCACAGATGTGTCATAGCAGTTGTAAGAGTCCAGACCCCTGCAGATGCTCTTACTTCTTTATCTCAGTTGTCAGATAAGGGTATGCCTATCAGGATTGTTTTAGAGACAAGATCATACCCATGATTATTGAAGGAGTTTCTAAGAGATTGCAAATTGAATTTTTTCTCCCCATAGAAAAGCCTTGTTTTCTGTGAAATGCAACCTTCAGAAAAGCTGTCGTATGATATTACAAAAGAGTCAGTGGAATGTCCTCTGTCCATTATCAGATTCTTTACCTACCTACTTCCTTTCCTTTTCTTTATCCTCTCTCGAAATTACATAATTTAAATCAGTGATCCTTCTGGAAAGTTTTGACACATTTTTATCAGATGAGTCAGGCCTTTGCATCACTTTCACTTCAGACTGGCACTGCGGCATCCTCTGCCTTACAAATCAGCCAACACAATTCAGTGCAAGACCTCATCAGGGCAGAGCATATTATGTTTATGTCAAGCACTCTTTCTCACAGGCACTTCCACCTTTCCCGCCATTATTATCATAGCAGATACATTTAGCCTCTTGTCCCTAGAAGCTATTTGTTAAGAAAATCCCTATTTTCATTTTCCCCAGTGTGTTCTAAATGGCCTTGTCCTACTCCATGCATAGCAATGGTCACACTACTAGAAGAGTAGAAGTTACTTCCTTTTGCACTTCAACATCTCATAGCTTATGATCGTATGATCTGGTGATGAGAAAGGTATCTCTTTCTTCTGCCTGAAGCAGCCATGGGATTTATTTTCAGCCTAGAGACAGAAGTGGCTATAAGGAGCTTGACATGACTGTGAAGTTTTTTGCATCTGGGGTTTTTTTGCTTCTTGTTTGCACAGGGTCAGCATGTGACTCTACACACCTTGGTTTGTGCCACAAGTCCTCAAAGAACTTTTCCCTTCACCTTTCCCTCCTTCCTCAAAGGAAAAAGTGGCTGTAACAGTTAACTAATGTAAAATAATGACTATATTTGTAAATATATCACATTTTCATCAATCCAAAGGGCTTTGAAGTTGACATGAGAAGGACCTAACTGAATTCCCAACACTATTGCTGTTTATTAATACATCATCTTTGCTCAGCAAAACTTTTATTCCTGGCCTGCATTAGTGCTACCAGTCAGGAAACAAACCAAATGGCACATGTTTTCCAACACCAATTCCAAGGTAATATGCGTCCACTTACTTTTGCAGAACATTTGGGGCAACATCAATGTGATGGCAGTAGAAGAAAAAACACCAACATGCTACTGACAGGCCTAGCTGAGACTGAGAAAGAAAAACTCCAAACCTCTGCGAAAGGCAGAGCATAAAGACTGCAGTTCACAAAATATTGCCAGGTGTTCTACCGCTATTGCCAGGTGTTCTACAACTATTGCATTTTGACACAACTGAAAAACATAATGGAGCTGAACTCAGATTAGGACTGATATTCCTTCGCGTTTGCTCAAGGAACAAGAATGAAAGCTGTTCAAAACATTTGTATCAAATCAGTGTGCCAGAAAATTGAGTTTGACTAAGAGAAATGGCCACAAATGTCAGTGCTGACAGCAGATGTTTTTGCACTTTTCTATATCCTTTCTTTTTTTCAAATTGTACTCCTAAAGAAGGGACATTTTCCTATTTGTCTGAAAAATCCCTTCCTTTTGGTTAAATATCCCTCCAAATTAGGACATACCTTCACATACTCATTGCATCAGCTTTCACCTACTTAACTATCGGGGTGTTCTTTGTAGAAACATTCATACACTTTCTACCTCTAACCCTCCTCCCAGTGTAGTGAGCTGAACTCATTCTGGATGCACTTGGCTCTCACAAAAGTTTGCTGGGGTTTAGCAGCTAAGTAGTGCCTGTGAGCCCAAACCTGAATTCTGAAATCCTCATCCACAACCTCCAAGTACTTCTATAAGGAGATGCTGCGTCTTTGGTTGTTCTTCCCCCATCAGTGGCCCTTTGCTTTATCAGTCAGGTCCAGGAACCACACTGTATATGCTTGGGTGCTGTCTGCACGTTTTTGAACAACCTTAGCACTAAGTCTGGCATTCCCTCATGACACCTGTACAATACCTGGAGTTGTTGCCCACAAACTTCTGATTTCACAGAGTCCCACATACTCTGGCAGGACTCACTATATGTGTAGGAGTCTGTCCTAAAACTACCATGATGATTAACAGAGAATATCACAAAGAAGTCTTGTCATTCAACTTTGTAAATACTTTTGTAACTACTAAGAGGAGCTTCAAATGCAGAAGTTGCTCTGCCTTCAGCTCTGTCAGGGCAGTGTAACACTGCTGTTACTGTTTTCTAGCACAGTACAGGTACTGCAGCAATGCACCAGTGAGCCAGACACCTTGAATGCAGTACCCAGAACCCTGCCTCAGGGCTAACCAGAGGGAAAACAGGGTAGACCACAAATGGCAGCCACTGTACCTGTACTGTTGTGTTATTAAGGTTCACCTGGGTCAGGTGAGCAGTGGTCTGCTCCACTGCATGCCACTGAAAGGGATGGGAAACCTGAGGTGGGAAAAGGCTGCTATAGGTGCAGCAGCAGGGCGCTCTCTCAAAGACTCTGGAGAGCAGCACTACGAACAAGTAGTGCTGAATATATGACTAGTTACTTACTGAAGCTATGGGAAATACTTTCCAGGCTGGTCCTACAAAAACACATGGGAACATACCATGATCGGAAGGATATTAATGTCATTGAGTTCATTCAGTTCACTGAAACAGAGAGAGCCCATGGGGAAAGACTGCAGAAGCAGCTTGTGTCATCCTGCGGGCTCCTTAGCACAGGTCCACAATTGTTGGTTGAACCCTAAAACCCTTCTCTCTGATCTCTATGGATTAAATGAAGCTCATCAAAAGATGGAAGCATCCAAAGGTCCATGACAAGGACAGATCTGAAAAGAGGCCACAGCAGGTTCATGAACCCTGTCTGTGTCTGCATGGTAGCATGAAGAGGAACTCATCTGTGCCAGACTGAGACAAGTCAAACCCCTTATTTCACTCTGGCTTTCCATTTCCAGAACATGGGTAGTCCTGTCCATAACAACTCTCCCTTAGCTTTGCCCTCGATTAAGCCAGACAGCTGCATACATTACATCATTATCCACAGACAAGCAAGATTCTCCATGTTCTAATTATATATTTTTAATAAATCCACCAATCCCTCATCAAAGGACCTACGCAAAGATCTGACGATTAAGACTTATTTCCGCAAGACTGACTCACATGGTGTTATGCCTCTTCAGAGAGGGCAAAATGTTCAGACATGAACTAATGGAGCAATCCCTGAAACTAGTGGGACATGCCTACGTGGTCCTGGGTTCATGAGGACACTGGATATGGGTGGAGATCAGCAACAAACCAGGGGTGAAGGGACAGGAGGAGGTGGGTAAAGGAGAAATGTCTGACTGGGAAGGCAGGAGATGAGACTGTTGCAGAAAGACAAAGGAAGGAGCAGGGCCCTTGGAGAGGGGGAGAGGCTGTGAAGAGGGGAAAACCATTGAGCCAGGTCGAAAAGGGCAAAGAGGAAAGGGCCTTGCCTCTCCAGTTCATCACGGTTCCTACATTTCTGATATTTAGCACTGAAACATCCAGCTGACATTATGAGAGGAAAATCTAGCCAGTTAACTCACAGGTCTCTGTGACTCCTCACCAAAGGTTTATGTCTACACTTTTAGAAGGTGTCACTTTAGCTCCTGATGCCAAGCCCCAGAGCCTCTGCCAGCAGCATCAACACCTCCAGGCAGATGGGGACTGTGCATGCTGGTGCTCAGCAGCCCAGCTGAGTGTGCCTGGTGAGGTGAAACCTGCTCTGCATGCAAGGTTTGGGAACAGTAGGGATCTTGCTTCATCCAGGCTGTACCTGGTTGGAGAAAATGTATGTCTCTCTCCTTTGTGGTTCTATAAAATGCATGTGAATAACTGGACATGCTCACTGGTCTTCCTCTCTTACCCTCAAGTTCAGACTCACCCCACTTCCAGCAGACTGGCTTCCATGAACATTGAAGTAGCGATGAAAGCTTGGGGCTGAAAAACTTAGGGGTTTTTCTCATTACTAATCAACGCTACACACGGCACAAATTTTCTCGAGGAAGATCCCACACATATTTCCTGCACAGCTGGTCAGTTAAACCAGAACAGTTCCCCAAATATCCTTGCAGGCGTACACTGTAACATCTTGGACATCACTGTTTTGTCTTCAAGGAAGTAAATCTTCTTTTAACAGTTTTTGGTTATATAAAAACAACTTTAAAATGGATTAAGTTGTATTTTCTCTAGCAGGCCGCCTCATTAGCTCTGTAAGCAGTTAACTCATTCGCTTCTGTGATTCCTTTTGGGCAAAGGTTTGTTATTTCTTTGTGCTGTTAATTAGCTGATAACAGTGGCAAGGAGTCTGTGGGTGCCGAGGACTGCATTTCTCATGTGTTTGTGAGAGATAAAGTCTGCACAGCTCTGCTGAGGCAGAACAATAAAGCCCCTGAGCAATTAAGGAAACCTGATCAGTCCCACAAATATAAGGTGCAAGACCTCCTTTTGTCCAGGGATCTGGTAAGTGTTTCATGCCGTTATTCACGAGAATCCAGTGGGGAAGCTGTCTGCCTCAAGGAAATGTTTATTAGTTGAACTACCAAAGTTATGCCTGAGTAACATCTCTACTATTCTCCCCTAAAGCAAAGGGGAGTTCATAACCTAGAATCTAATTTGCTAAATTAGATCTATGGATTGGACTGCCAGCTCCTAGCAAACATTAATGGGCAGCTGGGTTCCTCAGGGAGCATAGACTGGCTGGCTGCACTGCTTACAAGGTTATTTCCATGTCCTGAGAAAGGTAAGCTTCACTTCTCCCAATACCATAATCATATTTAAACAAATGTCTTGAGAGTGTTCAGATTCTAGCAGCTGCTGTCTTCTCCCTCTCTGTTACAAAATGTCTCAAGCTCTTGGGACAGAGTTCAACACCTTCCTGCAATCCGCTCTTGGAAACGCTGGCATGCAGAATATCAAAAGGTGGTAGCCCAAGGTTTATTTTATCTCATCTAGTTCCTCAGGTGAAGGAGTCATACTTCACAGCCCACTTCCTTGTGGTATTTAGCCATTAAAAGCAGAAAATCTTAGAGGATTTCCTCTTAAGTGTCTACAATTCCCTCAGCAAGTTATCTCTGACGTTCAAATTTGAAAACTTACACAACTGTCTCACTCTGTTTCTTGGAAGTAAATCCTTGTGCATCACAGCTTTTGTGCAATATATACATGCTAAAGTAAAATTAATATCCTCTGTTTAGTCTGAATTCACTGGCTCAATGCCTAGAGTGACTAAGGAAAGAGACTAGCATTTATAGAACAAAGCTGGAATTAATCCTGCTAGGGAAATGGACTGTGTTGAGAAAAAGACTGTGAGAGGTGGAAAACAATGGGACTCTCACTATCCAGAAGTCAAGAGCTGTCATATATAAACTGGAGTCTGGGAAGTGGAGACAATGTAACATGTAATAGCTCAGAGAATAAAGGATCCATTTTCATTCATCCTGGTATTCAAACAGAATTAATTCATCAGAATATAGACAGATCTACACTTCTTACTGTGGGGCAGAATCTGTGTAGCTGTTCATACCCAAAGAGGATATTCCACCCCACTCATTCAGAGTGGAGGAGAGGAAAAAACTGCTCGGCTCACTCACTGAAGACTCCAATATAAATCTATTAAATGTTTTGGCCATGATTTTGAAACATATAAAGGTAGTTTGAGGATTTTCATGGCACACATTGTAAGGCTGTAGTGAAGACTATCTCACTGTAAACTAGGTCCATGCCTGGGGAACAGCTTCAGCAGCAAAAAAAATTCACATTGCCAGAACTGGAAAAATGTTTGAAAGATATGGACTAATTAACTGCTGCTAACATTTAAGCAGTTTAGGGTTGAAATACTTTGGGGGTTGAATAATGGAAGAGGATAATGGATATTGCGATTGAACTTGGGAACAGTTTAGCTTGAAGGAAAATGGTATAGATTAGAAGACGCTTATACCTGTCTTGGAACCAAAACTTAATCACTGTACCTATAATAAATATTTCCATAAGCTAATCACATCAAAGTGGTGAGCTGTGTTTCTTTGGAGTAAGAGAATGGTATATGAAAGCAGCAACGATACAGAACAGCCCACGTACTGAGGGCAAATGGTTTTACACATTATAGGCTACAAGATAATCTGTCTTGATGTTTGCATTTAGACAGATTGACTCAGGAGAGTGTGATAACTATTTATTAACAAACTCCACAGAAAAAAGGGCTTTCTGCAGGAATTAATGTAACTCACATAGTTAACTCAGTGACAAAAATGGAGTGCTTGATTGCTCTTTTTCATTTGGTGAAGTCATCCACTAATCAAACAGATTTAAATGTTACTTTCTTGTGTGGTCACATTTTGTTGGAATCAGAGTGTATTTAAGAGCAACAACAGTCAGCAATGATAGCATAGGAATTTATAATTGAAAGAGTTTAGAAGCTTCATAGAAAATTGGTTAAAGACCTCCCTCAAACCTTGAAAGAGTTGACAAACAAGACCACAGTGAACTTGATGGCTCAGAAAGGAAAGCAAACTTAAAGGAAAGGTTTAACCATTCATAACCAGTTTGAGCAGGTCATAAAATTTCACCCATTATTAAGCCTTGACACTGCAATTCATAAAACTGCTGGGCGCCAGATCTTGGTGTCAATAAGACACTCTATGGATGCTGTTATTGGAAAACTCTTTCTAGGTCCCAAAATTATGATTATCAGGTGCTTTGTTGTTCACTATCAGTAGTTTACAATTATGTTTGTAGAGATGATAATATATGAGGCCTAATTCTCTTCAACACTATTTAATAAGTCTGTAATTACTGATTTACATATTTGTGTGTGTCTCTCCCCCCCCCCCAAAAAAGTGCCGGTATTAAATATTAATAATAATTAATAGATCCCGTTTTATTCATTTTCAGTTATCAATACAGTGTTAACACTGATGAAGCAAAACTCTATATAAAGCTGTATTTACTTGGCAATTCAATACTTCCATTCCTTTTTAATGCCTTGGGAGGAGGCTTCAAGAGAAAAAATACTGGCATGGGAAGTAAATGGCCCCAAGGAAAAAACTGAAAGTTGAAAGATAGCAACTCAACAGCATCAGTGATCCTGCTATACCCCTGGGTGGTAACTGCCAGGCCACCATCAGGTGTCTTCTAGGTGGCAATGACCACATTTATGGATGCTTGCTGCTTTTACTTACCTGTCATGCACTACACAATGCTTTGTACTCCTAAATTGTGTAGATGCTGCTTCCAGAGACTCTTTACGCCAAGGGAAAATGGTTTGAACAGACATGACCCGACAAGGCAGAGAGAGGTGCCTGCTCCATATCCTGAACTAAGTCTACTTACTTACCAGAATATTATGGGCATGATGTGGTTTGTCTCTTTATTCACATGCATATAACCTGTTTCCTTGCATTTTGGCAAACTATTTGCTATTGACTGGCAACTTTGGGCAATTTATCTTTTTAAAAGAAAGAGTGTGGGTAGTTTTGCCAGGCTCCTGAGATTTTACTTCTAATGCCTTACACTACAGAGCAATATATTCCTCATTTACTTGCTGAGCTTGTTCTAAAATGCAGTCATTCCTCTTATGAGTGGTTTGTTCCCTACATGTTTCTGTTCTGCTGCATTCATCTTGGCATAGCTTGTTTCTTCAGCCTTTGCTTTAGCACAAAAGCCTGCTTGCAGCCGAAGCTCATGATCATTATTGTCACAGTGTTAACTTTTACCTTGAGATCCTGCACAAAGTCTGAGATCCGTTTTCACTTGTTATACACTGCTTTGGCAGAATAGTCTGTTTTTTGCCATAACTGCAGTTTGCACACAGAATTCACTCCTAAAAGATTTACTGAACTCTCCAGATATACTTTATTCACTTGTTTTATGCATAAATTGAGTTCACGTAAGTAAACAGTGTCTCCAATCCATTTCTTGAAACTGCCTAGTTTCATTTAGCACCTTCAGACAGTCACACTCATTTGATTTAGATTTTTCTTCATGAAAGACTGTAGAACTGTCATTTTTTTCAGACATATTTTTTTATTATGATGGTCATTATTATATGAATTTGTGTGAGAGTTTAGCAACTACAGTCTCACTTCAAATCCATTTTGTTCATCTCTGTGAAAGAATAAAAAAGGAGAGGTTATAATACATTAATAGCAGAAGCTAGATTAACTGAAAGGATTTTTGATCCAGTCATGGCAGTTTAAGATGTTGCTGTGCATCATCAGAGCAATGGAAACTGCTCGTGTGTGGATTGAGTTGCAGCAGAAGAAAGGTGAATTAGGAACTAATTGTCATTTGTTCATGGGAATGAATAACATTAGCACATTGCTGTCAGCCCACTATGTCTTAGTTACAGATATGTGCACAAACATTTACTGCCAATAAGCTCATCTGCAGGAACCCATTAAACTGAGATAACAAGACGTCTCAGGCTCATCTGCCTGCTCTGATGTGACACACCAGTCTTGAGATAAGTGTCTCAATAGTATATACCATCATTTGTAAGCATTCAAATGCATTGCCGGGGTCA
This sequence comes from Dryoscopus gambensis, assembly GCA_013389985.1. Taxonomy (NCBI): domain Eukaryota; kingdom Metazoa; phylum Chordata; class Aves; order Passeriformes; family Malaconotidae; genus Dryoscopus; species Dryoscopus gambensis. Next base: position 146,066 of record WEIT01010225.1, on the reverse strand, counting down.
TTACAATATAAATGGAACTCAGAGGAGTTTTTTACTAGCTCCTAAGTTAAAGTTTTGAGTCAATGGAGTTTGTAATTTGAGCCCACAACATATATCCAGGTAACACTTTTTAGATCTACATTAAAATATTAAAAGGAAACGCTGTGAGGTGAATATGCACACAAAACTCAAGGGGCATATTTTACTAGTGGTGTCTTTCCAGTGCTGTCTGAAGCATTTAGAAATGCTTTCCAGACTGAGCCAACTTTTAAAGTAGGCCCAAAACCAAGAAGGAGACTGCTTGCCCTAACTCAAGAAAGGATAAGCAGGACTGTATTTGCTAATCAGAGATGACAACCATAGGTGGATACTAGAGATAACTGTGACCTAAATGATGGTCATTAACAGCCAGGGCACCCAAGCTCCTTGTATGGGACTGAAAAGGAAAACACTGAGGCAAAACTGGGAAAAGGGAGTCAGAGTAGGGCTGCATTGCCTGCACAAGCAGTCTGAACTTGAGATCGGAGACAAGGGTAAGGTAATAGCAGTCCTGGGTTTTATTATGGCCCAAAATGAAAAAAGCAGGGCTTCTGCAGGAAGTGGCAAGGTTTGGGGAGCAAGGAGATAACCTTTCTGCCAGAGATGTGTTTAGACTTGGAGGTGGTCCTAATGCTGCTTTTGAAGTCATTTTGATCAAGCAGTTTGTTTTTCCCAGGCCTCCCTCTTTCCCTGGACTGCTTTTTTAGAAGACAATGCAAAGCAAAAACAAACTGCAATTAAGTTCAGGTAACACTAAATGTCTGACCTGAATCCACAAACACAAGGGATCTTTCAAGCTGAAGCTGGAAACTTCATCCCTTGTCAAGGGTCTCAGTATTACTGTGAATGCCAGCTGAGATCATCTAACAGACTGAGACCACAGGTAATTGTGTAAAGAAAACAAGGTACCCTCAGGATGGAGTCAGAAGTTTAACTCTGTGTGGTCTGGTTTCTGTTGGTTTAAAAAAAATACAGTATTTCCTATGCCTATTTCCTATGCAGGGTCCTGAAAGGATCGGTTATAACACAATCTTTTCCTAGCTCAACAAACAAACTGTAATACCCAGCTTTAAAAACTGAAAAACCTCCATCTTTCAGGTGTTAACAGTTCAAACAAAAGGTCAGGTCTTAAAAGGTGAGGTTATACTGTTCTATTTGCTGTAATTTGCATAGATACAATACAGGGGATACTTCTCTTTATGCTACAGGAAACAAAGAGTTTACATCAAAGAGAACTGAAAGGTGTTCTGTAAGTTCACAGAGCAAGAAACCCCTTTGGTCTACATATCTGGATGGAAATCTCATGAAAACAGGCTCTTCCATAACATTTCCAGTCATTTCTAATCCTAGCTGGCTCAGAAACATCAGAGTGATAACATTTCTCAAGTTTTCCAGTAGCCCTGGTTTTGGTCAAACCCAGGAAGCATGTAAACTTCACAAACAAACAGAAGTCTGACAGACAGAGGAAGCCTCAGAAGAAAGGCTTACTTCAGATTTAGTTCATATATGGGTAAAATTTTTTGTAATATTAATAAAGATGCTTTGTACTTTCATCCCAGAATCATGGGATACCCCAAGGCCTAGTCTGTGCTTCAATTTTTAAACTCTGCAATTGTGTAAACCCAAAGCTCCTTATTGCCATGGTTAAATCTACTTTTTTAGCTGCTCTACCTATGTGAGACATTTTGTAGTAACATAGATTATCTTGTTTCACTGAACCAAAATAAACCTCTATTTGGGGTAGGCTGCTGTGGCTGGAGGAGAGAAATATTTCAACATACACATAACTTCCCACCAGAGGAGAAGAATAAAAATAGCATATGCTCTTCTCATCCTGGGCTGCTGCATTTTTTTTTTCTTTGCTGTGATCCTTTCTCGAACAGCAGTGCTGTGGGGGGTGATGCTTCATGTGCCCTTCTCTCCTCTTTGCACATACCTTATCAGTAACAGACCCCAAAGACCTCACATCTGCTTATTGTTGTCTGATTTCATTCTTCTTTCATGCCTGAATTGGGAGTTCAGAATTCAGTTCTCATTTTGCTATTTCATAACTTACCTTTACTCCTTTTAAACTTTTTTGAACCTTTGCAATCAATCCACTTGCTTCACAGTAGAGCTCATGAAGCCCTAAGACCTGAAAACACTGGCACGGTATTAAATGATGAAGGAACTCTCTTTGTCTTGTTTTTTTCAGAGAGTGGAGGTCAGTATGGCAGACACTGTGACATTCAGTAGCAGTCACATTGAAACATTAATAACACCTTTTCTGCATTTTTACCCACCAGTTTGTGATTTCATTTAGCAATTACATGATTACAAAGGCAAACAGTGTGTCGAGCCCACATCAGTCCAGTCAAGATAGAAGAGAATTGCTTACACAAAATAATCTTGACAGCTTGCACTTCACAGCAGTGTTCCTTGTAACATTTAAAGAGAACAAATTGCGGTCTGCAGCTCAGCATTGAACTTGCCAATAATATTACCAGTCTAAAGAAAGCTGAGATGTTTGTTGTTACTGAGTAGTATTGTTTGCCTTGCTCCTAGACTTGTCCAGTATTAAGAGCAACAAAACATTGCCAGAAGGAAGAAAGCCATGCAGGCCTCCAAGACACAAATATTCCAAAATCAAGGAAGTTTGTTTGAAGTGCCTTCATGGAAGTATAGAGAGACAGTGCTACAAAGGAGAAATGTTGCTGGTCTGTGAGCATACCAGAAGACTGGGTCCATGGCTGTAGGAACACTTCCCCTGCAAAACCCCTTTGATTCCTCTAGGCTTCAGCAGAAAAGGATGGATCTGACCTCTCAGCGGGGCACTGCCTTCTAGCCCATCATGTCACTTCTCAGTCTTTCATTCTTCAAGACCATTAAATGCATTTACATATTTACAAGTAATATACTTGGTACGAGGATATTCCCCACTGTCATGAGTGAAAGCATTTTTTTGAGTTTTGGGCTTATTGCCCATTTAAGATGGCATCAGAGTCATCTGACTCTTGAATGGCTGAGGATTCCTCATAACAAAGAAACAGAACCCAGAGTTTGGGAACTACCAGCTATAGGCAAACCAGGTGCAAATAAAGGGATCTGAACCTATTAACAGTAAGTAAATCTTCCACTGGTAGTTTGCTGTTAAAGTGTGAGCCTAGTAGTGCTTCTAGAGCAGATACTTGAACTCCAGGCATATCCTTCCAACCTAGAAAATCCAAGCAAGAGAAGGAAACATGATCCCATTCCCCCTTGAGGTACCTGCTCACTCCACAGAGGCTAAAAGAGACCTCTGAAAGATCAGTGCATTGGTGTCAGCCATAGATATCCTCTTCTTGCTGCGTCTCACTCTGGTTTTGATCCAGGCTCAGGCAGATTTCAGTAGCAGGATGGTCATTCTCAGCAGAATCGTGCCTGAACTCTGCCCATGCCCTGGGGCAGCTGGCTGGCCTCAGAGGCAGCCCTGGGCATTGCCACCAGCCAGTGCTCCTGCTCGCAGCCAGGCACAGCCCCATGTGCAAACAGCCCTTCCCTTACTGTCACTCCTGGTGGCTGCTTTCTGCTGGCAGTGTTTGTGGCTGGCTCTTCCCACTGGCCAGGGTTGGTGCTGGCTGCCCTGCTAATTGCTCTTAGCTAGTTGTTCCAACAAGGTTTGTTCCCAAGTAATCTTTCCCATCACCTATTTGCTGCTTTGCTTGTTAATTTCCTGGCTGCTGACCTGGTTTGCAGAGAGGCTCTCACAACAACCCCTGCAGTGATCCAACGTGCAAAATCCGTGGACTCCTCACTTCAAAACCAGAGGAAAGCCCTTCAGGCTCTTGTCCTCTGAAACTCAAACACTGTCCAGCACCTTCTTTCCCCAGTGTGAAGAATAGTAACATATTTTCTACCTCTTTAAAATCTGATTGTTCATAAAACTCACAGTCCCTAACAAAAAAAACCCAAAAAAAACCAAAAAAAACCAAAAAAACCCCAAACCACATTATATTCTCACTTCATCCTATTCCATTAGCCTCTTCTGGACTCATTCCTTTAACTTTTGAGCACATAGCAAATGAGGGTACCTCCCTCTCACAGCAATCATGGTGTCTCCTCTACAATCAAATCAGCAGACTTATACTGTAAGTGTCATTGCTAGCATTATTTTTGGTGACTTAGCTTTGATCAGTACTTTTCTATTGTTATGCTCTTCTCCTAATGATGTAATATTTTTCAGTACTGCAACATCCTTGAATAAAGAGCATTATATGTGTGCAAAACATTACCAGAATTATACATCTCTCATTCGGATAGCAGTTGAAGACATTTTTCTAAGTGGGAGCTAAATTTCTTTTGCAGATTCAAAAACAGGCTTCCAATGTGTAACTTAACCACTCTTTCCTTCAAAGTTTTCAACTTTTTTTCCAAACTACAAGTCACTAGAGAGTGGACTCTCCAGCTGCTTCAGCTGATTACCAAAATTGCAATGGGAGTGTCTGTTTTTATCTGTGAGAAAAAGAGAAAAATGGGCAGAATTCTACATGGAATTTCACAATAGGTCTTAAAAAGCTAAACTTTATGTCCAGACCACAAGAGGCAACAGAATGAATTACTGCAAAACTCTGGTAAGAGACGAACAGTTTGCAGAAAACATGTACATCGCTAAACACTAACTAATCTGTCAGGCGTATCAAGGAAAATCAAAGCTTATTACAACATGTGCAAATAAGGAGTCGATAAAAGTGCTGAACAGTGTTAGACACGGAACAGCCCACTGGGGAATTTCCATGAGAAACACATCCATTTGGTAAGAATTCCCCATCAACAAATATTTTTTGAAATCTGCCAGCTGGCCAGCTCTTAATCCATTTAGTGTGGGCTATACTCACATTTTAGCTGCTATGGTGGTAAACCAAGTGACTGTGCAGGAATATACCTATGCTACATCTGAACTATTTTGGTCATTAACCTATATGTGATTTCCTCAAAAACCAAAATAGTAGAAAATCTTTTCTCCACAAAATCATTTATGGTGGGTTGACCCAGACTGGATGCCACATGCCCACCAAAGCTGCTCTATCACTCACCTCCACAAGTGAACAGGAGAGAGAAAATGTAACAGAGGTTACTGAGTTAAGGACGGGGAGAGACCACTCACCAAATACCATCACAGAAAAAACAGACTCAAACTGGGGAAATTAGGTTGAATTTGTTACTAATCAAAATCAGATCAGAATAATGAGAAATAAAACAAATCTTAAAAAACATCTTTCCCCCATCCCTCCCTCATTCCCAGCTCTATCTCCTCGCCCTCAGAGGTGCAGGGAGACAGGGAATGAGAGTTACACAGTTCATCACAGGTTGTTTCTGTTGCTGTTCAGGGAGAGGAATCCTTCCCCTGCTCCACTGTGGGGTTCCTTCCATGGCAGGCAGTTCTTCACGAACTTCTCTGATGGTCTTCAGATCTTCATGAACTGCTCCAGTATGGGTCCATTTCCATAGGGTGCAGTCCTTCAGGAACAGGCTGCTCCTGCGTGGATCCCTCATGGGGTCACAAGTCCTGCCACCAAACCTGTTCCAGCGTGGACCCTTCTCTCCAAGGGTCCTTGCCAGGACCCTATTTCCCAAAGGTTCACAACCCTCTTTCAGGCATCCACCTCTTCTGGCGTGGGCTCCTCCACAGGCAGCAGGTGGATCAGGGGGCACAGCTGCCTCACCATGGTCTGTACCGCTGGCTGCAGGGGAATCTCTGCTACCTGGAGCACCTGGAGAACCTCCTGGCCCTCCTTCCTCACCGACCTTGGGGTCTGCAGGGCTGCTTCTCTCACATATCCTCACTCCAATTTTCTCTGGCTGCAATTACTTCTGTGCAACAACTTTTTTGTTTCCCTTCTAAAATACATTATCACAGAAGTATTACTACCATTGCTGATGGGCTCAGCCTCGGCCAGTGGCCCATCTGTCTTGGAGCCTTCTGGCATTGGCTCTGCCGGACATGGGGGAAGCTTCTGGCAGCTTCTTAGAGAAGCCGCCCCTTACAGACCCCTGCTACCAAAACCTGCCCATGCAAAATCAATACACATGTTGATTGGCATCAGTGTATTACATAATTCTTTACTTACTGATCCTGATTCTGCTTTATTTTTGTTTTGCCTGGAAGCGGAAGTTTCCTGGGTTAAATTTCAACTTGAAACACCAGAAGAAAATAAAAACACTTTTAAAAATAACAGATGAGAAAAAAAGCCTTGGCAGAATCTGTATATTAATCTTTACAGAGGATGCTCAATACCAACACCACGCTTTGTCCAAGATGGCTTAACAGTAAGAAAATTAGTAAAACTGCAGAGGGCAAATTTTTTCACAGAAAGGGCAGGATGATCATGTGTCATCAGAGAAGTAAGTTGTGTTGCCATTTTGCTGGAGTTCCATCATTCATTATCTGTTCTATTTTTGCTAAAAATTGAATCATGTTTTTTAAATATGATTCAGATTTTTAGAGATATGTTTGGATAATTTGTAACCTGTCCACAAAAGGTAAAATTTTCCATATGTAAAGAAAACATCTTTGGCACTTGATTGGGTGTTAATTGTGAGACTGAGGGTTTGAAAAGAGTTTATGACTATTTATCACAGAATCATTCAATGTCCTGGGTTGAAAGGAACCTTACAGACCAGCTAGTTCCATCCCCTCTGCCATGGGCAGGGATTCCAGCCACTAGACCAGGTTGCTCAGGGCCCCATTCAAACCTCCCTTGAACACTTCCAGATATGGAACAATCCCAACCTCTGTGGGCAGCCTGTTCCAGTGGTTCACTTCCCTCTGAGTAAAGAATTTCTTCCTAATACTTAATCTAACCCTGCCCTCTCTACATTTAAAACAATTGCCTCTTCTCCTGTCACTGTCTGCCCACACAAAAAATCCCTCTCCCTTCTTTTTCTAAGCCTCCTTTAGGTACAGGAAGGCTGCAATGAGGTCTCCCCAAAGCCCTCTCTTCTCCAGGCTGAACAATCCCAGCTCCTCAGCCTATCTTTGTAGGAGACGTGCTCCATCCCTCACACACTGAGCTCCCAGGCAGTGATGGAAACAGTTTCTAAAGAATTTGATGCAATACAAATTCAGAAAGGTGTAAATATCGATATAGGCATTTTCCTGTGCAGCATTCAATATTTAATTTAATTTCACTATTTGACTTGAATATTAAATATTTAAATTAAGTTAAATAATTAAATAGTCGCTCTGGATTTCAAGTATTATGGCCTTGATTTAGTGAATTCTATGGGAAAAATTAGCATTTAAATTATTTACAGCTTTTTACAAAGTTATAGAAAAAAGAATGATAGAGACAATATTAGAAACTTTGTTATATACAGTCCTAAGAGATTTTGACTGAAAATTTGTGCAGTTCAGATCATAATTCCTGCCAATGTCATTATTTGCCTTTTCTCCTGAGAAGATTATAACGTTCTTAACACCAAATAAGAAACTGCATAATGAGGCAGGAGTTAATTGTGCTCTTATACAAATTTAGGAGACAAATATATGGTCTACTTATAAAATTTTTGGGGGTTTTTTTTGGTTGTTGTTTTTTTTTTTTCCCCTCAGGGCTCTTCCATTACTGGATGTCTTCTGTCCAGTTCCCATCTCTGTTTTGGGGATCTCCCAGAAGGGCAAAAAGAGATGCTGCAGTATTCAAAAAGACTGCAGCCATTCCAGGTGGAGCAATAAGTGTAGGAAGGTGAAATCTCTTTTCCAAGGACAAAACAGAATTCAGCTCTCATCTGTTGTATGGTTGTGATGCCTTAGGTTGTAACTTTTATACTTTTCAAATCCTGTATTGCCTAGTGTGTAGCTCTGAAGTTTCTTGTAGCTCGTTAGCTGCTCTCTTATGCCAGATAGACACAACAAAGCTCCTCTGAGCTTGCTATTCAAGGACACTCAGATTGTCTTAGGCCCAAAAAGAGTAAACTAGAGCCCCTAGAGAGGTGGAGAAACTGAAGAAATTACATCATTAGCTAAAGTTTTAATTGGCGAATTTATGCTGATATGCAAATGGACCAAACCTACAAAAGTGTGAACAACTCGTGACTTGTCGTCCACCTTGGGGTCCATTTTTGGAAGTAGCCCTTGGCTCCCCAGGGTGTACCTTTGAAGGTCTTTCAAATAAATACCTACCTTTATTCCCTTACTTCTGTCTCGTCTCTGTTTATAGGTAGCTGGTCAAGGCATCAGTTGTGATCACTGAAGATATTTCACCTATCAAGCAAAAATGAGATGTACTTGACAGATAGTTGTGGATCACTGAAAAAACCCATAAAAATTTATGTATATGGATAATCTAACATAAATCAAATAAATTCCTTATAACATGTAGCAACATAAATAAGGGCTTTTCCTTTCCTTAAAGCCAGCTATTTTTTTCTTCCCAGGTATGATACTGATGCTGCTGTTATGGACAATTAACATGAGAGATTTTAACAACAAGGATTTATAAAAATGAGGTAGGAGTGGGAAACCCCTTACAGTCTAAGTGATTTGATGTCTGAGTAGTGAATATATATTTATAGTGCTAGAGGATTATCGAGAGAAAATAGCCTGGCTTGTTAACACCTGATCAGAGAGATTCTCATCAGACAGATAAAATAAAAAGGGGGATCTTGTTAAAGTGCTGGAAATTGATGGAGTGTTTTGTTACTGATAGTCTCACTCTCAGCAAGACTAACAGTGTTTGTACAATCTAATTATAGGGGAAATTGGATACAAAATGTTATCATATCTTTAAATGGCAGACTCAGGATGAGTTATTGGAAGTTTTAACAGGCTGGGCAGGAAAATGTTGATTAGTAGCACTCGTGACTTGGAAGGTTTGAGTTCTTACATTTAGGAAATAAAAACTTTAGTTTAACAAAGGTGTGAGGCTCACTGGAGACATTATTGCTCCTTTTTCTTACAGAAAATATTTACAGGAGCACTGAGTGAGAATGGGCAGAGGAAGTGGCATGAGCAGACCCAGGGGGCAGCCCAAAGCATTGCCAACTCTGGTTCCCATCCAGACCTTGGAGAAGACACCTTGCAGCTGCTTGCATTGCTCCTTGAGCCTCACTGGGACCCCAGGCACTGTCCTGGACATCAGAGTTGGAAAGCTCAGTGGCAACAGTGATCATTCCCATAGTGAACACCCAGCTAAAGAACAGCACCTGCAGAAACCCAGACATTTGGTGATACCTCAGCCATCCGGGCAGCTCAAGGAACTATGTTTTAGGTGATACTTCACTCAGAGGAAGGGAAAAACCAGACAAATGGCTACCAGCTCAGACTCCAAGTGGTACAGCCTCATGTACACCACTGTGGCCTCTCTGGGAGCCTCTGTGTCCCATCCAGCTGGGACACACTGAGCACTTGCACAGTGCATGCTGGTCGGGGTGTGGGATCTGGGAGTAGGACAGAGTGCCATGTTGATGCCAGCGAGAGCCCTCCTTGGAGGGAGAGCTGCCTGCATACTGCCCAGCCCTGACCTCGTCACAGGCTTCATAGATTTCCCACAGTCAAGCAGACAAATCCTTGTAATCTGGGAGAGCAGAAATTTGAGAGGTGTGAGGAAGAACAGAAGATCCAGTGCTGGGCTTGGAAGGTAACTTTGAGGGGCTCCACATCCTCCTGGAGAATGTTGCCTGTGCACCAGAGAGAGGCAGGGCTGTCTCCTCTGGTCTCTGGTGGCGTGGTATGGTTCATGCCCTCCACAGAGCTGGACCCACCCCAGGAGCCCCAGAGAGCATCATCCAACCAGGGGAAATTGCCACTGGAACATGTGGCAGCCACTGGAAGTGTTCCAGTGCAGCAGAGCTCTAGGTCTGGAAAGTTTGCTTGACACCCAGATCCATAGCAATGGGACTCTGCATCTTTCACTGGGCAAACTCTCCTCTGGGTGTGTTTAATCAGCCCCTCAGTCATCCTGCAGCAGTGGCGATAATGTTATTGTTGACCAACCACAGGATCTGTGATTGCTGTGTCAATCTAAGACTTTGTAGATGAGATCAAGATATTATGATAAGGCATTAAAATCGCTTGAGGTTGTGGAAGGATATATATACATATGTATATATATACAGAGAAAGAGAGAGAGAAAGAGGTATGTTGATTTCAAAGACCATCTAAGTCAGTGGGGAGTTTCCTATCCCTGTGGGACTGACACTTGAGGAAGCAAGCAACTGGGCAGGGACTCTAGAGAACAGTTTACACAACGTTTTTTTCCATTTGCTTCTTAATGACCTCAGACACCTCCCCCTATGACTCAGTTTCCCCATCTGCAAAGGGGGTAAACCTGACCTTCCTTGGAAAAGGATGAAAATGTACAGACAAAAAAGGTGAGATGAGCTGAGTATTCTTATACTGCACATAGTAATAAGAGAAGAAATTAAAAATAAAATATGAGAAAGTTAATCCATTTGAGTAAATGTGTTTCCTTCTGGTGGGGAAACTGATCTCTCAGAAGAATTTGTTAGCTATTACCAGAAAATTTCTCAGCAGCTGCAGAGATTAGTAATCTGCAGCTACCCAGAACCCAAATCTATACTGTCTGTATTCAGAGTGTGCCATTATCAAATTCCTGTTAATCACTCAGCGCAATGGTGGTAGCTAAGGCTGAATCCCAGCCTCAGACCCTGCCCTTGGTGAACATAAAAAGCAAAAGTCTCCTTGCCACTCCTTCAGGAAGCAGCTTGAGACAGGGCTCAGCTAGAAATCAAGCTGGAAAAAGAAGTCTGGGCTCTAATCTAATCAGTGGAAACTCTACTCACCTCTACAAAGCCAGGGTTTAGCCCTGTATCCAAAAATAAATATCAAGGATTTTCCAGTGCATATCTGTGACTTTTTAAGAACAAGCCTGGATGGGTTTCCTGCAAGCAGCCACAGCCAGCAGCACCCTCAGCAGCGGCGTTTCTGAGCCTTGTATGAAGTGTGCTCACCAAGGCTTGCAGCTATTGCACTCCTTCAGTCGCATCACAGAGCTGCTGACCTCAGAAGTGTATTTTAGAGCATTTTTTAGCTATGGCCAAGCTAAGGGTTGCTTGGCTGGCGGGCGTTTTGGAAGATAGTGCAGCCAGATGCTTTGAATAACTGAATCAAGTGAATCTCACGTGTTCAATTATATTTCTATTGGTTTCTACAGCTACTGGGATAGTGCAGGGCAGGACATGAGCTCCAGTCACATAGCTCAAAATGTGGAGAAAGACGCAGGATTCAGTAATACCTCAGCTCCACACAATCCAGTAACAGGAGTCCTTTGGCACATGAATCTTCCATTAAGCACATTTTTGGAACCAGGCTGATGATCAGGGAGGGGTTTGTGTTTGCTTGATAGATTTACAACAGGATTTCACTGGCCTTCTGCTCTGTGTTTATCTGGCTCTTGCTTCTAGTTAAGCATTCAAAGCAATACCCTTGGGCTTTGACTGCATGAGAACCAAACCTGCTAAAGAGAAATGGCTAAAATTTGAACATCTTTCCTAGGAGTACATGAATCCTTGGCGATAAGTTAGGAATTCTTGTCACTGAGATAGTATGGACACTCAGGCTGGCCAAAGCACCCAAGTGAGTCTCCATGCACTGCCAGAAAATGCTGAAATTTGGGGTGATTTCTTTCTGTCATGGAGAGATGCAAAATTCAGCTGTTTGTGTAAATCAGGACACACCTTAAATACCCTCTGTTACCAGCACAGACAAGGTCCAGTGAAGGACACATATCACTAAAGGTCAGTGAGCAGAAAAATGCAAATGGAAATTAAAAGCATCAGAATGAAGGTGACAGTAGGGTTCAGGGAATTTGAGAGGAAGGGTGGGCATCCAAGATGCAAGTCACCAAGGCTGACCTAAGACCATGAATGGAAAGATCATCACAGATGCCAGTAATGAAAGCAGATGGGGATGTGACATAACATTGGCTTCCCAATACATCATTGACTGATTAAAAATGACCAATACCATAAAGATGACTTTTGCCACAAAAATCTACAAGTGTCTAAAGACTACAATGACAGTAAATTCATTTTTTAGATGACAAATATTAATGAATAATTCAATTAAGAGCCCCATAACCATCCACTCAAATTTAAAGCTGCTTGCCTCAAGTTACACAATGAATTGCCATGGTGTATTGTGAAACTTACTCATTTCAATCAGGAGATACTTTTCTCTCCAGTTACTGTAGTAATAATGATGGCTTTGTTTTCTTTATGGTGGTGTTAATCACAAACAGTGGAGTACAAAGGAAACATACTCAATATATGTCAGCAAAAATAATAGTAATATTTAGAAATTTTGTATTTGTTCTTGAAACAAATAAACACAATTGTGAAGATAAGTGGTTTGGGTGTCCTTTTTTTTTGTAAAAGGCTTTTACACTGCTTTCTATCTTAAAAAAGAAAAGCAATGCCTTAAAAAAAAATGAATTAGTTTTTCCTGCCTTCTAGCCACAGATGTTAGCCACATTACACATTACAAAATTGCCTAATGTTGATGCAATTGCTGATCATAGTTGTGTTGGTCATTTTGAGGAACCAGGCCCACAACTTTGATTAGGAGTCTCTGAATCCATCAAATCTAAACACTAATTCAGCCTTTGTCACATTATGCTGGAAGTGTGGCTCAGGAAGCCACCTCAATAACCCTGCCTATTCATTCATTTGGCTTTTATGAATGGAAACGAGAGATCTGGGGTATGGGTTATAGTGGGGTAGTTTGGCTGTGGTTTGGTTTTATTCTGAACAGAAGACTGCTTTTTCTACTGGGGGTGTTTATGTGATTTTATAGAGCCTGAGTTCATTCAGATTAGGTCAGGGCATCCTGAATTTGTCTGTAAACTAACATAAAATTACAGAGACATTCAAGAACCACACTTTGGTATCCTTCCATGTGTATTTTGTGCAAATAAACATCACCTAAGAGAAGGACAACCAGCTTCAACAGAATTGCAGTACCTTCTACTAAATACGGAAGCTGTGATTCTAACGGTCTGGCTTAATTTACAGAAAATTATGAATTTCCATGTTATTGTTCATTTATTTTGCTGTTGTCAAGCATTTTATATTTTTATTGCTGACATCTGAAATTGAACTCATATCTGTTTAGCAAAAAACAGCTACTTTCCTTCAAACTGTCTGTTTATGAGAGTTTCACCCCATTGTGCAAGTTATGGTGTATTTCACACAAAAAGACAAGCTTTATCTGTTTGTTGGAAAAAAGAGCTATTCAGCTATATGACGGGGCTTATCTAAAAAAAATACAAATGTGAATCCCTAACTAGACTGCTGCAAAATCTGCTTTCCTTCACATCATCTCCTTGTGTATTTGAATACATATTTACAGAGGGAGGCATTTTTCAGGTGATCTTCTCTTCCCTTCTCATTGCTCTAACTCAAAACCAGACAGTGTTCAGCCCTGGCCATTTTCACGTGGGAAGCAGGAAACAAGGCAGAGATTTTTCAGCTGTGTCCCACTGGCATTTGGGAATATCAGATATTTTATATAATAATTATGCAGCATTTTAGCTAAACTGGTTCAATTCTTAATGAAGCAGATTTGGTGGCTGTGAAAGCCAAGGCTGAGGGTATGAAGGGTAAGTTCCTTCTCACTTACCTGCCTAGGAATCAGGCACTTTAAAAACGATCCCTCAAGATTCCTCATGAAACTGTCATCCAAACCACCTCAGGAAGGGATGAACAGTCATTGTCAGTGCCTATGTTTCTCTGTTGAAAAGTAAGAGAATTTGAGTGACCATCTTGGGCTCAATATCTAATACTTAGATATACAAAGTTAGCAGAGATGAATTCAAGCATGAGAAGTATATGCAAAAACTACTTAGCAGCTTTTAAAATGATAATTATATAGGCAGCACAAAAGAGATTTGACCAGATATAGATTAAAAGAAACTATCACTCTGCTGTAAATCTGTATCTAAAAATTGTTAGAACCAAAAATCTAAGACAAGATGTTTAAAATAAGTGTGACAGGTGTATATTTAGATATCCAAAGAACTGGTAAGGATTTTTTTTAAAGTGTGTCTACTGAGCAGAGCCATATGGGCTCATGGGGAGCTACTAGCATTTGGTGTTTTTGAAATGAAGCTATGTGGTGAAAGCTGTAAACTGACGGAGAAATCTATTTTATGTCATTACTTTTCTTATTATTGATTTTTTCTTAAAGTTTCTTTCATTGTCCACAACAAAATGATCTTTATTTTTTACCTTTTTTATATTAGAATCAAAAGGCAGCATTCAGATGTCCTGAAATCTTGCCTCAGGTGAGACACACAGCCCAGGTGTTCACACTTACGATTGGACAGGCAATTCCTCAGCATCACTACACTGCCAAGGAGCCAAAATTCACCATGCAATCACTTGCATGTGCTCAGAAACACCCCAGCCTGCAATGACCGTACCTTAATTTTGCCTCTATTTATCTGCAGACTCTGAACTCTGCAAGAATCTGCAGAAGCAGATTGAACAAGTATGTGTGCCCTGAACAGATCTAATAAATTCTGACAGCAAGGGTGGACAGTACCCAGAGGGCAGTTGGTGGAAGTGGGAATAGGCCTTATCTCACCAACCTTTTGAGTAATACTGGAGCTTTCACTTGAAAATTTCAGAAATCATAATGGATGATTTTTATCTGCTTCAAGTCGCTGATGCAGAGCAGCCCTCTCAAGGAAGAACACAAAACATGTTAAACGTGTGTATCAGAGAATCATATAACGAATAACTTTGAAAAGGAAAAGACTGCTAAGATCATCGTGTCCTACTTTCTGTGTGTGGGCATACACCTCTGTGTCCATGGCAGCACTTACAGTCTGTGTGGAAATGGATTGATGTTTTGAGATGTTTTGCTGGGCTTCTTCAGAGTAAACAGGGCAAGAAGAGGATGAAGAAACACATTCAGTGCTCTTTAGCTGCCAAGTGATTAAAAATGGTAGATCTATTCCAGTAGATGGTAGATGCCTGCCCCGAGAAGCACCACTTATATCAAAGCTGCTTCTGACAGCATGAATCTGGAAATACCTTGAAAGATGGAAGCTCCTGGAGAGCCTTTCGGTCTTATTGTGCATACAAAGGATTGTCTGTAATTACACAGAGGAATATTTTTCTGTTCTTGATACTGCTAAAGGCTTAGATCTCTTAAACCGTGGCCAGTGAGAGGAACCAGCCTAACCTGGGTGATAAAACCCTGCACTACAAGAAAAATGCCAAAACAACAAGCACCACGTTCTTAAGACTAAAAATTGAAAATAATATATAAACGGGTAGACAGGGAGAGATATTTGCCACCTCCTAAGAAGATTTTTAAATCAAAGGGGAACACCGTGATTAGATTATGGCCCCAGAACGACAACAACTCAACTTTCTCTTTGAACTCGGAGAGGCTCCCAGGATGAAGTGGTGTTCAAAGACAATTCCTTTGCATGAATAATATGGGGGAGGGTTTAATTACCACCTCCTCTCATTCTTCATCTTCTCTAGCCAGAAAGCTCAGGTTTCAGCAGTTTTGTTTCTCACTGACACTGTGGCAGACTGGGGGAAGAGGAGGGGAGGGTGGAAATACTGCAAGGCTGGGAAAAAAGGGAAGCAGCCAGTGAGCTGTAGCAAAAAGAACAGAAAAGAAAAGAAAAAAGAAAATAAAAGGGCACTGCCTCATCCATATATAAATGAGTAAAAACAAAACAAAACAAAACAAAAAAAATAAAACAGAAAAGAAAGAAAGCACTATCCCACTGATACTATAAATCTCTGGAAAGGGTAGTATCAGAAATCACAACTCTAGTGTGAAACAATCCTGTGGCTCAAACCTCATCTCACTCAAAAGTGTTACATTATAGCTGTAAGGGAACCACGGTGCAACGGTGCATTTGAGCAGAGCTGTTTCAAACCTGGTTTCACTCTGGCTGTCAGCTTAAGTAGGGCTACAACAAATGCAGACCAAGAATGAGTAAATCCTAGTGTTCGCCTGTGTAAATAATGACTGCATTCATGTTGCCTTTATATTTATGTTGTCACTTATCCCCTCTTTAATGGATACATTATTAAGCACTGCTAATGTTATTGGCCAGTAACACCAAACAAGGAGAGAAGTGTGAGTCTGTTTTTAACAGATTTCAAATATTTTCAAGTACAGCTGATTTGAGCTCATATAATGTTCACAGCTTAGATCAAAGGTAAGAAAAGCTCATAGTTAATAATAGTTTACAATCAGCCACGCTATCACTTGCCTCTGCAGATCTCTTAAAATATCTGCAATAAGAGTGCCCTCTCTGGACAGAGGAGCAAGCCCTCCACACAAAAGGCAGAGAAAAGGATCTTCTGTGTTTCCTTACTCGGAACAATGAGGATCTGGCTGTGTTTCCTTACTCAAAGCTCTCCCTCTGACACTCAGTGGAGAATCACCTCTTGCTGCTCTCTGCCCAGCTCCTTTGCCAGCTGAGGTCCTCTGCAATGCCGTGTCCCCGACGCAGCAGCCGCACGCCCTTCCTGACGTGAAACTCTGCTGTGAGTCAGTTGGAACCAATTACTGTGTTGTGCAAAGCTCACGTTAGGCAATAGCAGCTGTGTGAGGGAGCAGATTCCACCCAGGTTGCTCCGTTTCCAGTGGTTTCTGACTAACTTACCCCTGTCCATGCCAGGTGTCGATGGGATACGCCACCACAAGGGAAAGGCTTAATTTGCCCTCCTCCAGCCTCTGTCTTGGGTGGAGGTGAAAGGGAGCAGAGCAGGCAGAGAGCTCTTGACTGGATCCACCCAACTCAAGGGCACCCAAGGACATCTGGGACCAGGAGAAAAGGATCATCCCATGCCTGATGTCTGAATTAGCAAATAGATTCAGCCTAGAGTGTGAACACCACTCTCAGGACCTCGGTCTAAGCTCAGGTTTTCACACTCCATCTTCTCCCGTGGAATGGGTTTTCCTAGAAAAGCACTCCAGCAGCTCTGCCTGCTCAGCAGAGGTCATATGAAGACTCAGCATATGGACATAGGAGGTTTTGGCCAGGCTGGAGCCCATCCACACTGTGGGGGAGTGCTCTCCCAAACGTCCAGGACTTTCTTAGAGATCTATATGGGCCAAGTCAGAGGCAGCCCCACAGGTGCCCATATAGTCAAGAACCAAGAGCAGACAGAGAACTGACACTTAAGCATGGTCTTAGGGCTATTTATACCCTGTAGAGACGGCCTGTGAGCCCCTTTTGTGGTGTGTACAATAAGATAAGCCTAACCCTGCACCACACAAGGTGCTGCTTGGGTGATTATTCCCATCAAGAGGGTGAGAGGGAAGTGAGGAATATTCAGTGGGGCTCCTGGTTTCTGTAGGAACAGAGGAAGACAGAAAATAAGAAAAAATATTTTTAAAAACCCTTTTAGATTTTGCTTCAATGAACAATTCCTCTCTGCTTCTGAGAAAGAACCAGAGATGAGCAAGTGTAACACGTCACCATGAACTAGCTCTACGCACCTCCATACCTTGGAGAATTTGGTTCCTGACTTCATTTACCGAAACAATACGCAGTTGCTGGGGGGTTTTATCAGCCACCCAGAAGATGACAAAACACATTACACCAGAGGAGCTGGGGGTTCCCAGTAGCAGACACATCCTAAGGATTCAGAGCACTGTGCAGCCCTGCCCTCCCTGCTGCAGCCAGCTCAAGCAGCCCACACAACTGCTAAGCTGCTTTGGGGAAGACCAGCTCCTGGAAGAACGAAGATAGAGACGTGGACAGATCATCCAAGATTAATGATGGAAAAAAGTGAAAATACTTGTAAGAGGAAGCTTTCGCTATGCCAGAATCATTATTAATCGCCTGCAACTCCCTGTGACTAAGAGTTGTTAAACTTCATTGGCATTTAAAAATGCAGATATTCCATTACACAGGCAAAAACCAGCTAAGATATTGGGATATGAAAGGGGGATTAACTGCAATGGGCACTTTTAATTAATTTTAAGACTATTTTTTCAGAAGTGTTTTTTACCTTGTCTATTTAACTTCTTGCAAGTTGTTTTTACCTCCTCTATTTTAACATTTTTTTTCTAATTTGTCAGTGTTTTTTAATTCCCATGCTAGTTTCTAAGAAATTAATAGAGTGATAGAGAAATTTCCAAAATATTAAGGTATTTCAAGCACTGGCTGAAACAGTGTCCAAAAGATGACTAAAATCAATTTCCTAACTGAGATCAGCAGAGACACAACCCTTAGTAGACATCAGAGAAGCAAAACTTGACAGGAAGCAAGCCTTGATGGTCACAGCATCACTTGCTTTGATACGAAATTGCATGTACAGAATTATCTTTTTCACTTTTTTCTGACCTTTTCTCTTCAGGGTCTTCTTCACAGGTAAATCTAATGTAGCATCATTGTCTTCCATTGCTTTGCACAGCACACCATTTTTTGAACAACATGAGACTGAAATATTTGTGCAAAGAAAGTTTCCCAGTTCAGCTATAAAGGGAGACTGTTGTGGTGGGGTTCTGCAACCTTCCCAGAAACAGTTTTGCCCGTAAAAGAAATCAAGAAAGGCTCATCTTTGTAGATATTCCAGCAGATATTTATTAGTGGCCGCATGGTCCTGAGCCAGCACAGAGAGTGACTCAGTCACGAGATGACCCACAATTTCCCTCGCAGGGGACACCAACCCACCAACCAGAACACACAAGTGGGGCACATGTGACCAGGGCAGATGCAGGGGCAGGGAGATCCCATCCCAGACCACAAATCCACCCTAGCCCCCCACCCCCCACCCCACCAGGGAAGAGGAGGAGAGAGACCCTTCAACAGGAGACCATGGAGACAAGTCTTTTGCCTAACGGGAATGATATATACCCCATATTCCAAACTCAAGGATTCCTGACAGATCTCTGCTGAAAGACCACTCTGCTTTTGAGGGCAGAGCTGGCACTGGAACTGTGACAAAGCTGACAAAGCACCAGCACAGGGAAAACCATTGGCAACCCAAAAAAGGGTTGCCAATGGACAAAAAGCTCAGAGGGGTGAAGGGCTGAAACCTCCCTCTGAGGCCACAGACACCACACATGAGTTACCATCACTCTGAGCCTCCTCAGTTCTCATGTGCACCTGTAAACTCCCTTTGAATGTGCAGGTGTGGGTTTCCAACATCTTTGGTAGCTCCGATAGGGAAGATGTGATTCTGCCTCCTGAATCTTCAAGCTTGCCTTAAACTTGCACTGTTTGTCCGAAATGGAGTAAAGGGGCATAAATTCACCTCTTACAAGGCAAACAGTGACAGTTCATTGAAACACATGGCCCATTACTTCCTCTGTAAGAGAAGGGCTAGAGCAGCTAAGCAAACTCAAAGGCAGGATGGAAGATAAAGGCAGCTTTGAGAAAAAGGATTTGAGGTTTTGGTTTTCCATTGCTCCATTCTAAAAATAACAATCAAACTTCAGGAAGTGGTGAGGTGGCACTCTGTTTTTACGGAATGTGAGTGTTGGTGCACAGATGCTATGGAAGTATCCCTAGCTGAGGCCTGAACTTGAGCTCAAGTCCCTTGGGAATGGCTCTGTAGTTCTGAGGAAGCAGTAAAAATGTTACAGGTCTCTTCAATGACTGCTGTTTGCCTGCCTTCACAAATCACCTCAATACCTTCACCTACATTTCTTGAATAAAAGAAACAATTAACATACCTATTTTTTCCTTTGTTATGAGGAATTGTAACTAAAGGATGGATACAAATTCCTGCTGTCCTGGGTACCAGGAAAGAGAAAGTCTTGGTACATCCATCAGCTGGGGACACCAGAGGGTGAATCTAGGGAAAAGCCACCGCTGCTGTTCCAGAGCACTAGGAGGAGGCAGGCTGTAGCTTCAAAAGATCCAGCAGATGCATCTGGAAGGGAAGTGGGGAAAGAAGTGTCTGTTAGCTGTCACCGCCCTTGGACCAGAATGCAAAGGGCATAGACAAAATTTTCTCTTGTTCTTTTGAGAACAAGATTTATGAGAAGGTGTTCCCTAATTTAATTCTGCTTTCTCCATGATTTCCCTGTCTCCACTCAGGATGGGTCTCCTTCCAGCAAGGAGTGCAACTTACAAAAATGAAGAAAACCCCTGATCTTCAAAGGGCTGCAGCACACTGCCATAATGCCGTCATAGCAAGGACATAGCCCCATCTATACAGGCAAGATCAAACAGCATCCTGCAGAGTCAGGATGCTATTGCATTACAACATGATTCTTCCCCATGACAGATTTGGCCAAAAGCCAGGCAATGAAATGGGTCTGCTCAGAGTGAATGGACTTGGGGTCTTAGACAGCAGTTGGAGATTTATGCTTCTGCTGTTGCAGAAATCAAATCAAGACGCTGTTCCCCAGCCTTGCAGGCTTACCCAGCCATCTGCAGACCAGTGGTGTGAAATTTGTGCCTTGTGTGTCATCACTGTAGCTAAACATCTTGTGTTTTTCTTTCAAAAAATATGTTCATTGAGTTCATCATTAATAATTATTGATATCGGTTAATACTAATCTTCAGAAAATGTGGGAAGGGAAATTCTTTGAGAATATCCGTAGGTGAGCACATCAAGGGATCATGCTGTGCTCTCATTTTCTAATGTAACTGCCCACTCGATAGCTTGATAGGAAGCGGCACAGATCTTTTTAGTGGCACTTTGCTGCCCAGGTGTTTTAATGAAAGGCAATCAGCAGGATGTAGCAACCTGAAGTACTGAGCAATGCCACAGAATCTAGAGATTTTTGTGAAGAGATTTTATCTGTGCTTCTTAACACATCTGTACCTCTGATTCTGACCTTGAAGTCATGGATATACTTAATATTCATTGCAATATGCAGGATGAATCCATCAATACCGTGGATTAGAGAGTTGAGAGAGAGAAATTAGCCTGTTAAGGCTTGGTGACTCTTGCAGGACTTGCATAGGGACTGAGACCCTTAATGCACCTACGTTAAAGGGGCTTGTGTCTGCTGCAATCTGGAAATTGCCAAACGTTTGCCTCATGCACGTATGATTGTACATGCTGGAATTTATGGGCATACTCATCTGAGATGAGTCACAGAATATGATAAGCTCAAACCTATTGCAAAAAACCAAACCAAACCAAACCAAAATTGCTAAGGGAGTTGCACAAAAATATAAATTAGCATGGCCTGAATGAGTGTGTTTGATTGGGTCAAGTGATAGGTTGCAAGATCTTAAGCTGCTGTAACAAAATTCCCAGCAATCAAATGCCTAATATGTTATCATGTCTGTGTTTATTCTAGTAAATGAAATTAATTAGAGTCTATCCATGGGTTCTGAAGGGTCATGTTATCGTTTGTGTTCTCATGATCGGACTGGAGCCTGCAGTTCCAGGTTTGGGATAGTAGGGACCACCTGACCTGCTGTCAGATGTCAAGGAAAAGAAAATTCTTTCTTGACCTCAGCAAGCTAAAACCTCTGCAGGTAACATTAAATGTCATGGGAAGACACAGGCCTCTCTGGAAGCTACTTTCAGACAAAGGACTTTTTAAGTGTCAAGTCCAGAAAGACCCAGAGTTTCAGACAGATAGCTGATAGAGGATGGCATGTTTCACCACTGGTCACAGAATATGAGCATTTGCAAAATCACTGTTTAAATAATTGTTTAATGGTGGACTTGGCAGTGCTGGGTTAACAGTTGGGCTTAGAGATCTTTTCCTACCTAAATAATTCTATTTATTTATTATGCTTAATTGTATGTTTGCCTGCATAGTCCATTGTGTAATAAAATCAGTAGTGTAAGCTATGTTTAACATCTAGAAACAGACACAGGACTGGAGCACCAAAGTTACTTTAATAGTCAGATCAGTGTGTGTCCTCCAGCCACAGTGAGGAAAACACACTCACTGAAAAACAGGAAGATGCAACAGGGGAATGTCTCTTTAGCCAGGATACTCCTTTAAGAGTCAGTCCACATCATAACATAACAGCTCTTAATCACTTTAGAAAGATGCTGACTTTCTGGACAGATCTTGGAAAAACCATCCAGCCTTTGCACCACTCCCCTCCTGCCTAGGGGTGCTGTTACCGGCATGGGGGTCAGAGGCACAGTGGCTGCCTGTAGCCCACAGAAGGGACAGGGGGTAGCAAGGCTCACAGCTCTCCCTGACAGATGTACATGGAAGATCACACTTCTTCTCATGGCATTGCTTCCATGTCGGTATCTACCTGGACAATTTCTACTTCCCAGCGAAGAAAGACTTTTCCCCACAGAGGCCAGAGAGTCGATGTCACTTCAGAGCACAGCTTCAGGAAAAGCTGAACTCTACATCAGGGCACACTGATGCTGCCAGAGCTCTGTCAATTCACTGGTAGCTCTGATGTGTCACCTACTTCTATGGCTTTGGTCAGGAAAAGGCCTCATTGTCAAGGCTTCAATCTGACAACAGGCATGAAAGAGCTGTGTCTTTGAAATCTGCCCTTATAACCAGAACAGAAAACATCATTTTCAGTGAAAGATCAAAAGAGCCAGTGGAATCAGCAGGCTCTGCAGATTGTCACTGCTCATATGTTTGCTTTGTTATCTGCACATACATTCAAATGTACATTTGTCAAAGGGCTGTGGCACAGCTGCCTGTGCAAATCAAATCGTAGCGGAAAGCAAGAAAAGTGTTTGCCTGTGATGAGATCTCACCTGCTTTGTGTGCAAGCTGCTGGAGATCATTAGTATTCCCTGATACTTGTTATTTGTAAGCAGGCCTGCTCTCTTCAGGTTCATTTCCTGCTCCACAATGCAACCCTGCCAGACATTTTCACACATTCTGGATGCAATGTGTAACATGGGGCAAAAATCTTCAGCTACTGACTGCCTGACCATCTAATAACTCAAACAGCTCAGCTGTTTTATGCTGCAACCCAGGATTCAACCCAGACCACAAGCCAAGAAAATCCATGAAGGACAGAGAGCTCCACGAAACGGAACTTGAACCCTTCCCAAAGCCTAAGAGTATATGACAGGCTAGAAAAAAATTGAACTGGAGAAAAATCCAGACTCCTGGGGCAGGAATTGACTGCTAGTGTTGTCACAAAAGGTCCATCTTGAGATGCACCCTTCCTTGGTATGTCTGTGTATGTCACGGCCATATTTCCACACAGCCACACTGCTCAGCAGCCAGCTGGGAGGTGCACAGCACCACACAAGTGTTAGTTTCACTCCTGATTTTTACCTACTTTTGATGAAAAATGTGTCATTAACTGAGAGCTGATGCTCTGATGTGGGATTTCCAGAGAAAGGAATAGGAGATACATGTGTCCTCTGATTTCTGGTGATTTTTCATACAAGATAGGCAGAAAATGGGCCTCTTGTAGCTTCCAAAACTTTTTGGAAGAAAATGTAGCTTCCAAAACTTGTGTGAGTGCAGCTGCATTCCTTGAGGTCTCCTGGGGTAGTTGTACTCAGATGCCTGCAGGATGGTGACCCATCTCTCATAGAGCTGGTGATGGTAGAGAGGCCTATCAATTTAGTAGTGTTCACCTTCCTAACACTGATCTGCAATATGTGTTCTTAGGAATTAAGCAAGAGACCATGTAATTATTTAGGTAAAGTGGCAACTTTGATTGAACTGTTTGGTAAGTACCAGCAACAGACAGAAGAGCACCCTAAAAATGAATAGAAGGGGTGTCCTGTGCCCCTGCCTAAATCTCATGCACTCTAGGAAAGCATCACTCACTCTTTTTTTATTTCAGTTAATGAAAATTTCATTCCAAAGGAAATTTAAATTCAATGAAAATTTGTATTTAATTTCAATTATTTTAAAATTATTATTATCATTATTATCATCATTATTATTATAAATAAGAACCTTAGAGGTCCCCGTGTCTTTGTTCCCACGTGGTGGATGAGAATTTCACTGCCTCTATTGGCATCACTATTGGGAGGACAACTGCAACCACCAGGCTGTCAGAGGCCAGGGTAATGCTGCAAGCAGGCTGTGACTGGCTGCACCACTTCAGTGCTCTGCCCAGGAAGAAGGGAGGTTAATAAAGGCAACTACCTCCAGCCAGTTGTGGAGGCTTCTAAAAGCCACTATGCTGGCATGTGTCAAACCCATTATTCATTCCAGTTTCTCCATCTGAAGGTGCCCAGGAGTATTTCCCCATCCTGTGAGCAGCCCACTGGAGATGAGAGTCCAGGCATTCTTCCAGGGGGGACCTGAACCCTTTCAGGGATGGACTCTTCAGACTGGTCAAGGTCAGCCCTGCCAGGAGCTTGGCAGCAGTGAAATAGTGTGGATGAATATGTGCCAACCCTGGACTGCCTGGCTCTGGTCAGTCTAGTTCACTAGCAGAGCCATTGTGTATAGATCTGCCTTTAATTGCATGTGCTCTTTGCTTCGTGTGGTGCTCTCTGTGGATCCTACAGATTATAACGCTTCTACTTTAAATTAACATTGAGACGTTCTAAACTGGACTCTCACTACTGTCACATTAGACTATAGGCATGTGATTAAGTAATTTCTCTTAAATTAGACGTCACAAAAGAAACCTCTAACTGAACTGCTTTTCCTTCTGCTCCATGCTGGTTGCACATTAAAACTCATTACTTCAAACCATCCTGACAGGCATTTTTGCTGACAGTCACAGTCCATACTAGCCAAGAGTTCTGGACACATCCAAATGTGCATGACTTGTTTCTAGTCTGAACCTGCCGGTTATTAACTTCTAACTTGTTTCAAGTTATGGCTTTCTCTGTTATATTAAAAAGAAATTGTTGGAAAGTTTCAATTTTGCAAGAGTGATTTAAAGACCAATAGTTTTCTCTGGACACTGTAAATCTTTGCATATAAATAACCTTGGATTTAAACTCCCAGAACACTGAAAGCCTCTAAAATGGCTCTATATAGGGAGAAAACAACCACAGAGTGTTAGGTCTGTCTGCACCCAGTCTTCATAAGCCTTAAACTGCCCATGATATTTATATTAAAATCTGCAAGTGGATTCTCAGTTACCATAAAATCATAATTTAGGGCATGATTCTGCTTTCACTTACTCCTATATTGGTTTCTGTAACTCTCTCACTTCCAGCAGAATTTGCTACATGTGTAAATAGGTGTGGAACACATCTGACATGTCAGTCTGGTTGTCAATAGCTTCAGGGAGTTTTGAGGTGGAAGGAACTGCTAGATCCCTTTGTCTGACCTGCCTGTTATGGAAATCCATTCAGTTATTCTTGTACTGGGCCCAATAAATTTCACTGAACTAAAATGTAGCTTCCAAAAAAGCAACCAGAGGACTTCAAAACATAGGAATCCACCACTCCCCTTCATGGTTCAGATAGCTGTTTAAAGAAAGCTTGCTATTAAATGTGCCTTCTGTCTAGCATGAATATTTCTACCTTCCAGTTCTAGGATTTCACTGTTACATGACAAAGATCCTTATTTTCTCTAATTTTCTTACTATGAAGACAACTATGCATTGCAAAGAGTCTGCTTCTTGCTTTTCTTTTTGATAAGCCCTACACAATAGCTGATCTGCAGTAAAAGGGTGTGTGTAAATCCTTACCTTAGAGACAATGCAAGATAAGAGCCTTCAGAGCCAGCGTGCTCAGCCACCTCAGCATCACTGGGAGACCAGCTCTGTTCCTGTCTTCTGGGCAGCAATGCTCCTGAAGAGGCTGTTTAGGGCAGTCCTGCTGTCTGCTAACACTGTCTGCTCGTTTCCAATCAGCCAGCCCTGTTCCCTTCACCCTGCACAGCCAGTTCACACATGCACGTAGGAAATGGCTGTCGTGCTCTGCAGCTGCCTTCAGCACATGTCACTGAAGGGATCAGTGAAGCACTCTGCTGGTCCAAGCAGGTGTGCATGCTGGGGGTGAGTATTCACATATTTAAGGGTGATAGGAAAGAAGGGAGAGGGAAAATGCACATGGAGCCTCAGGGTACCCACATTCCCACAGGGTAAAAGTGAGTACTCAATAGTTGCTGAAGAGTGGCTTACATGCCATCAATTCATCTGCTAATTGATTCTGCAGTAACCAATTTATTTAACCATAGCCTATGTTAATCTCCCCCCAAAATATATTTTGTCTGACCTCTCTCAAACAAACCCATTACCTCATTAGAAAATTAAGTCAGCTTAGTTCATTAAGATTATTCTCCTATGGCTGGTGATAATCTATACCTGTGGACAGTGACAGCCAAGAACTCCCTTCTCCTCACTACTTGTGATTATAAACCACAATTAGGAGTCAGGATTGTTTGACAATGGTAACCATGTTGACATAAAATAACATATAAATGTAGATGTGATATACTTCTTATGAAACACATCTACATCTGGTTTCTATAGTGTTGCATGGACTGGCATTAATCATATCCTCCTACTTTTAATTCCTTCCTGGTAGGCAAACCTAACTTCCCGACCTACGTTATCCCGCTTGCCCTGACAGTGTGATTGCACAACATGAGCTATGGCTGAGAAGGAAATAGCTATGGACATGAGAGACTCACCATTCCCATTATGTCATTTTCTAAAGCAAAGTTTTGGTGTGATTTAAGTGCTGCTATTGCTGCACAAAGATTTGTGCCTCACCTACTGTTTCTTGATCCCTTTTCAAACCTAAGGAGCATGGGATTAAGCCAGTGGCATACTGTGTATTTCCAGAGCAATACACGTTCATCAGTAGAGGAGACACACAGTCTTCAAATGTAACTATTAAAAGGTAGAATACAAAAAATAAAAAAACAAACAAACAAACCAAAACAAACCAAAAACAAAACAAACAAACAAACAACAAAACAAAAACCAAAAACAAAACAGACAAACAAACAAAAAAACCAAAAAAGCTATTTCATTTATAATAAATGCTCACTTGAAAAAATTCATCTGTAACATTTAGTTATTAACCAAACCAAACAAACCCAACTTCCCTGAAACCTCATTTCAGAAATTATCCTAGGGGACATGAAGTCCCCTGTGCAGGACATACATATCCCTGAATCAAGACAAGGCCACCAAGTGCCCAAGGAACACAAATGAGGCTGGCAGCAACAGCTCACCAAGGCACAGTGTTGAGAGTAGCCATGGGTGGATGGACTAGGGCCACCTGTGTTACAACTTAATCCTCTCTTGCCTCTGACAGTGTCAGAGAAAGTCTGATGCCAGGAAATCACGCCTTAGGACTCACACAGACACTAAGGACTTGGTTACGTGTTCAACAGTAGGAGAGCTTGCTGACATAGCCCCTTGCCTGGCTAGATGACAAACATTCATCATTCATCAGGAACTGGAGTGATAGGACAAGGAGTAAGGGGTACAAATTGAAAGAGGGAAAATTTAGATTACATATTAGGAAGAAATTTTTCACTGTGAGAGTAGTGAGGCACTGGAGCAGGTTGCCCATGGAGACTGAATGCCACAACCCTTTCAGTGTTCAAACCCAGGTTGGATGGGGTTCTGAGCAACCTGGTCTACTGCAAGGTGTCCCTGCCCACAGCAGGGCAGGGTGGGACTAGATGATCTTTAAGGTCCATTCCAACCCTGAATGTTCTGTGATCATGTTATAAGCCTGGCTTACACCAGATACTTGGCTAGTAGGATGGCTCCTGTGGAGAGGAGGATCAAGCAGCTCTCTTGACACCCTTCTGTCCTCTGCCCCTGTTTGCAGCAGACATTGTCATATGTCCCTTGCTTGATGAGAGAGATGTGCAAGGCTCTGTAACTAAAGATTTTGTGATTGGAGGTGGTTGCAGTACAGGAATGGAGCTACCTAGAGAGGATGGTCTGAGATGGAGGAATACCTGAAAGCCCTGATAGACTCTATGCTTGCTAAGTCAGGCTGTACTTTCAAGGACACTCTAAACCATCAAAAGCCAGATTGTTACCAAAGCAGTTGTTTTGCCTTCATCCAGCCCAAGTTATTTCTTACTTTATTGCTGCTTCCTCTCCCCAAACAACTAATTTCTAACCTAGGATGGTCCTCCTGACATAGGAAAAGGGAGAGTGATGAGGAGGGTAAAACAGTTGCTTTCCCTGGCAATGCCAGGTTAAAACTGCCCACAAAACTCTGGCTTAAACTGCCATCACAATTGTTATTTGAGACATTGATCGTTCAAGGAGCTCGGCTTCAATGCACATCCCAAAGCCACTCTCCCCATGGCAGGGACTGAACACACCTGCAAGCGTAGCCACTTCCCCAAGGTAGGTACCCAAAAAATCTCCAGCCTAGGTAATCAGCGACTTTAAACCATTTATTGCAGACGAGAAGCCCCCAGCGTGTTCTGGAGTTTTCCCACAGCAGAAGGTAACGACGGGCGATAACTCGGCGAGGAGTCATCTCCGGATTTCCCAACGGTGGCTCCGGCCCCGAGCCCCGCGCGGGGGCTCCCGGGCCCCGCGTGCTCCGCTGCCTCAACAGTGCCACCCAGTGCCTCTTCTATGTCATTTGCAGTGGAAACGGGGACTCGAAAGTGGGGAAACCCGCCTTGGAGGCAAAGCGGAGTCACACGGAGCGAGTGAAAGCTGCCGGGAAGCGGTAATGGGGTGTGCTGTGAGCTGCTGGTGTCCCTGGCTAACCGGGAACCACAGACAGAATTAACGCTTCTGATTTATAACGAAACAAGACCAAAAAAAAACCACCCCCAAACCAACCAAAACCAAAACCAAATCAATCCAAAACACCAAAACAAAACCCACACCACAATTTTCCAGTTTTTAAATGGTCTAAGGTGTTTCCTGGCTTCTTTTATCACAAGAGGTATGGGTATGAACGTCAGTGGGAGCTTCCTTGGGTATTTACTACAAGAAATTTTCCAGAGAGTGAATGGGTAAAGCAGGATTGAAAACTGCAAAGTTAATCCATTCATAGAGGCAATTCCCTTATTAATAAAAACCAGCAGCAGCAAACACCGTCCCAGCCGAATAGTGGCTGTGTGGGAGGGACGAATCCCACACCCCAAGTCCAAGGATGTAGGGAGTGGGGAAAGTGGGGGGTTTCCCCAACAGCGGGGCACGAAGAGGAAACCAGTTGGTGGCAACATATGTGTATTGTATTTCTCTGAAAAAACTTGCAACTTGGCTAATTAAATTCCTGGCGCTGAACTGGTCCTTGGCTGAGATCATGGCAATTGGGAGGGTTGGGTTGTTTTTTTTTTTTTCCTCCTTACAGGAGTTCCCTCCTTCTTCCCATCCTCCGCCTATTAAAACAAGTCAAGTCTCCCTTGTTAAAAGACCCCATAACGTGGAAGAGGCAGAAAAGCAGCAGCAGCAGCAGGAAAGAAAAAGACGTCTGGAAAACATTACCCGTTTGCTGCTGCTGCTGCTGAGAAACCTCACTGAAACAGTTACTCGGGCAGCAAGGTATCACCAAAGAGACTTTATCTGATGCTGATCTCTCAAACTTTCAGACGCTGCCTTGCAACTTCTCCAGGCTCCTGGCTAGCCCGGTTTGAAATAAGATCTTCAGCTTCGACCACGAGAAACTAACTCCTAATTTATTATTTCTAACTTTTTTTTAATTATTATTATTATTACTATTATTTTGGGGAAAAAATCCCACAACTTTGAGCTAGAAACTGAAGCAGAGAAATACATGGTAATTGTGAAAACACGTGGGAGAAAATGAGTAGGACTGAATAGCCTTACACGATTTTTTTATTATTTTCAGTTTTAATTATTTTTAATTTCTGAGCGTCTCAATAAGTCCCTGAAAAGTGCGATTTGTTCTTTTACCTCAAACTTGGAAACTATTCAGCGGGAGCAACGGTACGTGAGACCACACAGTTGGCTGGAGCCCCTCTATGACCAAAGGACAGAAGGACAAACAAGGTAGGTGATTTATGATTATGCTTCTGTCAGCTCAAGAGCAGAAGACCCCCTCCTCCCATCCCCACTATTCAAGGGAGGAAAGCTGGAACAGATCCCCAAAATACGAGTGGAGCTGGGGGAGGATCTTACCGGCTCCTACGCTACACCTACTTCAGCAATGAATAGGGCCGACGTGAGGATGAATGAGGTTTTCAGCTTCAACCCCTCCTCCGTGTAATCCGTTTAAGACATTGCTGAGCTTCAAGATCTGGGGAAAAGAAAAACCAAAAACCAAAAAACCAACCCAACTGCCCAATAAATTCCCTGAAATTAAAATAAAATCGAGCACAGGCTGGGCAGCCGCTCCGCTGATCGCAGCGGGGAAGGCTCAGAGTACAGTGCGGATTCTCTCCGGCCGCCCCTCGCCTTTGCATCCCGGGCCAGGCGGGGACGCGACAGGAGCGGAGGGAGGGCTGGGACTGAGGGAAGGCAGGCGAGGCGGCGGGCTGTCCCGCCTCGGACAGCGCTGCCGAGCCGCCCGGGCGCCGCGCAGAGCGGGGAGGGGAGGG
>WEIT01010225.1:71777-115687 GCA_013389985.1 Dryoscopus gambensis | reverse complement strand
CGCTCCGTGTGCAGCCCGCGGCGAGTGCGGGGCCCTGGCGCATCCTGCCCGGCTGCAGAGCCCTGTGTCCCCGGCAGCCCTGCCCGGCATCTCTTGGAGCGTCGGTTCGTGCCTCTGGGACACGGCCTAGAGCCGGCTCGTCAGAGCCTCGCCAGATTCCATGGCAATGCTGGCAGAAGTGGGCACTGGCCACTGGCCATTCTCTAATTTACCCCATTTCCCTGCCCCGAGAGGACCCCATTATAGCACAGCACTTCTGATGGGCGTTGTCTTAGTCTAGAGAAGATGGAGAGGGGATCTCATTAATGCATATAAATATCTCAAAGGCGGGTGCCAAGAGGATGGTGCCAGACTCTTTTCAGTCGTGTCCAGCGACAGGATGAGGAGCAATGACCTTAAACTAAAACACAAGAAGTTTCACCTCAGTAGGAGGAAGAACTTCTTTACGTTGACGACGGCAGAGCACCAAACAGGCTGTCCAGGGAGGTCATGGAGTCTCCCTCTCTGGAGACATTCCAAGCCCACCTGGCCACATTCTTGTGCCACCTGCTCTAGGTGACCATGCCTGGGCAGGGGGTTGGACTCCACGATCTTCAGAGGTCACTTCCAACCCTAAGGGTTCTGTGATGCTTGCAGGGCTTTAGTGACCCTGCATCTCTTAGGGCACAGCTAATCCTCTGTGTTTCACTCGGCTTCACAGTCTTCTTCCTTTGGGATTGTTCTTCCATTGGCACCCATGCACTTTTTTGACAGCATACGTTGTGCGTAACATAGGTGCCTTGGGGCTTCTTCTGAGGACAGGATAAGGGTAATAAATCTTTCTTATTCTGCATGCAAGTGTAGAAAAACCTGGGTAAAGGTTTTCCTAGTAGGAAGAGCAGCTCTACTGGATTTAATGGAGTTTTCAAGGCAAGTTCAGTAGCAAAAACTCAAGTCTTCGTATTTGTGGCATGAAAGCACATTTGCTTCATTTTGTTGCTATTCAAGATTAGTGTATAGAGGAGCAAAGTATTCCTCCATTCAGTGTAGTGGGACTTAGTCAAACAAGGTATGACCTATGCTTTATAAACAAATTACAAGATAATAAGCTGTGTACACCAAATAAATATTTATTTGATGGATTAAGGCATGAAATAGTCAGGTTTGTGCCAAAAGCATCCATGGGCTTCATAACCAGCAACCAGAAAACATTTCTAAACTAGATTTTTGTTTAACCACAATCCAAAATATCTGGGTACAAATGTGATTTACTTCTTGTTTTGTTTCTTGGAACATTTGTCTGGGGATTTTTTTTTTGGTTGGTTGGTTTTCTTTCCCTTTTTTTTTTTTTTTGTTTTTTTTTTTTTGTTTTTTTTTTTTTGTTTTTTTTTTTTTGTTTTTTTTTTTTTGTTTTTTTTTTTTTTGGTTAATTTAGCAACTAGTGTATTATTGTGTACATTAGGGTCAAATCCAACCAGCAGCCATAGAATTCATTCCACATTGGTTACTCAAACCTGTAAGAGATTAAATTTGGGCAGTTTAGTGGGAAACATACATTGAACAAATAGGAGATTCTTGATTTGTTGATCAAAGCCTGTGCATACAGAATTTGACATCACCAGTAATCCTGTTCTGTACTTTAAATTTAACCTCAGAGTTAACTTTAGTCTTATGTGAGCCCTTTCCAGAAGATCAATAGCGTAACAAAATCTGGAAGTTATAAATAACAAAAGTTCCAGATAGAGTAATTGTGCTGTAATAAAGGTGTACAGATGGAGCATAACTTTTCAGTTTCCTTTCTGCAGGCTGTAGAACAGAAGAGGGAGGCCGGACAGCTATCCTATGCTTGTAATTAATGTGTACCTAGAATCATTCATACTTTAATGATATATGATATAATTTGCCACCAAAATAAGGCTAATATTGAATCTAAATATTGTCTGAGAAATTGTAAGCCTCAAACACCATGTACTCACAGAGAGTGTGTGTAGGGCCAGATACAGTGTGTGCAGGCACACAGGCACTCACACATGCACTCAGGCACATGCGTGTCTTCGAAGCCGCTGCTCTGGGGCAGCCAGTGCTATTTTTCTCATAAGTGAGGAGGTGGGTATTAAGGCTTATAAAGATTACATTCTTCCTTTGGTTGTGTGCAGAGCAGTCCTTGGTGGCTGTATGCACTTCGAGCCATGTGTGCTGGCTTTTATGGTGCCCACCTCACTGATCCCAGGCATCCTGCTGAGTTGGAGTTGCATGTTTGTTACAGACAAATCCCCACAGACTATACCCTCAGGTGAATATAGGCAGGGAAAATAGCAAGGGTTGTGTTGGTTTTTGTTGGAGTTTTTTGACTAAAAGCAGTTATATGGAACTAGAGAACAGGTGGATATCATATCACACCAGAAAGAGTAACCTAAGCCTTATAAAGGCATTTATAGACCTCCAAAAATTTCTTGCATGATCATGATTCCCATTTTACAGGTGAGGAAGCTGAGACAGAGAGAGATGAATTCACTTATCTAAGGTCACCCAACAGGTGAATGACAAGACTAGGAAGCAAATCCAAATTGTCTAGGCCCTGATCCACTCTTAGATTCCCTAATGTAAGAAATGCAGTGGTTAAGCATTGACCCATCTGTTATAAGGGCCGTTAATCTCTACAACAAATTTGTCAAACATATACATGCATTTTTATCTCAAGTGTCCCAGAAATAGCAGCTTTTCAGAGAAAGATTTTTTATGCCTTTACTACAGAACTGCAAGATAAATTATCCACTGATTTCCCTCTTCAGCAAAATGCCTAAGTGCACACTTATCTTCAATGACACACTTACATGCTTTGCTGCATTCAAAGCCTGAACACTAAGGTTCAGTAGATATTCAAGAGTTCTGCTTCCATACAGGCATATAAAAATGAGATGTTTTCAGAGGTTTTCTGTGCTCAGCACTTCTGGTTTCCACAAAGGTTCCAGACAAATCTGATCTGCAGATCTCATATGTGATGTTAATTTGTATTATCAGTTTATTTTCAATGAGGAGTGTGCTATTGCAGCTGCTGCTAGAAGTGTCCCTCCTTCAACCAAATCGCTTGAGGTTCTATGGCAAAGCAATAACTGGACACTCAAATTGGATTCCTCTTGAATAAAACTAATTGCAAGGTGTACCTCTGGAGGATGCTTTTCAGATTTTCAGTCCATTGGGTCCGACTATACTTAGTTCAGGGCAAAGCACAAAAATGTATGGAGGGTGGAGTTAGGCCTTCAGCACCAGGTGTTCCTCTTTGCAGATCTGATAAGATGGAAAAGCACCTGGTAGGTTGAGATAAAGGCAACTTAATAAAGCAAAGGCTGTGCATTGAAGCAAAGGAAAACAAAAGATTTATCCTCTACCTACCCTCTCATCAGCAGGTGATGTTCAGCCACTTCCCAGGAAGCAGGGCTTCAGTACAGGTAGCAGTTGCTCTGAAAAACAAATGTCATAACAAATGCTTCCCCCTCCTCCTCTGTTTAGCTTTTGTATCTGAGTAGATGCCATATGGCATGAAACATCCCTTTGGTCACTTTGGGTCAGCTCTCCTGGTTATGTTGCCTGCCAGGACCTTGCCCACCCATAGCATTCTGGTGTGGGAGAAAATGTTGGATAGACATCCTGGACGTGGTGGGAGCACTGCTCAGCAGTAGCCAAAACAGTGCTATGTTCTCAACACCTTCCCAGCTACCAATACAAAGTACAGCACTTGGAGGGCTATGGGAAAAACTAATTCCATCTCAGCCAGGCCCAACACAGGGACAAAATGAGCACAGTTGTGATTGAACCTTTATTACTGCTTCCTGGATAAATACGGGCTTTTGCAGCTTATGGTTAATGGTTTTTTTTTAAATGTCTTCAGATGTTTGGAATTAGTAAGTGCTAATTCTTTCAGACAACCTTCCAAATCATTACCAGTTATGTACAAACTTTCTGTGTCTCCCACTCTTGCTTTTTAATCTTCTGAGAAAAAGCTACCCAGAATTACTATGTGGCAATGTTTGAGTGTTGCACGAGAGGGGATTTCTGAAAGACATGGTGTAGTGAGATGCATCCCATGTGTTACAAGCAAATCTGACTTCAGTTTGACCCCCATCAGTCACTGGTTCCATGTCCTTTATCAATTGATGCCAGGCACCACCTGATTGCTTCCTTTGTCCTCATAGCAGCTACACAATAGAGGGTGCAGAACTGAACAGGCTGCAGATAATATTGATATCTGCTGGCACCAGTGCACGCTGATTTTCTGGATATCTACTTGCCCCTATTCTGTATTAGTAACAAAATAAGCTTTTTCTTTCTCTTTGCCTCCTGACTTCATAAAGGGATGCACTATCTTCAGGTCCTGTTACTCTCAGAGATGCATGAAAGCTGATTAATAGCCATGTGGATGAATTTTGCCACAGGATTTTGGAGGAGGAAAAGTTGGTACTTTGCCATGGAGGTCACCAGTGTTCTTTGTTGAGTAAAGACCCAGTTCAAAACAGGACATAAGAACCTGCTGAATTTCAGTCAAGCGTCTAGATCTTATTAAAATTAGATCTATATACCATAACTACAGTAAATGCTAGCCTAAATATTTTTCAGAGAACACGGAAGCATATTTTGCTATGTTCTTCTAATTTGAGATTGTTCTAAGGCATTATTCAGTCTGAGAAAGGAGTGTGATCTCTAATGCTACAGTTAATACCCTAATCATTAGATGTACCATGTAGGTATCAGTCATCTGTTAACCTGATTTTTTCCATGAAAACATTGTTAGAATACTACAACTTTTAGTTGTGCTGGTTGTTAATAGTAATGTAGGGTAATTTCACCTTCATCACAAAGGAGAAATCCTCTTTTTGTATGTATATTTGACTTTATCAGGATGCCGAGAGACACAATGCCAAACAGTTCACCAGGTGAACTCTGATGTCAAGTACATGAAAGGGTTCATTTCTTGGTCATGCTTTCCCATAGGAGCCTCCAAAGAAAGGCACTCCCTGCCTCCTACTGTGCAGTCACTACAAGGCACATAAATACTTGGCACTGCTTGGTGAATCAAAATGTGTGACTGAATCAGCAACAGCCTACACAGCATTAGGATTTAGCATATGGCTTTCACATTTCAGTTCTGCTAGATGGGCTGGTGAGCACTGCTCAGCTCCATCCCTGAAGGGAAAGAGCTGCTCGGCAGTAGACTTCGAAGACTCTCTGCATACACTCGCCTTCCTCATGCAAACCTTGGGTCTGCTTGCTGGAGGC
The DNA here is from genome assembly GCA_013389985.1 of Dryoscopus gambensis. Lineage (NCBI taxonomy): Eukaryota > Metazoa > Chordata > Aves > Passeriformes > Malaconotidae > Dryoscopus > Dryoscopus gambensis. Next base: position 110,434 of record WEIT01010225.1, on the reverse strand, counting down.
TGCATAAAACTAATACTGGGTTCAGCACCACGGGGTTAGGTGAAGGTGCCTGTAAGGGATTTAGGTGCCCAAATTGCAGGATAGAATTATTATATTTCACTGTGTCAGGCCACCCTAGATGCTCATAACAGCAACTGACTGATCTTAAAGTCTCTGATGCAGCTGCTGCCTAGCCTCAGTGCTAGTGTTTGACTCAGCAGTTCATTTTTGGTCTCAGACTTGTACAAGCATAATTTCCTTTTAACTTCTTGGCTTAATTACTGGAGATGGGTGGAGAGTTTTTGGCTTCTTTGCCATTGTTTGGGCATGTTAAAGTTGATAAAGATCATTTCTGCCGGGCAAGCTATCAATACTTCGTGTTAAATCTTGAGGATATTGAGCAACTTTTCCAGTTCCCCTGAGATTCAGTCAATTAAATGACTACATAAAACCCTCAATTGCACATACAAAGGGGAAAATTTCTTTGATGAAAGCCAGGAATTTAGATCAAAACACTGTTTATTTTCCTAAGGTTGACAGTGAAAGGAAAAAAAATGTTGCTTTATTAACACCAGAAATTAATTTCTTTATCTTAAAATACTGGAATTTTGCAATGGAGAGGGTCTGTGCTGTAATGACAAAATCAGAGAATTTGTTTTTTTTTTTTTTTTTCTTTTGTGCAGAAGCACTTCATGGGTAGACAAAAACAATAGCAAATTAATGTAAAAGATGCCTGCTACAGTACATAGTCATTCAAATGTAGTCACTCCAGATCTTAATGTAAATCCTGTTTATTTCAGCTGTATAATGCTTATTGTAAGCAGACTTTAGGACCACAAATGGGAAAGCAGAGTACAAGTGCATCATTAATGAGACATTTACCTTGATGTTTGTGACATTTTGCATGCTTGAGGGATTAGTAAACACACAGGCTATTTTACTTGGAGGTAATCTAGAGGGGATCTATTACTTAATCTGTTTTCTAAAGCAAGTCTGTTTTGGGAACTGAGTTTCAGTTCACCTATAGTGGTGGTAAGCATAAGCTGTCTTTTATTAGGTGTCTTTATGTCCCCTGCTGTGAAAGATTTCAGGCAGGCCAGAGCAGGGAGGGTCCCTTTTGCTGGTGGATGATTACAGCACCTGTCAGAGCCCAGCCTTAAGTATTCAAGGAAGTCCTAGAGATAGGGTCCGATTTCTTTAACAGTGCCTCCAAATATACATTTAAGAGGCTTCCTCCTGTCTTGAAATTTAAGACCCTAAATAGCCAGTGGAAAAAAAGCAAAGTCTTTGTAACCTCAAACTTCATGCTTGCCTAGTTTATTTTTATGTTGTAAATGATTCTGTGTTGACTTTTTTGTTCCAAGCCTGTAACTTTTCAGACATATATATAATTGATGACAGCTATGCTTCTGCATATTGGTAGTAATTTTACAAGGAAGAGTTAAGAACGTATATGATGTAAGGAAGTCCTGTTCCAACTTCAGCTTTGGCCAACAGATGGTGAAACAAACATGAGCAGCATATGAGTAAGATGATAACAGCAGGGAAAACATTAATAATAGCAAGAAAACACAAATATTAAGTCCATAACTCTGAGAGGACCTAATTCAGCAAAATATTCAAGGATTGCAACACACTTGCTGGGTTAGCCTTAAACAGACATCATCTATTTTATGTTCTTCACATAAAATGCATCTATTGACAGAAAATGTTGTCATTAACTTCCTATAATTCTGAAAAAGCTTTCCATAAAATGGTTAATGTGATTGTCAGAAAAAGCAGTTAGGTACCAATATATTCCACCTGCCTGCCTGCCTGCCCATACTGTTTGTTTGTTTCAAAAATTCCAGAGCACCCTCCATGCCAGCCAGTTCCTCCATAGCCCAGAGTTTAGGTTAGAAGATTTTATAGCCAGGTAACCTAAATATGTAGACGTAGTCAGAATCAGCTGATGTCCTAGGAGCTGATGCCCTAGTGAATTTCTGAGTCCAGGGTGGAGTGTTGGCTCTGTTAAATTTATACATATTTTTGCCACAGACTTAATCTCAGTCAAGCTTTAGCCCCTATACACACATGCTCACATGTGCATATATCTATGTACACAAATGTATGAATAATACATTTTTGCAATGGTATTGAGAAGACCTTTTAAAGCAGATGTCTGATTATATAAATATAAATTATAAATATAGTCAGACATCTGTTTAAAAAATTATAAATACATTCAGGCATCTGTTTTAGGAATGTCTTTCCAATATTTTTGCAAACATAACTAAGCGACAGAAACAATTCAGGGTGGGATGCAGTCATGACATGGATGGGGGTGAGGACAGGCTGCCCAGACATTCAGCTGTTCTGCTCTCCTGTGACCATATGAAGCAAGTGGTGGCCCAAATGCCCCTTCTCCAACCTCCTCAGGATAATATGAGAGTGTCTTACCCAACCAGCCCAGGCTGCCAAAATAAGATCCTGACACAGATAGCACCTTCTGTAAGGACATTACAAATAGCAGAAAACATCTCTGCTACATAAGTCTGTTTAGAGCGTACTTTCCATGGAGGAAGTACTGCAAAGAGATGTTAAGTTGAGCAAGGGGATGCAGTTGAGTCCGTGAGCCAGAAGCTCAGGGTGTGTCTGTGGATGCTGAGATCTGTGTTGCAGCCATGTGCACCCCTTATGATGCCTTATTTCAGCAAGTGGTGGCTCTGCTAATGGTTTCCCTCCTTCTTTGCAGATGTATTGTGAGAGGTTTATATGTATCCTGAGAATACTTGGAACCACACTCTTCGGGGTGTCCCTCCTGCTGGGAATCACCGCTGCTTACATTGTGGGCTACCAGTTCATCCAAACAGACAACTACTACTTCTCCTTTGGACTCTATGGTGCTATCCTGGCATCACATCTCATCATCCAAAGCCTGTTTGCCTACCTAGAACACAGGAAAATGAAACGGTCGCTAGAGACTCCAATCAAACTGAACAAAACAGTTGCCCTTTGTATTGCTGCCTATCAAGAAGATCCTGACTACTTAAGAAAATGTTTACTTTCTGTAAAAAGATTGACCTACCCTGGAATTAAAGTTGTTATGGTCATTGATGGGAACTCAGAAGACGACGTTTACATGATGGACATTTTCACTGAAATCATGGGTAGGGACAGTTGTGCCACTTATATCTGGAGTAATAACTTCCATGACAAAGGTCCGGGTGAGACAGAGGAGTCTCACAGAGAGAGCATGCAACATGTATCTCAGCTGGTCCTGTCCAACAAAAGTGTTTGCATCATGCAGAAATGGGGTGGAAAAAGAGAAGTAATGTACACAGCATTCAAAGCACTGGGAAGAAGTGTGGATTATGTACAGGTAGGTATTAGAGCACCAGGTCAGTGCCAATTCAAACACACTTTGAAAGAAAGCAGCTTTTGTATATTTTGTGCAGCATGTTAGAGGCCATCCTAGTCCCTGATGAACACAGTGCTCCTTTCAGTCTGTTTGGAAACAGCTTGACCGTTAAAAGGGTATTTTGCTACCTTTTAAAATGGCCAGTCTATCTGTAACTGTTTTAAATCTCTGCACCAGCTATTGGAGAAATCTGAAATCCTTCCCCTGACTTCAGTACTGCCCCCTCATCCAAATGGTTTTGCTTCAGACAAAGCCAGTGAGCTCCTGAAAGCCCCATCTCTGCTCCTGTAGGTGAGGGTCTCGAGTGAGGCTTTTTTTGGTGAGTTTGTTAGCAGCCCCATATACAAGCCCATAAGACAGGTATTTGGTCTCACTAGGGAATATCTTGGAGAAGTGGTGGAGTCTGTAAAAGACAGGGATATATTTTAAAGGCTTTGAAGGCCATGTGAAGTATTCAATAAAAGGGTCAATGTGTAGATTTGAAAGAAAATTTTTTCAGCTAAAGCCTGAAGAAGCTTTTGCTTCATCACTTACAGCTGCATTACCTCACTCACTGCAACTTGGCCTTTAAGGCCCTTATGACACACTACTCACTTAAAAATGAATTAGGCTGGGTTCTCTCTCCCTGTTTCCAAAGCAGCAGAGACACATTTCTTTCCAGCTGCCTTGGATCCCCTGAAAGATTGTCTATGTTTTTGCCTTACTTACATGGAAGCACTCTTCGCTTCTGCAAACAGCCCTGCTGACTGTGGGAAGGGGAAGAGGTCTTGTGGAGGAAAGCGGGTGGGATCAGACACTCTGGCTGGACACTGAGGACCCTTCCTTAGCAATCCAGGCCAACAAGGCTCATTTGACTAATCCCACTGAATAGGAGATGATTTTCCTAATGAACCACCCTCAGTTCTTCCCAGCTTCTCCCACACTCAGAGCATCTAGCAGCCTCCTGCAGCAGAGCAGCAGCTCCCCGCGAGGTGCTCTCTGCTGGCTCAGGGCAGCTGCATGGCTGAGCCACATGTGTTTCTGGGGCCTGTGCCCAGCCTTGTGTGGGTGTGTGTGCACGCTCTGCACAGCACAGCATCCACATGCAGTGTCCAAGGGACTTGGAGAGGCTGCCAGTAGCTGGGCTGAGAGCAGCGAGTCTTCCATGCACAGGAGGGGCAGAAACTGAAGAGTGCTGGGAACCGCTCTGTTATTGGAGCTGGGAAAGTAAGGCCAAGATTTAAAACCCATCTGCTACCACTTCCCAAACTGAAACTGATTTATTCTTTGAAAACAATGGGCTTAAGCTCTCCAGTGTCTGCGCTTTAGTTTTGTGCTGTGAGGAGCTATGATGGGATAAAAATGCTGATTTTCTTTATTAGCATGGGTTTATAATCACTTTACACAGACATACCAGATTGCAGAGGAAGAAGGCAGAGAGGAAGCAGATTCATTGCAAGTTTCCTCCCTCAGTTCAGCTCTTGTATTTTTCAGGGAACCTGGGAAAAGTGTTTCTATTTCAACAGTCATAGCAAAAACTGAGAAAATAGAAGAGGTATTTCTGTTCAGTTTACACTCCTGACCTGGCTCAGAAGTTCTAATGAATTTGCCAGGGATGTAATGCTGCTGTGAGCACAGTGTGCCGTAGTGACTGATGCCACAGTCACATCTACAGTCACATCTGTAGTAGAAATGCAGCCCCTTGCTGGCCCTGGCTACTACAGAGTCATAAAAAAATGCAGCTAAAATGTGGTTCTGTTTTATGAATTAATAAAGGTTGAGATATTTCAAATGGTTCTTTGGGGTGACCCAGGGTAAATTACTTTAAACAAGCCCAATATTTCAAGGGCTAGGCAATCTGCATCAATGATTAAGCACTTTAAAAAGTGGCCAGTCAGCACCACTGCCCAGCCCCCAAAATTGTAGGCCTTATAGTTCTTAAAAGACACCCTGAAATTTTTAACAGACAATCATAAACTGTCAGACCAGTGCAGATAATGAGTATTACTCATTAGTGGTATCTCATTAAGTACTCAAAAGTGCTGTGAAGACTTATTTCCATCCTAGAGGAGTTTAAGAGTGTGCAAGTAATCAGGTGGAGGAGCTAAACTGGCAGGAATCATCAGTGCAGAGTTGTGAGGTAACCAGGGTGCAATTCATCTTGGCTTGATGGAGGTCCCTGTGTGGACAGTCCGTGCACTCTGAACTCAGAGCAGCTTGGATAAACTGTCACTGCCTATAGCAAGGAACTGAACAGCTCCATTAAGGTCAGTTGTCCCTTTCATGTAACTCTGTGACCCAAGGCAGTGATGTTTGTTTCACTTGGCCCTTATGTGGAAAGATGGCAAGTTGTCTCCTGTGCTGTCATGGGCACCCCCTGGCTAGGCAGGTGTCAGTGTGTTTTATTTGGGCTCCTAAGCCCAATAAGTCTGTGTTTCTCTCGGTGTGTCCTCTGTTCACTTGCAAAAACTTCATCCAGGTGGAAAATGATGGCTTGTTAGATTTGTCCCAGAAAACCAGACATATCCACTGTGCTGGCATGCCCAGGACATGTGATGGTATTTTTTTAAAAAATCCAGTGTTTTCAGGATTCCTCATCTCTATTATATTGGTGATGTGGCTCATGAACAGGCCTTTCTGCCATAGGTAAATGCATCTGATGGGGTGGGAGGTGCTCAAGTGACACATGCTGGAAGGAAAGTAGAGGTCCTGGGAGGCAGCTGATCCCAACCCACTGCTCATGGTCACAAGAAATGGCATGCCTGAGCACCCTGGGAATTCAACAAACTCCAGATTCCCTGTACAAAACACTCAGCAACAGGTTTGTCCAGGGAGACCCAGGTAAAAATATAGGCATTGTTTCCCCTCTTCAGCAGAATTGTTTTGCTCCCTTTCTATCACCCAGTGCTGCCACTAATGACAGCTTTCTACTAAAGCTGGAGTCGTGCCTTGGCCAGGTTACAAAGACACTGTGGGATGAGGCCTTAGAGGAGAGGAGATGGATGCATCAAATTGGTGGGAGCTGGAGATGCTTGTGGCTTTTCTCCTGATGGAGATATGACACCTTTCATCACCTTTCTCCTCTTGGCCCCCTCTGAGTGAGCATGAAGGGGTAGCATGTTGGCAGACTCCCAGCTGCATCCCAAGCTATGCAGTCCAGCTATCTGGGTAAACTCTCCTCTTGAGTGTGGTCCAGAGCAGAACCCCAATGCTCTCCCCCCCAATTCATAGAGCAGACATGAAGGTTACCTCTTCCCTGGAGTGAGAGGGCTTAGGTTGAATTGAAAGTTTGCATGAAAGGACACCAAAATTAGGATACCCATTACAAAGCCTCAGCAGAATCTGTCTTAATGTGCTGTTTATGCAGAGCTATTGGCTTGCTCCTACTGACCCCATCTGAAGTCACAGGAATGCAATGTGGGGACAAACTGGAAGCAGTATGAGAATTTGTAGAGTGGGATTCAGCTGGTCAGAGGGGTGTTTCTGGGACAGTCTCTGCTCCAGCTCCTGTGTGTCTGTGAAATGAGTTCACACACCATATGTCCAGTTCTTTCAGCTACAACAACTGCAACAAGGAGACACCCTCTTGTTTTAAACAGGCTGCAGCCCGAGTCATTCTCCTCAGAGCAAACGAAAGCAATGCCAGCTGCCTCACAGACCAGCCAGCCTGTCTGAGCCCTCCTCCTACTCTCCAGGGGAAAGCCAGTTTCCTAATGTACACAGTGTTTAGTTGACTAGGAGTGTTTGTGTAGCTGAAATGCCTTGTGTGTCATCTACTTCTGCCTTGGTCTTGTGGAGTGCTGAGCTTCAGGACTCACGCCTTCTGGCCTTACCTATTTTTTTATAAGAATGCCAGAGAAAAATAGCAAATAATCTCTCTATGTCAAATGTCAAATCCCTGCACTACTAATAACACATCATGCATGTAAAATTAAAAATGAGTTTGTTCTGAAATACAAGATACATATTTTATATGAATTGCTGAAGCCTTCTATGAATGAAAGAACTATTAGGTTTCTTCCCAGACTCCTACTTGAATTTTTTTCCTTTTTTATAACAAGTGCCTGGGATTTAACTCCTGGGATTTAACTTTCCTTCCCTCATATGGCAGTGGGAAACATTTGACCAGGGTGCTCCAACTGTGCAGCTGATGCAGGGAAACCCTTTGTCAGAAGGACAAGGAACAGGAATCTGCTGCACACCCACAAACACCATCTTACTCTGCAGTGCCCCATATCTTATTCGAAGAAGCCAGCCCAGTGTGCCAGTAAAACAAATGGAGCTGATACAGAGGAGAGGATTGTTTATGTGCACAGCCTTAACAAGTTCTGTGTTTTGTGCAGCACTACGCCTTGCTGCCTGGTACAAGTGACCTTTAACAGAAATGTCCGTGCAGACTTCAAAGTCAGATTTAATTGCATTCAGGAGAATATGCATTTAGTCATTTATAACCACTTGCATGATTTTTATTTTTTTCTCTAGTGTAGTCTTTAATCCATTTTTGTTTGTTTTTTCTTACTTGTAGGTCTGTGATTCAGATACAATGCTTGATCCAGCCTCATCAGTGGAGATGGTAAAAGTTTTAGAGGAAGATCCAATGGTTGGAGGAGTTGGAGGTGATGTGCAGGTGAGTACAACAATTTTCAGATTAACAGAGGTGTTTCAGCAACTATTTGCATTGCAACAGATTTCTCTGTCTGGGATGGCATTAAATATAATTTATGTGTATATACTGTATGTGTATATATTTAATATATGATGCCATTATAGATGCCCTTATCATTCCTTAACCTTTTTGTCCATTGAATAGAAACTCTTATTCTTGGATGTGAGCACTGTATGGTTTTAACACGCATAGCAAGCAAACAAATAATATTCTGCCCCCTACATGTGAAAAGGGGGGCACTGGCATTGTCAAGACTGTTATAGTGTTTTTGAGTCTCTTGGGTATAGCTGCTTGTTCAAGGTACCATAGAAAAGCTGTAGAGGAGCAGGGAATTGAGAACAGGTCTCCCAAAGCCATGTCCAGCACCTCAAGCTCTTCAATTATATTACTACTGGCAGCCAAGATTGTTAGAAATAAAAGTAATTTTGCAATGCTATGCACTGTGCACTCTGTGTGTTGCTGGGTCTCCCATCTCTGTCAGGCAGGGCAACAGAAAATTCCCAAGTCAGACCAGCTCCACATGTGTTAGGATTTCCAGGATAACCAAGTTTGTCTGACTACTACAGCAAAAGGCTGTTAGTTCCTTTTGACACAACTCCTTCTGCTTCAATTTATACAGATAAATGTGTATGAATATTTCAGTTGGCCTTAGGATCAGTCCCCCATACTCAGTGGGGCTTTTTATGTGAGACAGGAGAAAGAGCCACGTAAATGAGCAAGAACTTACTAATGAACGCCCAAGTAGTCAGAAGTATTTCAGGCATGTGGCTCATAACTCCAGAAATTAGGATTCCCACAGAAACCTGAATAACTTTGGAGCTCTAGACTGACCACAAACCGGGTGTACACAGCCTATGCATGTGAAATTCCAGGCATATGTGAGCACAAGTGAAGGGAGGCAGTACAGGTTCAGCTGTGACAGTGAAGGTTCATAAGCATCTGCAGTGGGAAGGACATGTGTCCTCTGTGAGGAAAGGTGACAGAATGAAGGCTCTGGGCATTTTTTTTCCCCAGCTCATTTTCCAGCATACACCAAATACATTTGATCCAGGCCTGAGCCTATCCCCAAGCTTCTAATAGGTTCTAGAATTAAACCTGACAGATATTAGGGCCATCAGAGCAAAAGACTATTTTTTTCTAGTTGCAGGGCAATGCTTTATAGTTGTAGAAGGCCAAAGATCCACACGCTTCCTTGCCACATCCTCTGGCACAAGGTGTGTGTTGAGAACCTGAATGTGAAGCTACAGACTTGTGCATCTGTGCATGTTCATACATCCGCTGAGTGTTCAGACTCTTAGAATATGTCTGTGTTAAGTGTAGGTCTGAGCTTTGGGTGAGCTTTGTGTTGTGCAGACAAGAAAGACTGAGACATTTATGTGGGCCTGAGGAAGACTCTGCTGGAGTATCCCCATATGTCTTGGGGCAAGGTAACAGGCTGGTACTGCAGAGACAGAACAGGTTGTTCCTCAGAGGACCTAATGCTGGATATGGGGACACAGTTCAGGGTTAAACCTCTAGGGCCAGCCTTATGAAACCAAAAATGTAGGGCAGAGACCACGTGCTCAGCTTTTCTCATGTTCCAGCATAGTTTTAGGAGGGCTGGAAGGAGTTCTGTGAGTCCCAAAGACGTGCATGGGCAGAAAAGCAGCAGGAGGCCAGGAACTCACCAGCTCCTCTTGGGAAAGTCTAAATCCATCAGGTCTTTAACTGGGGGCAAAAGGGAAGGAAGAATGAGACAGAAAATAAGGAAATTTCTTCGTGAAGAATAAGAAAGCTTCCAAGGAAAAAAAAGAACATCTTGGTGAAACAGACATTTGAAAGTTTCATCTCACCCTTCCTGTCAACGTCCTGGCAGAGCTGTTTGAGTAGCTCCTGGGTTTGCCATGGGCTGTATACAGGAATGAGGTTCCCACCACATTTCATCTTATGGTGCTCTAGTCTCTGCAAATCCCTCACTGATCCAATGTGCATATTTTCTGTTTCAAGAGCTCATCTAAAAGGAAAACATATTTTATATTTTGCAGATTTTGAACAAATACGATTCCTGGATCTCCTTTCTGAGCAGCGTGAGATACTGGATGGCATTTAACATCGAAAGAGCCTGTCAATCCTACTTTGGCTGTGTACAGTGCATCAGTGGACCTCTGGGAATGTACAGAAACTCTTTACTCCATGAATTTGTGGAAGATTGGTACAATCAAGAGTTTATGGGTTCCCAGTGCAGCTTTGGAGATGACAGGCATCTAACTAACAGAGTGCTAAGTCTGGGCTATGCAACAAAATACACAGCTAGATCCAAGTGCCTTACGGAAACACCGATAGAGTATCTCAGGTGGCTGAATCAGCAGACCCGCTGGAGTAAATCCTACTTTAGAGAGTGGCTTTATAATGCAATGTGGTTCCACAAGCACCATTTGTGGATGACCTATGAAGCTGTAATCACTGGATTCTTTCCTTTCTTCCTTATTGCCACAGTCATTCAGCTCTTCTACAGGGGAAAAATCTGGAACATCCTCCTCTTCCTGTTGACAGTTCAGTTAGTTGGTCTGATAAAGTCTTCCTTTGCCAGCTTCCTTAGGGGCAACATTGTCATGGTTTTCATGTCACTCTACTCAGTGTTGTACATGTCAAGTTTACTGCCAGCAAAGATGTTTGCAATTGCCACGATAAACAAAGCAGGGTGGGGCACGTCAGGAAGGAAAACCATTGTAGTTAATTTTATAGGACTCATTCCAGTCTCCATTTGGTTTACAATCCTCCTAGGTGGTGTAATTTTCACTATTTACAAGGAGTCAAAAAAGCCATTTTCTGAGTCAAAACAGACAGTTCTCATCATTGGCACAATACTCTATGCATGTTACTGGGTTTTGCTTTTGACTTTGTACATGGTTCTTATCAACAAATGTGGCAGGCGGAAGAAAGAGCAACAACACTACGACATGGTGCTAGACGTATGATGTTTCCGTGGGAAGTTACCCAGAGTTGTAAAGCAACCCAATGACCTTGTAGTATCTGTGGCATCAGACATATGTTGCCAAGGGAAATGGATCACTGCTGCTGGGAATAGGACACTTATATTCCTCTGGGTTCATTTTCATCCTGCCAAAGTAAGGAGAAAAAAAAAAAAGAAAAAAAAAATTTTTTTGTTTCCAAGAGGGGGAAGGACGCAAACCACACAGTTACGACCTGTTCACAAGAAAAGGGGAGAACTTTTATGTTTATGCACTTTCTTATTGTGCATACGCCTGACAGTGTTACATTCTATATACCTCACTGGTCATGCTTATGTGTGTGGACAGAAAGAAAGGGAGTTTGGAGAATCAAGAAAAGGACTGTACAACCCCTTGCAACCTAATTTATGAACTTCTCTTTTTTTATAGTTCTGTTTATAGGAAAGGTCTTTTGTTTTAGGCTGCCAAATGTAATGCCAAAGGTAAATTTTAAGAGGCCATTGGCTGAGCTGTATTTTTATATTATTGTGTTATTTGTGTGTGTGTATTTTTAAGCCAACTTTTTTTTAAATCACATATTTTATATTTTACTATCTGCCAAAAAAAGCTGCCTCCCCAACATTTTCTTCTTTATCCTTTTAAAATATATTTGTGGGCAAAAAAATCATACATTCTCCCCCCAAATTTCTGCTGAAATGATATTGTTCACAACAGAAAGAATAAAAAGTCTCTCTGCATTTTTGCAACTAATGAATGGTTATTTCTGTGAGAAAGCATTTAAATGTGCTCTTTTAAGACATTTATTAGGAAAGGCCCAAAATTGTCAGGTTTTGCATACAAGCATATTTGTGCATTAAAAAAAGGCCAAAGGGGTAGATATGTGCAATTTGGGGTTTTTGTTTTGATAACATTGTAAAAGGGAAATTTGCTTCTCTGTTGAGAGCTTAATATCCCTGGCATGCACAATAAACCATAAGGCGAGGCAGGCCTCCATGCCACTGGAAAAGACATTGCTATGGAAAGCCTCCCACTGATTTTATATGGGACCTGAGCAGTCAAAAACTTCTAATCCAGAAAAATACTGAGCACCTGAAACTGCTATTGCATTCACCGATGGTCACAGTTGTTCATAATCTGCTAGTACCAAGCAAATAGTTCAGATTTTTTTATTTAAAAAGAATGGAAGGAAAAACTTAGCAACACTTTCAAAATATGTATGTTGTACTATAAAACTTCTGCAGAGCTGTTCATACAGTTTACAAAAAATAAAAACATCACCTTCTCTGACATCCAGTGTAATACGGACCCCAGTACTGAGCCCAATAATTTGTTTTTGACTACAGCATATCTACCAGAAAAGAAGCCAATTTTTTTAACAGAAAACATCAAGCCTTAGCAAATGCATCACTTCCTTGGTGCCTAATAATCAATCTTGGCCATTTATTTTGGACCACGGTTTTGAGAAACAATATTCAGGACTAAATTCTGCAGTCCTTCACCAGCCAAAGGAATTTGGCATTGAGCTCTAATATACTTTATAAAGAGCAACAGAAAGACCAGCTGCCCTTTTTAGATTCTGGTATCAAAAGCACTGTGGTAAAGCAGAAATCGGCATATGATGCTTAAAGAACTTAGAAGCATTTTCAGCTTCTCTTTTTTATGCAGACATGAATAGATTCTGCTGTAGAATGAACTGCACACACACTACCTTATTGTCTGATTATCTTGAGGTACATGATTGCTTGAAAGTCATACTAATATTATGTTAATGATTGGAGAGTTGATTCATGTTGATTACAAAATAGAACAGTATTAAAAAAAAGCAAGAGAAACGGTAAAAATAAAAAAAACTTGACTATGCCTTTTAACTATTTATGATGTAAGTTAAAGCTTGAGTTAACATTCAAATGTCAAATAAATCTTCTCATTCTATAAAAAGATTGAATTAATTGCCTGTATTTATTCTAGCAATTATTCAATGTATTTCCAATATAGGTTGTATAGTATAATTGTTACTTTCATAAATAAAATATTTTTGATAAGATTATGACTAATTCATGGTATTTCTCACCAGCACTTGTACTTTGAAGCCACAAATCTGCACAGTTTGAAGCCTGTTGTTCTCATGTCACCAGCCTGATTTCCAAGTGGGAATTTGCCATGAAGCACCCATGGAGTGCAGTGCATGCCTGAGGCAGCCGGGGCTGGTCCCTGCTCTGAGAGGCAGCGCAGTGCATAGGCAGCACTCAGAGTCCCTGCCAGCAGCTGCTAGATCAATTCAGTCAAAACACTTCCTTCCCTTTTTCCTCAGCTTCCTGATTTACAAAACAGGAATAGCAATCCAACTTCCTTCTGGGAAGCACTTTGAAGTTTATGGCCAAAGTACTTTACATGGGAGCTGATGTTTTCCAGCCCTCCTGTCCACTGGAAATTACCACCCTCCATAGGTTGGGAAGCAGAGGAGGACAGGTCCATGGCCTTCTCCTGTTCCTCATTACTGCTGTTTGTCAAGCCCCCTTTGCCCTGTCACAGCTGAAGTGCAGCTGTGTATTTTCTGTCACTGAGGGCTATGGGCAGCAGCCCCTGCTGCAGGGACACAAGCGGTAAAGTGAAATCTCACACAGGCCTGCCACAGGTCAGGTACTTAGGAGACAGCTTTTCAGCCCTCAGTACTCGTTACCCTATGTCTACATACCATGACCATTACTGAGTTCCCCAGTATAAGGACACCACTGATAAACTGCAGCAAGTTCAGCCCACGGGCAGCGTGTTGGTTTGGGCTGGGGTGGAGGGTCTGAGACATCTGGGTTGGTTGGGCTGGACAAGGGATAGCTTTGGCAGGAGGGCCCTAAGGTCACATCCAATACCTATAGGGAGGTTTTCAAGAAAATGGTTCCAGGCCCTTCACAGTGCTGCTTGGTGTGACGACAGAAGATTCCAAATTGAAAGGGGACAGGTTCAAGGTTCAGGGTTCAGCCTGGATATGAATAGCGATTTCTTCCCCATGAAGACATCTAAGCAGGTTGCCAGGACAGTGCAGTCTCCCTCCATCCTGAGAGAGTTTCAAGACTAAACTAGGTAAAGTCCTGAGATGCCTGGTCTGACCTCAGAGCTGCCCCTCCTTTAAGCAAGGGGTTGGGGTAGAGACATGAACTCTCCTGTCATCCTTTCTGAAGCAGGTGTTGACAGCTCCCACCCGCACGGAAGCTCATTCCATCTCTGTTCCAAACACATCCATCCTGACCCCAGGCACAAATAGCTCAGCAGCAGCTGGTACTGAGTACTCAAAAAATCAGAGCCCTTCCTGTGACGGGGTCACTCTCCTCACCGTGTTCGTGGATGTCTAGGGAAAGGTTTCAGCAGAAAAATTGACTATGAAACAGTTCTTATTGAAAGTGTTCTCAAACAAATTAAGATTTTTAATAATATTTCCTGGTTTTCATTAATAGCAAATACATTTTTGAGATCTCTGTCAAAAGAAGAAAACGTTAAAAGAAATATTCACGCTTTGTTTCGAACTTCTTTAAAAATACGGATTTTTCTTTTCAGTCATCTCTGATAGACAGATGGTGCTGAAAAATCTCACACAAATTATGAATTCTACATAAAAGTTTAAAAACAACCTTAAAAAATGCCATGAATTGGCAATATCTCAAGTTATAAAAAGTTTCCATAGTACACTAATTTGGGTTTGAGAGCATCTGTTTGCAGAGACCAGGTGTGACGCAAAACCTACAATAATCAGAGGTGCAGCAGGGAGGAAGGACCCCTCCTCTTCTGTCTGCTAATAAGCTTCATTTTGGCCAAGAATCAGGTTTCTTTCAATGGGAAATGCATGAATATTTAGCAGAACTTTTCTAGAAGGCAGAAAAATTCCTGTCAGACACGTACTGCCAAACATGTCCTGATGCATGCACAAGCTGTTGTGAATCTGTCTGTTTAAATATTTTGTCTGAATTTTTTTCTTATCAAGATTTAAGATGGTAAAGAGGAGACAAAACCACTGAAAGCTGTTGATGAGATTTGGTATTACTGAGGCTTTGTTGCAAATGCCACTTTTCTCTGGAGTTAACACAATTATTTTATATATAGTACATTTTCCCCTAACTTTTTTCTAGCCTAAATTTGCTGCTTCAGCTTTGTCGTGGATGGATGGATGGATGGATGGATGGATGGATAGATGGATGGATGAATGGATGGATGCCACAAATTGTTCCTGCTTCTTCTAGCTATGGAAGAAGAATTTTATACTTTTTATAATTAATTTTATACTTTCTATAATATTTGTCTCAGCCAAATAAATCCAATTTATTCTCCTAAAATAACATGAAGATTTCTATAAGTTACCAGACTGCCCAGAGGAAAATAACCTTGTAGTTACATTTTCACTAAATAGATGAGAGATCCAGGCCATGTTTCTGAGCTTTGGTACATGATAGTACTCCACCATTCAAGTGTAAATATAGTCTGTGGCATGTTTTTGTCATGGGCCAGAGAGTCCTGCCCCATAAAATGCTGGACACGGGTGGGATTAATGCATGGAACAGGAACCAGCCTGGTCTGGGAGATTGTAGAGCTTAGGTATGATCCCTGCCATTGCTGTTCTCAAGATTGAAAAGAGTCCCTGGCTTTTTTTTTACTAGATTAAATATAAACTATCACTACCCAAGTGTGGAGCACAAGGCAGGTCAGCTCACTGCTTTACCGGACAGCATGTGGGATCTTATTTTCTCAAGAGATCCTTAGATGTCATACAGCTCTGCAGTTTTCTCACCTTTCTTTCCTTTCGATTAAGAAACTCTACACATTTTCTAAGTCCTTTGGTCATGTGCAGAGCAAGAAAAAACATTAACCAGGGTCAAGGACCATTGCAATAATACTTCCATTGCTTCTTTTACAGTATCCCTGCTGGGCTGACTTTCTTCTAGTACTTCAGTTTGCTCCAGTTGGACACACTCTGTAGAAATTACATGGTTATGACAGGACCTTCTTTTGGCTGCTTCTCACAAATATCAGTGAAAACAAAAAGCATTAAGAGCTTGCCCATGAGCATCAGTGCTGCTTTATGTAACCCAAGGGAGTGAAGTCTGGAATCAAACATTATCAGTCACATTGTTAGAAATCACAAAGCCCACAGAAAGAGCATGTGAAAGAGTGACAGCTAGCAAGTGAATCAGAGAAATTAGATTTTGTAAGTTCCTCAGGCCGTATAATTATTTATTTCATAGACTTATATGAGTAAAAGTAGCACTTATTTCTATGTCTTGACCTTACAGCACTTTGGGGACATACTGCTACATAGAACACTGTAGTCATGAAGAACTGAGATGAATGTGGCTAAAAATAGATCAAATGGGCAGCTTGCTCTAAATTAATTGCACAACTGCAGCCTGTATCTGCTCCCCAAAATTGTTTTTAACTTTTCCATACTGATTCTTTTTAATGAATGTAGCTTATAGGCTGAAACCATCCAGTGAGTTGATGCTGCCGATACCAGTGAATTCTGTCTGCCCTCATTCTTCATTGCCTTCTACAAAAATTGCACAGCATCTTGTCAGCATGAGTTGATCCTCACCTGGATTCTGCCACCATCTGTAATACCTGGATAATCATGACAGCACTGTGAGATGTATTAGAAGATAGCTCAGCATCAAAAGAGAAAATGTGTGAAGATCATGAGAGAGATCATTTGAAGATCATTCCTCCTTCAAAAAAGGAAACATTTGGTAACAGAGATATAAAAGCAGCGTTGCACAGTACACAAAATACTTATCTCATGCTTACACTGTAGAGAAATAGACATTGTTCCCTACTAGTGCCTGTTGCTGTTCGCTGCCTGTGGAGGGAGGCTCAGTGGACAGCTCAGATCATGGCTCATAGTTTAATTCAGGTGGGAGGGGTCTCGGAAGATCAACCTTTTGCTCAAAGCAGGGACAGCTCTGAAATAATAACAAGCCAACAGAAGAGTCAATCCCACAGTTAGCATAGACTTCCCCTAAATGCTGACTTTTGTAGATGCTCAGATTTGGTCAAATGTGTAAAAACATATGCACTCTGAAAGCCTTGTCTACACAAGAAAGTGTGATGTATCCAAAATCTCTGTGATTTTACTTATTGTTGTCTAAGTGTTATTATATTTGGTTTGGTTTGATTTATGCTTCTTGAGAAATTATGCCCACAACTGTAAAATTGAAACTTCAGTTTACTAGCTTGTACAAAGAAAACTTTACCTAAATTGTGGCAATAAATTGATTTAATCAAACTGGCAGAGAAAATAGACACTTGTATGTCGACCTATGCCAGATCAGTCTCACATGATTTACCTTAAGATAAGCCACAATGTGAATTTACAGTACTTCTTTTCCATAAGGACTGCCCTGGGCAAATCCTTGCTCTGCAGTAAGCGTGAGGTAGCTTAAGCCTGCAGTGTCAGAGTCATTAGTTACATTGCACTGGCCACAGGGCATGAGAGGAAATACGGACAGATAATGTATGATAATTAAGGCAGTGTAAACTCATGCCCTAGGCCATTCAAAGCTTTTAGATGTATATGTACCTTAAACTGCTGAGGACTGCCTTCTAGGTAAGCCAGGGGCCTGTGCCATGTGCACACAAAGACACCCGGGACTTGTGACCTGAATTACCAAAATTTCTGCCTGGTTATTTAAACTGTTGGAAGACGCCATTAAGTATGTGTTTGCAGAATAAGGGCAATTCTGATTTGATTTATTACCACCTCCTCTTCTCCACATTTTTTTTAGGTAGGACTTTCAGACAATTTACCTCTTGCATACTAGAAGTGTGACCAAGGTGTGCTCACACGATCACAAGTGTGGGATATGGAGTTGTCCTCCTGCAGGCACTGGAGAAGATGCTGAAGATACCACCTACTGCAAAGTAAATTAAGCTCAGGTAGTTGTAGGTGTGCCTCTGCACACCTGCACTCTCTCTGCACTGGACTTTGCACAGGCCGGAACAAAAATACCTCCTCCTGCTGCCAGCACCCACTTTCCTCAGGCTGAACAAGAAGTAGGCTGTTGGCTGAACGACTGCATATGCCCCTCTGAGGCACCTCCAGCATGACAGATGCATAGGCTGCATGTATGTTGTACCCAAGTGGTAGAACAGAACATGCTCTATGCGCAGCAAACCTGTATTTAGCCAGGAACCACAGAAGTCGGGTGTGCAAGTAAGACATCTGGTCCTGGCAGCAGAGGAAGGGGAAGGGGGATTTAACCACTGAAAGGAGCATAAATAAGTGGTAAATAAGCTAAGTCACTGCATGGCACATCCCTTTGTGGCCAGTGATCATTACTGTGGCAGTTCTGCCTGCTGGCATGGGCACATCAGCGTGTTACCACAGGGAGAAACGAGTGTGAACCTATGGTGCCTTGTGCTGGGTGCAGCTGTCATGGGGCATGGTCTTCCCTCCTGGTCCACTGGAAGCAGTTTACTCTTTTCCTGACAGACCAACTGCTTTATACATACTGCAACGTGACAGCATGATCACAGGCAGCTGCCAGATCCATTAATTTCAATTTATATAATTATTAGTCTTTAATTCCAGTAATTAATTATATAATGTTCACTTTGCTTAATGCATTTCCAGTTCTAAAATTCATGCTGTAATCAGTTGGAGTCATCCCATGGAGAATGAATCACCTACCCACCCCCAGCAGAGTGTGCTCCCTGGGCTGCCTGACAGATCTCACATGGGTATCTTCACCTGTTGGGAAGCCCGTGTTGTCCTCAGCTGCCAGCTTGGTCCCTCTCCTGTTTTGTCGCTGCTCTGATTGCTCCTTATGTTCTTAATTAAATTAAAGGAGTGTGAGATTCTGGCCAAATTAATCATGGCTGGGAATCAACGTTCGTATTTCTCTTGCAGCTTTGAAGCCTGTCTAATCTCCCCTGTTATCACTATAATATCTGAGATGTGATGAGGGCTTTGTAAGTACACAGATTAGACAGATTGCAAAGTTAATGGGGACATATGGGGGTTTTTACTCAGCCATTATTCCCTCTGTAATTGTAGTGGAAAGAATCTGTCAGCAGAAATACACTCCTCAGTAACACATTGCTGTAGCATGTTGGTAAATGTTGGGGAGAGCGCTGGTCTCTGCAAGTGCGTTCACACACTCGTGTGAACTTGTGTGTTCACACACTATTGTGTGCTCACACGATAGATCACTCCATACCCTTTGTTTGTTTCGGGTTTTTTTAACAACTAACCAGTGAAGAAGTCATTTGGAAATATACCTGGCATTGACTTCAGTTTGTCAAGAACTGTGGGAAGTTTTCTGATCAACCCAGTGCTGAAATAAAACAAAAAGCTTATTATCCTTGTGGTTTTCTTCCGGTGAATTTTGGGTGATACCCTATGTGCTAACAAGCAAAGCCCCAGGAAACTCAGCATCATTGTACAGGACACCTGTATCCTTTTGTTTTCCAGACACTTCCTCAAATCTAATTTGTTACTTCTCTATTTAAATCAGCAGAGCCAGGCAGGTATAAAACTAAAGTCTTAACCACCCATAGCAATTACAC
Organism: Dryoscopus gambensis; assembly: GCA_013389985.1. Classification (NCBI taxonomy): domain Eukaryota; kingdom Metazoa; phylum Chordata; class Aves; order Passeriformes; family Malaconotidae; genus Dryoscopus; species Dryoscopus gambensis. The sequence continues at coordinate 90,915 of WEIT01010225.1, read as the reverse complement.
ATGTTTCATAAGATTAGGCAGGAAACACTTCATAAATTCCAGTAGTTAACACTTGTTTTAATTGAATTGCTCCTGAAGGTTGAATGGAACTGGTATTTCTCTGCTCTGAAGATTGCTTTTCCCAAAACACAGCTGCATAACAACAAACAGATGTTTTCCAAGGGAGACAAGACCACATTTCCAGTATTGGTAAAGTGATGCCTCTGTTTTGTACATTTATCAGGTACTGCATCTAAAATAGTTGGAAAAAACCTTTGTTTTGATTCAGCTACATTGAATTCCTTGGCATTAGCAGAAGTTGAAAAAGATCTTGCAATTATCTCGAGTTTAATTCATATTAAATAATTTGATCTTGATTTGTCTTCTTGACCACAGGCAGAACAAGTGGGACACGTGTTTTTCTACGAAAGGCAGAAAAGGAGCTAATGGATCATTCCTTAGATCCATTTAGGCTGCAAAGCATGCCATGCTATAGGACTGTATCCTAGCAGAGCAGCTTTTACCTGTTTGTATGAGGTAAACTACTAAAATAACTTTCCCAGGACAATATTGGGCTTTAGAAGACTTGTATCTAGACTGATGATAAATAGTTCATATTGATTTGGAAATAGGTGAGGCATGCAAGATGCTCCCATCTTTATACCTGTTGCCACAGAGGTTTTACGCTTTGCATCCTCACCTGTTTCAGCACCAGGTCAGCCAGGTTAATGCAAACCATGCTCATCGATGCTTATTCCGGTAGAATATTTGAATAGCATTATCCAGGCAAATGTCAATCTCAGTCCCTTTTATGACCCTGGCTGTGGAGGCAACAGCAGCAGCCAACAGCCAGGGTTATTTACTTCTTCGAAAGTTACAGCTCCATCAGAAAGCACTGTCTGTCTTTGCCCTGATACAAGTAGACTGTAATCCAGCTGGCATCATCCTGTGCTGCTGCTGCCAAACTTCTGAGAGGGAGGGGCTGCATATTTTAAAAGCCTTGTCTGCACATGTCAGTTTATTTAGTATATGTTAAGTCATTTATTTTAATCAAATAGATCAGTGAAACGCTTGAGAATTTATTCAGGCACACCTGTTTTGTTTTTTCTTTTAAGCCTATGTTATTTGGAATCAAAGCCAAAAAAGCCATTCTTACACCACGGTAAGTCTGTTCAAGAGTAGAAGAGGCCTCCTCCATGGATTGTCCTATTATTATTATATTCATGCAGTAAAATTCTGACCGTAAAATTCAGACAAGCCACAACTCATTGCAAACAGGAACATACAAATGCTAAAATGCTAGAAGAAGCAGTCTTACATTACTTACATAGGAGCAGAATACTCTGGAAAAGTAGGTTTCAATCCACAACTCTGAGAGTCCTCCAAAACTGGTTGTTTTCAGAGGAGACGAGTTAAAAGAAGAGACTAGCAGCAGAGCCGAGCTTGTAACTTCTGCAGTTTTGTTTGCAACTTCCACCCATGAGCTAATGGCAAACTGAAGAGAACTGAAGAGGCTTTTTTCCCCAGCTCTAATGGCTAAAAGGTCACTGTTGAATTTCTTCTTGTTAAATTCAACACTAATTATGCTTTAGTATTTAGCGGAAAGGTAAAAAATTCTCCATTTAATAAACTCTAAAGCCCAGTGAAATGCATTCCCATTTAACATATCTCTGTTAAAAATAAGAGTCCTCAGAAATTGTTTTCCACCTAAAGTTCTGAGTATGTTTGTTAATTCTATAAATACAGATTCTGTACATATAAATGCTCAATGAAACCAGGTTTCCTTCAAAGGAATTCTAAGATTTCAATAACATTTTATACAACTGTGTGAAATGTCTCAAGGATGCATCAACTAGCATCATTCAATGCTGAATAATGGCCAGATAGCTTAGGTTGTGGCACCATTACCATGTCCTAGAGTTTGAATAAAATTTCAACCAGCATTTGACTGATCCCCAAATGCCACAAATATAAAATGGATTCCAGGCAGACCTTGATTGTACCTGTGCTGAAACATCCTCTTTGAAATGCAACCTTCTTTCATCCAGCTGTTATAATCATCAATTGTTGTCTATATATTTTCACCAACCATGTAACTTATAATGGTTCCTTTGGATCATAGGTCCTTACTTTGCTCTAGACATTGTCCTGTGAAATGTCTTGAAAGTCTCATCAAAATTGATGAGAAATTGAGAAATTGATGTCTAGAGCTTCCCTCTTTTCTCCTCTCTCTGCTGTTGAACAGTTTGACTATTTGTTCTCAGAAAAGACATGTTAGCTAACTTTATCACTCACTGTTTTTTCTCCTACTTGCTTTTCTCCTGCCTTCCTTTTCATGGAGCCAGCCTCCAATCCACTGGAGGCTCCCATGTCCCAGAGAGTCCCTGCTGGTCCATAAAAGGTTTTGTGTTAACTCAGTGAATGCTCAAGGTCATGCTAACCTGCATAAATAGCTTTTCCAGCACAGTCTTTCCTTTTAGGCCAGACTGTAGATATTGGGTAAGAGTCAACAGAAGGCAGGTGAGGCTGGACTACCTCTATTCTTATCAACTGTGCCCTCTGCTCCTTGCCCTGAAGTAGTTCCCAAACTATAATCCAGAGCCACCGTCAATATTCAGGCAAACACAAGCACCACAGTCATGTCAAAAAATATGGAGGTGAATAAAGAGTTTGAGGCTTTCTTGATCTGTTCTCTCAAATTCCAGCCAAACTTAATCTTTCCTTCTACATTTATTGTGGCAATCAAATCTTTCATTTCAACTCTTCTCCCTGACAAGTCCATCTTGCTTCACTTGAATGAGCTACCAGAACTGAAAGCAGGTGGTTACTACATGTTTTGGAGTACTCCAAAGCACTTTACATCCTCTATCTGAATGTACTGTGCAATGATGAAAATTTGAGTCTGTGCTGTTCTTAAACCTTGAATCAGTTCTATCTGTAAGCTAGAAGAGGTAATTCCCTTCATTTTCTTTCCTAGACCAACACAGGACTTAATGAATTCAAGATGTGTATATTCTAAGTCAGCAGGGACACTAGGATAATGGGAATTACCTAATTGACACATACCACCACCCACACACTTCATAAAATCCAGTCTCAAATTTACTAGTATTCCATTCAAAAGTAGACTTTTCCCAGTGTGGCTCCATGTAAAACTGCTACACGTTTCTGGTCCAGTGTTGCATAGCTACGGGCCTAGTCTTGTGAGGTACTAGGCCCCTACATAGAGTGGAAGAGGCAGTGAACTCTGCCTGCATCTACAGGGCTAAATTCAATGTGCATTTTGCCTGAGGAAAGACTATTATTTTTTATTTTACTTGTCTTAATATAAATTCTTTGAAGTGCTAATTATCCTTCTGCTGCCACTTGTTGGTATTTGCAGCATGTATTGTTTTGTGATATTTCTATTTAATCTGTTTACTATTTTCTAGTGAGTGGCTTACTATGAGCAATTCATTCCTTCATTTGCTCTTTTACCTCCCTGTAACAACATTTGAGTTCAGGGTGGAAACTTCCACTTCTCTGCTGGAAGAGATCAGACAGTTGACAGAATTTTTGCCAAGGTATACAGAATTTCTACAGGGGCTTTTTCTACCTACTTGGCGATTTGTAGCCCACTTGGTCCTCTTATACTTTTGGTCAAGATACGATCGGTACTGTCAGAAAGGTTGCTATTTTTTATAGATTTGGTGTTGAGACCAGGTTTCAAAAACCCCCACAAATTCTGTTAACTGAGCTACATGCCAGAGTGCAGCATATTTTAGCAACTGTCTTTTATGCACTTCATTAAGTGTAAATATAACAAGCATCTCAGTGTTCTCCATAATGAAAGGATTCTTTGAGTGTTAAATACTCCTTTGGTTGTTTTTAATCAAGCTTAATATGTGTGAAATTTGTGGGAACGACAGTCCCATAGACTAACAGCAACAACAGGTACAGCCAGAAATCCCAACTTGCATAACATAGCCATAACATTCCACCACTTTCCTTACCCTTTGGCCTACTCAGAAGACCTTGTTGATTAATTTTGTTCTTGTGGATGTTCAATTGGAGTACTCCCTGTTGTCTTTCAGCAAGGATATCCACAGGTGGCTTTTTGACATAGGAACTTAAGGAGAAGGTGTAAATTCCACTTGGTTTCCTTATGCAATTTAACTCACTGTGGAATTCTGTGCTTTCACAGCTGGCAAAATGGGCAAGACATTTTCACAGTTGGACAGTGCCATGTTAGCCATCTGCAAGTATTCTGGGGGGCTAACTTGTCAGTTAGATAATCAGGTTTTAGCAAAAATCTCCCAGCTCAGGTTATCTTGAAGCAAAGACATGAAGCAAGTGGGACAGGTTTATAGGTTTGTTTAAGTTCACTTAAAACAATAGGCTTGAGGTGTTATTTGCATGTTCATTTCAAAGGGTTGTTAACTAGATGGCCAGTGCTGATAAATGTCATCACACTATGTCCTTTTTACAGTATGTTCCAGATCACAAACCTGGACTGAGCACATGTACCCTTCTTGTGTTGCCTGCTTACAGAGCAGTTATGTCCTGGGCACATTTTAGCTACTGCAGAGCCAGGCAAACCCATCTTCTGTTGCCTGGCCCAGGGGGAGCACTCAAAAAGCACGGCAGAGGTGAAGAAAAGGAGAGATGGGGAATCCTAGGAAATTCCAGCAAAGGCGAATACAGGCAGGAACATCCAGCAGTCTTTTCCAGTGATCTGACCCAGGCTGAGTGTTCACCTCTCAAGGGGCTGCACTCAGCTGTGCAGTAGAAAGGGTATTATACAATAAAGCAAGTTATCTTTACAGACTATTCAATGCTATCGCTGGTCTTACAAAACTGCCTGCAGACATAATGGGCTGACAATGTATTCCAAAGACCATACAACAACATAGTTTAAAATGAATCGTCACTACCATGTAAATCAAATGCAAAAATCCATTTTAATGCTCTGAACTGTATTTCCCCTGGTGTTTTTTTTTTTCATTCTTTCCCATTTCATCTTCACTTTTTACTCTTTTCACGCCTTGCCAGAGCAGTCTCCCAGACACAGGGACACAGGAACATCTTTGGTTATTAACTCACTCAGTAGCAGTGAAACATATTCATATAACTCCTTCCCTGGTGATATATATATATATATTTTTTTTTTTTTGTATAGCGTTTGTATATACATTTGAATGTAAGAGGAAGACTAGGTATTACTTTTCCAGCCATAATTTAATAAGAAACGGAACATCAACAGCTTTCAAAACTTGAAATGAACTAAAATCTTCAAATTTCATTTTTTCTGGTCATGCCCTATCTCATCCATCCCAGTGATCTCTACTCTTTCCCATCCGTGTTCCCTCCCCTGACAGCTCCAGACCTTTCCATTCCCTCCCTCACCACACAGATACTTTAGTAAACCTCGTGTTTTTCTCACATACCTGGCAAACTTTTGCTTAAGTTTTAAAACCAGAAGGCAAAAAAAAAAAAAAAAGAAAAGAAAAGAAAAATAAAAGTGTAGTAAATTGTTTTCACTTCCAAATTCCCTGAATTCAAAGAGTGGGAAAGATACATGTTCTTAGAAAAAAATACACACCCTGAGGGACAAGGCCTGGACCCCTGGAACATCTTTTTGTGCTCAGCAAGATGGAGCTACTCCTTCTTGTCTACTGCACTGCGAAAGAGAAGTTGAAGTGAATTGCACTGTGCCAGTGCAAAAGCGAAGTGAAGCAGCAATGCCCCACGTATTCTTTCCCTCTGATTTCCAACCCATTTGAGCAAAATGTACATCAAGCCTCCCTAAGTCGGAGGCCTTCTCTTTTGTTGCTCAGCTCCAGCTTGAATGATCCCAGATTTTCCCCAGATCTTCAAACACATCCCCTGACACTGCCTAGCCTTCATAGAAAAAGGAAAGCTGGCAACTTCAAGAGCAGCGGCCACTCCTCCCCGCTCGGAGGCCGCTGCACACCCCGGCTTTGATGTGGCTGACCTCCCCAGAACTGGAGAAGGCTGCTGCTTCTCAGCTCGCATTTCCCCCGAGGCCATGAATTATCCTGACAACTGACTCCTGACAGCCGACACCTCCCCGAGGGGCTGTGTCCTACTGTGGGAACCGGCACTGCAGCGGGAAGCTTGAATGGATAGCCCCGGCTGGAAGTGGGGCACTTGGTGCTCAGTGAATGTTTCTGTTTTGCTGAGAGACAACCACAGGCCAGAGGGCCTGAGCTGCAATCTGAACGATTGAAAGTGTTTTGATGTGAGGACTCAGCTGGTCTCGTGACAAAACAGAAGCCAATTGTGAAATATGGAAACGTTTCCAAATTTCCCCAATTTCTAAATGGGCATTAAGATCAGTTCAATGTGTAACTTCAGCAGGAAGCCTCCATGGGTCATTGGTTTGTGACTCCCTTTACTTCCTCTTTTGTGTCATCCTCCCCATGCATATATCCTCCACCTTCCACTTTAAAGAAATAAGAATTTATGAAATTATTTTTCTTCCTTGCTGGACTCTGTCCACAAAAAATTTGCAGAAATGAAAAGTGTTGCAAACAAACAGTGGTCATAGTTATCTGTAAAATAACTTTTAAAAATACCTATACTTTTGTCCTGGGGAGTAAAAATCAAACTGCATAATGAAAATTGGAAATGTTAATTTTTTTTAGAAAATTGATATGCTAAATCCACTTACATTCTGCCCCAGCTGCAAGCTTACATGTGGACAACACGGTAACACATTCAAAAGATAATTCACAATGTGTGATTCAGGGCTAGGCCTAGTTCTTTGAACTAGGGTTTTCGATGAAGAGACTTTTTTTTTTTTCTGGTATATTATACTAGGAAACATGAAACTGAAGAAACCCACTTGGATTATTAATTCCAGCCCATAATCATAAGTAAGTCTGTATAGTGCAGGTGACTTGACAGATCAGTCAATCCACCCCAGCCATAAAATAGTTCCTCTAGAAAGAAAAGGAGAATAAAAACGCATCACCAGTGTCCTGTATTAGTTTGGTCAAAAGCACAAGATGTTCTTTAAAAGTTGAGCACCAATACCTAAAACCAAAATATCTCCGTATGTGCCAGCATGGCCTGGGACATGCTCCTTCTAGCCCCAGGTTTAATAGCGAGTCTTATCTTGAGCAGGTGAAGTAGAACAAAAGACCTGAGAGTGGAAATATTTTGGAGTGCCTTTGCGAGCAGCCTACCTATCAGGTGTACTGGGACTAATTCACCAACCTCAGACATTTTTTCATCAAGGAATATAAAGAAGCATTAAATAGAACATATCAAAATATGCTTCCTCAATTTGAATAAATCAGCCTTATTCTGATTTATGCTCAGTTACACCAGCTAAACTCTTAATGAGTTTTAGATTGCATTCCACACAGTACTCACACAAATTAGAATATTTTACTACATTTTTACCAATTTTTTTTCCAGCAAATCAAAATAGCTGAGCTGTCCTTTTAAAACAATATAAATACTTCTGCATGTCTCAACTTTGAGAATGTCCCCTTCTTCACTGTCACTGATGGGTAGCAAGTGATTGCAGCTGATAGTATCTGCTAGCCAGGGGATATGAATTTGCTAATCCTACTTCCAATATAAACAACAGTTGGGGCAACTTTTTGCAATGTAAATGGTTTGTTGGGTGCATTTTATGACACAGATTGTGTCATCACAAACACTGGTCATTGTTTGCTTTTCTTTAAAATTAAGTCAAAGTATTTGACAGCATTGTTTGGCACCAAAACAAATTAGGTCCATTTGTGTATGGTCTAGGTGCAAGTGTGCACGTAGGCATTTGTGCTCAGTTTTTAAAAGGGATGCAGTTTTCAAGAATTCAAAAGACCTGAACTGCATGTGAGGACTTAGAGGGTTTTCTCAGCAATGAAGATGATTAAATACACAGAAAAAAATATCTAGGGCTTATGTTTTTGCTCCCCATTTACTGAGACGTGCACTAACATTGTATTTTCAGGCAATTGTTTGTGTCAAGAAAAGATGGATATTTACCCTGGTTGGTTACTGTTTGCTTAAAAATTGAACTTCATTTTTTTCATATGAATTTGAGACCTATGAAGCTGCCCAAAACAACCCCAAACTGAAGTGAACTTCACATTTCCAGTCACTGAGCTCACTGGGAGATGAAAGGATCCTCCTGGCCATTACTCAGCACTTTCCTTTAGTGCTGCCCTGTCCCACCATGGAGGTTATTAACTTTTACAAGCGCTGCTCGCATCCTCCCTTTGATGGATGGTGCTAAGCTTGTACTTAGATTACAGGATTTCTTAGCAAGGCCATTTTGTTATTGAGGGGGAGGAAATTTTAACACAAAGTGATTTTTCATATCAACCTCTCCATTCTCCCCATAAAAATTTGCATGGGGAAACTGTTTCAAGGAGTTTCACACCACACCAACCTGAGGCCTTAATGGGCAGTCATGGGTGTCCCAAGCACAGGGTGCAGAGGTAGGTTTTGAAATAGTCCTCCTCTGCTTTTTGTGTCCAACTGCAAGTTACAAAAGGGGCTTTGCCCTGGGGCTTTCAATACTGCTCTCTTGCAGTTCCCACTGGGACACAGGAAACCTGGGGTGACCCTGGGAAGACTGAATGAGAAGAGAGAGGAAAGGGGGCAGAGAGAGGGGAAAGAAAGCACCCTTTTTCCTTTCTGAAACCGTTGTCCTTTTTCAGAGAGAAAAAAAAAAAAAAGAGAGAAAGTGGAGAGGGAGGCCAGAGGGGAAGAAATTTTCCTGCTACCTCATTACTCTCCATTCACTGTAAACTCCCAGCTGTGATCAGCCTAGCTCCTGCCCTTCTTGCCTCTCTGGGCCCTGCACCTAAATTTCTCACAACCTTCTTCCCAGCTGGAAACGTAAATCAAGACACATTCACAATTTAAAAAAAAAAAAGAAAGAAAAAAAAAACAACCAAAAAACAAACATGAGTAAGAATGCCCCATTCTCCTTTATGGATTATGTAAAAACAAATATAGCTGGTCTTCACTGTCTCTAATTTTCTGTGATTTCTAGCTGAAGTTTCATGACTCATGAACTTACTTTTCTCTCTAAAAATCTTGCTGGCTTTATTTTTCTTCCTTAGTGGAAAAAAAGCTGACACCAGATGTTTCTTTAGACCCTTCCCTGTCCTGAGTGAGTAAACACCAGAGACAAACAGGCTGTTCTGTCGTCTTGCTCCTCTCTAGAACACCAACAGTTTTATCACTTAGTTAAGAAAAAGCAATTTAAACTGCTACCAACTGCATTTCCCGCTAAAGATATGTAAGTCTTCACTTTTAAAATTAAATAAAATTTTTTGCTCATGAATAATCCGAGTGTTTATGAGCAGTGTGGTATGATGCACAGATACAATAAAGCTCTTGTGCTGTCTGAGCTCTTGGCTCAAATGAGTGTGTCTCCTGGCCCAGGAAAGCAACAGCCCTTTCTAACAGCCGCCTGTCAGTATTTTTAAACCTTCTCTCCTGAAATAACATGTCGATGTTTGCCTACCTGAACCTACAGGAAGACTGAATGAAAATCTGTGGGCACACCACTGTAAATGCATTTTGTCACGGTTTTTATGATGTCATCAGATTATTTATCTTGCTGTGCTGAGAAACTGAGAATTGCATTTCCCCCTGCAACCCCCTCATCTCTGAAGGCATTTTTGAACTATTTTTTTTTAACACCTCTGAAAGTAAGGGGTTGAAATTGTGGAGAGCAAACTACCCCTCCTGAGGTGAAGGTGAACGTGTTGGATCCATTCTGCCAGCTGGCATTCAAGCTTACCATGTTGCTTACAAATATATCCCAAAGTGAACCTCAAAAAAAACCACCACACAGACAATTTTAATTCCTTCCCTGTCAGTAACACCACTACATTTGTTTAGCAGCTAGGCATGGGACTGTGGCACTAGCTGGTATTTTATCTTCTGGTTAAAAGCTACTTATTTTATATATTTGAGAGAGATGAAAGAAGCTCTCAGGTCCCAAGATGTTTTTGTACTGAGACCACTACATCTGCAAATTACAGGTATTTTAAAGTTCTTTTCAATTACACACACATAAAACATTAGATCACTGAATGGTTAGCTAATATTATTTTAATATCACCTTTCATGTAGAAAAATGTTACTTCTTCCTCAGTCTCTGCTTAGCAAGTAATTCAAAGAACAAATCTTGGATGTAGGTGTTTTCTCAGTTTACCAAAATTATTTAAAATTAAGTTTCACTCTATCCTCGTTCAATAGTCAGAAGACAGAGTTATGTATCTTCTGGGATCTACTGATCCATTCAAAAATAGATGCCTACTTTCACATGGACACGGGTAGGGTTTTTTTGCCACTAGGATCCTGGTGTGCCCCAGGGCGAGACCTAATCGTGTAAGCCATTGTTTTCACTATAGGCAGTAAAACACATTTATGCATATGCGCATTTCGCAGCAGGAATTGTACCCGGTCATTTGCATCACAATTCCCGGAGCAGCTCTTCTGCCCAACCCCGGGGGTTCAGGTTGCAGGACTGGGATGGGTGCAATGTGTTTGTGCATGGTGTGGAGGGATTCCAGACTGCAAAAGCCGTCTGATACAGGTCTAGGGAACATCTGAGAGTGAGGAAAGTACTGTCTCCTACTGTCAGTGGGAAGCAGACCCTGGAGCAAACCCTCTGTAGCTGGGTTATATCCCAGGGGAAGCCAGTTGCTTCATGCTGGGAAAGGTCCTGAGTGAGAACTAATGCACAAAAACTGTGGGTGATGTGGGGAGGGGAAGCTGGGACAAGGGAGGGAGCAGGGTCACTAAAATAACCAGGAAGTCTATCTGGAAACTGCTGTTTCAATAGTGCCAAGATCTTCAACTTAATCTAAAATCTGATTTCTTCTTTGGTTCACAGCAGACTGTGCAATTCAGCCCTTCCTGTGGAAACCATGTCCCTGAGTGTGTACTTAAATAACTTGCAGAACTGAGGGGCAGCCATGGGGAGAAGGTCACCTTCTTGGACAGTGATATCTGTGAAACATTAAGAAAGAACATGATCATTTTGGGGGCTGCATCAGAGCTGGGGTTTTCTGGAAGGGTGTCAAAAGCTGTTCTTTGTATTGTTTTGGCTTCCTCTGAGCTTGCAGAGTAGCCCCACTTCCTTCAGTATTTCAAGCCATCCAGATGGATCAGGGTGATAAATGGTGAGAAATTGCTTTGCAATTTAGCTACATATGGAAAACATGCTTTGAAAAATGTATTCCGTTGTCTTTTTAAAGGTGAATGTGGAGATTTTCTAATCTTAGATGTATTTTTGGGTCTTTAGTTCAGTTTCCCAGTATAGATCTATGTCTTGATTCCACCAGAGTTAAATTTAAGATTATATTAGTTTTGCAGTCAGGAAAAAAATGCTTTATCCTTGCTTGTTTCACATTTCTGCACCATCAATTCATGGTAAGAGGAATTTTTAAGATATAATGTAATTTTTTTGTTGTCCTCTTCCAGGTAGGACTTTATAACAATGGCAGATTGAGACACGAAGACTAATTTCTGTCCACTTAGACAGAATGAGCCCCATCTATGCTTCAACATACACATCCAGATCACATTGCTGCAGTTGGCACTGAATTACCTGTTGCTTCTACTTTTCTGCTGAAGGAACCAGGGTCAGACAGACTGGAAAGCTCCACAGTCTGAAATGGTCTTTTAACTTTTGAAGGACGACAGCATTTATGTGGATGATGTAGAGCCTACAGCTCTGATAATACAGTTACGCTCTAAATAGAGAGCCATTAAATACTAGCTAAACTTTGGATAGAGATGCAAGTTCTTTGAACATTAGTTTCCTGAGTATTTAGAAAGAGCATATTAGCACTTAAGAGCATCATTTGATGTTGTAAAAATGTGTGGCAACCTAGTTCATAGGCAACATGAATAAGGATAAATGAATGAGGAGAGACTTCTGTGCTAATCACCAAAACACTGTGAGCCAGATGCAAACCATTCACTTTCTCCACGATCCAATAAAATGCTCATGCAGTGAACAATTTCACACAATATGAGGAACCTGCTGCTGCTTTATTGTATCACTGCATACTAGCAAAAAAAAAAAAAAAAAAAAAACAAAATTATGATTTTTTTGTTAACCCAAATTCTGGGTTGAGTTTCAGAGCACCAGAGAAATGTCAATACTCTCATGAAGTGTTAACAAGGTGAAAGTGTTGTCCAGGCGTAGTTATTCTGGAAATTCATGCTGTTGCTTCATTCTTTGTTATTTCAGGGTATGCTGGTTCTTACTATATGGGGAGAGGAAGTTCTTTTCTTGTTGAAGGCTGCATGTTTTTTTTGAGCACTCTTGGATGTAGCCTAGCATGCAGCACAATGTCACATGCTGTTGCAGTGGGGTATTCCTGCAACCTTCCCAAAGATAGCGGGGCCCTCGAAAGAATAAGGGAATGCTCTTTTGTGTAAATGTTTCAGAGATGTTTATTTCCAGCCCACATGGCTGCAAGTCTGGCCAAAGACTCAAGAAGAATAGGAGAACCAAAGAGTTCTTGGGGCGGGGGGAAGATAAATGACCAATAGGGAACAGGACTTGGGTACATGTGACCAGGGAGCCGGGGGAAACCCTGTGTCCAGGGCATGCTTCCACCCCAGGGCCCCCTCCCCAGGGTGGGGCCCACAACATGCAATTAGTGCATCCATGCAAAACATGGCCACAGGCCATAAAGAAGTGGTGGGAATACCTATCCACGGGCTGTAGGAACCCTATTTTGTATATGCAAACCTTATGATCTAAGGCATTTTGTGGGGTCTTCTATACTGAAATATGGTGTCTTAGGAAGTGAATACACTGAAGAGCATTCATAATTAAATTACTTGTCTCTGGCAGTATCAGTCTTAATGCTGGTAGTTTCTAGAGAAGATTTAGTTTAAATATACAAAATAAGATACTATAAATCAGCTTTATGATATTTATATGTTTTCTTTGTGAGATTGATAAAGTCTGTTTGTTTCTTGCTTCATCTTGACTTCTCTCAGTCACCCTTAATTTTCCAGATGCAGTTGACACACAGTTAATCCAAACACTTCAGATTCCTGTTACGAAGACATTACCTTACAGAATTTCTAACTGCAGAGCTGACTGTATTTAACTAATTTCAAGGTTTCAGATTTAGGGGGTTATGAGAAGTATGGTCCACACATGCAATATCTTCCTTCAGGATGTCTGAGGTTACATTAATTAATCAAGCATCCAGGAGAGGAAACATTAATCATTTGTCTCTGTATATTGCTGGGATTATTCCAAAACCTCCTTCCTTTTCTCTGTCAGTATAAATAAAATAAAGAGAGAAGAGGAAAGTTTAACATATGGTCAGAGATAGAGAGCATGTCCTTTTCTCCAGAAGCATACATCAAAAGATTTGCAGAGACTGGGCTGATTCATCGGCAACGCTCTTAGGCCAATATAGGGCCAAGGATGTGAGTCAGTCACAAGCAATGTGACTTTAGACTTCCATAAACAGTTTTTACAGATGATACAATAAATTTATATTTTCCTTGCTTTCTCCCCCATTCAATAGTCTGCTATACTCCCTTTAGAGCATTTCCTTTTGCCCTTATCTCCAAGACAGTAGAAAGAGCCATGGGTGTAAAAACCTGAAAATCTCCATTCTTGAGCAGAGTCCAGGAATGAAACTCAAAAAGCCATATCATGAACCAGGATGCAAGCAAATGTTTTGTCAAATCAGTGTTCTTAGGGTTCACGTTCATGGTGTTGATAACATGAGGGAACCGACAATGTTACAATGTTTTTGAGGCACATTGTCTGTTCATGTCAGACACAGATGAAGTTTTCCAGTAGAAACACAGCTAGGTAAGAATAAGATTGGCAGTTCATTGAAAGGTCAAGCTGAATGCCATCTGCATAGAGAATTTTTAATCTAAAACAAATTGTCATACTCTGTTCTCAGCTACATGAGAGAAGCCCAGGTTACTACAGCTAAACCAGTGGAGCTGCTCAAAATTGTTAGTGGTGTTGACGTACTTGATTTCCAGGAAAGCGCTGGGAACCTTTTATTCATTCCCTTTTATTCTCTTGATATGCTCAATTTCCAGCTAATTCTTCTTAGTTCACCTTTTCAAACTATAGGCAGTAATCCAGGTTTTCTATGCTTTAGGGAATTTTCAATACCACAAGAATCTAAGCCATCTGATCTTCTTTTCTTAAGTCTGAGTAACATCATCCATGTAAGTTTGTTTTCTGCTGCACTGTTTGGAAGAGCTAAGGTATCCTGAAATTATCTTGGTGTCTAGAACTGCATGGTCTAAGTTAATCATAGGCCAGAAAGATCAGTCAAAGTCACAGTGGAGACTTGCAGTGTATCACAGTTCTAGAGCTTTCTTATATTAAGCTTCTTTCCCAGAAATGCAAGGAAAGGAGAGTAACAGAAACCTGGAGACAAAGGATTTTCTCCTGCTCTCTGTGGAACTACCGTGAATTAGAAGAATACATATTAGATAATTAAAAGGAACAGCAGGCTTTGAAGGAACAATGTCCTTATGATCAAAAGGCTGCATCTCACCTCAAGCTCAAGAGTTTTTCTATTTATACTGTTTAAGTTTAGCCATTGGGATTTGCTTTTGTAAAAAAAATGCTCTATGCCCCTGAAGGATAAAACCATGTGGGAAAAGAGCCTGAGATTTTTGTTCTGCTCTGGAATTGCTGCACCCTTGTACAAGAGAGTGAACTTTTCCCCAAGCCTGTTCCAAAATCACTGGACCGTTCTCTTGGTTTCAGTTGTTCCCTGAGGCATCCAGTCCATATCAGCAGTCAAAGGAAAAAAGGTGGTTCCATTAGTCAAGACTCCAAATCCACACTGAAGCAGCAGCATGCCAAAATGCACAGATGCTAGTAAATGTATGCATAGTTTCAGTATTGTTTCAGAAAAACGTAGTGTAACTCATTACCTTTTCTTCACAAAGAGAAAATGCGTTGAAAAATAGAAAACAAACACATGACTTTAAATGGAACTGCTGATTTTGATGTTACTTATAAGAAAGAAGTCAGATCACACTGGAAACAACATAGATTTTTCATGGGTTCACAAATCTGCAGGAGAAAGGAAGGGTTTATCACCTCCCATAAGAAATTTGGAGCTTTCAAAATAAAATACAAATCTCCATTTAAATTTTTTGTGTTAGTGAATTCTTTTCAGTATGACATACAGATAGAAAGGACTTTTTCGTTAGTATTGTTTTGGAACAAAAAAATAGCCATATTTTAGTAAGCAATTTTGGAAACAACCCCACTTTTTCATAAATCTCTGTCCTGCCTCATCCTGTTTTACAGAGTTCCCTTTCTGTGCAGATTCTGGCAGAAGTCAGTTTGCTAATTCCCAGTGACTTGAATTAGCCACATAATGGTTTTTATAGAGCTGCTAAAACATTTGACTCCATTAATTGGCCAAGAATATGTTTACATTTACAAATGGCTCACTTAGAAAATTCCCAAGGAATAATCTATGCATTGAAGTAGTTTTTGCAATACATCCAGCCTCTTTTGCTTCAGTTTTGGAAAGTTTCATGTAAAGGCAGTGCCTGCATACATGTGCCTGCATGCTTAGATGTAGGGAACCACACCAACAGATGCTTTCAGGGGGCAGGAGGCAGAATTGAGATGTCTAAGTCTAAAACTACAATCCACAAAAACTTGCCTAGCCTGGCAGGAGATAAAAAAAGCCACAACCAGTGATCATTTCCCCCGTGAAGTTCACTAGGTGCTTCCAGTGCTTGACAGCCTGGTTTGCTGCTATCCCTCTAGAGCGGAACATTTTGGTGCCCTTCTTATGACTGCAGTCCTTTGCGACTTGCAAATTCGACAGTCCTACACTCATGTCCCCAGAGGTCCAGTCTAGCCGGTGTTTCCTGGAAAAGTTAGATGTGGTGTGACAGCACTCGCTTCTGCACAAAGCACAGCCAGCCTTAGATGAACCCTGCACCTGGAAGGGAAGCAGAACTGTTACTTTTACCTAACAGTTTAGAGGTTTAAAGCATTTACCCGGGAAGCTGAAGCTCAAGGCTTTACTCCTCTTCAGCCAAAGGCAGTTCCAGCTCTGATCTGCAAGCTCCCACAGGAGCACTGGGAGGGAACATCCTCCTCTCAGTATGTCAGAACTGGTGTGGCTGAAAAAGACGGAGTCAAAGGGGCAGGAATAGAGTAAGCCACAAACGGGTGATGTTGTCTTTGTGTCTGAAGCACAGACTTCAGGCTGCACAGCACAGTAAAGATCTCAAACAATGTTAATATTTTTAAGATAGAACCCCAGTGAGGGAAGTTACTCCCAACACCTAACTACTGTCTTTCTGCTGTCTCAGCTGCTGATCAACACCGTTCATTTTAGACAGAAGACTTCAGGTAAGCACTTCTCAGTTTGCAGGACACTTGCTAGAATTTCAGTTAGCAAATTAAAAACAAATATTTGGAAATAAATTTTCTCATGAACTCTAAGAACAAAAGCAAAATAACAGAGCCATGTAACCTAACATTTTCTCATCTTTAAAGCAGAACCATGTAACCTATATTTTCTTGTCTTTAAACTCAGATATGTATCAATTCTTTCCTTATTTATGCAAAATTTATTAAAACAAGGGGTACACTGGAACATCTTAAAGAGTGCAGTGACTTAATTCCATTCTTCCATTTGAAGGACAGAAACTAATTATTTTTATATACAAGAGAAAGCAAAACTGTGTATCCACAAATTGTTTTCATCATAAGGACTTCACTGATGGCTTCTAAATCACTAATTATACTTGCAAATCAATTTCCTCCCACTACAATGGAAAGAGATTAGTTATTAAAATTTGGCAAATTAATATAAATTATGTCTGTAAATTGAATATACTTTTGATGTTGTATGTAGAGTTGGAAGAGTGTTTCAACCTGCCCATTTCTCTAATAGACTGAGAAAGACATTAAAATACCTGTATAGTCATGAAGCTAAGGGCACAGTAATACCCATTAGGGAAGATTCTACAAAAACAGAGGTTTCTGATCTACATCTCTTTTTAATCAATGGAAGAATTATGTAAAAGCCAATCAGACTTTTAAAATTAACCAAACTGCATTTGTATGAAGACTTTCAAGAGTTTTTGTCGGCTCAGCTCATTTTGAAAGTTAATTTTGTAAAATCATAGAATTGTTTAAATTGGAAAAGTCCCTTAATATCGTCAAGTCCAACCCTTAATCCAGCACTGACTAATCCAGTGTCAGCACTGACTAAACCATGTCTCTAAGTGCCACAACTACATGTCTTTTAAGTACCTCCAAGAATGGTGACTCCACCACTTCCCTGTGCAACCTGTTCCAAAGCTTGACAGCCCTTTCCATGAACAATCTTTTCCTAAGCGCCAATCTAAACCTCCCGTGGAGCAACTTCAGGCTGTTCCTTCCTGTCTTATCACTGTGACCTGGCAGAAGAGCCAGACCCCGACTCTGCTACCACTTCCTTTCAGGGAGTTATAGAGAGTGATAAGATGCTCTAGGAGCCTCCTTTTCTCCTGGCTGAGCTCCCCCAGTTCCCTCAGCTGCTCCTCACAGGACTTGTGCTCCAGATCCTTCACCAGCTCCATTGCTTTCCTTTGTAGATACCTTTGCAATTTCAGAAATCTTTTTCTATTTTCTACCCATCTATTTCAGTTAAATAGCTAACTTCACTAGAAGTATCTTTTCTATGAGATCTCATTCTGTATCCAGAAACAATTAGAGCAGTGCTTTTTCTCACAAAAAATATATTTTTTTAATTCACAGGGAAATAAGTTTGTGCTAATGACCTTTATGAGGTAAAAAATTTCTCCAAAGTACCTAAGGACCTTACTACATGTTGGAGTTCTTTGAAAGAGGAAGTTCATAAATCATTCTCCCATATTATATATCTATAGTACATTTATACTTATGGATTTAATTAGCAAGTAAATGTAAAATGTAAAACTTACATTGAGTATTGTAGTACTTAGTCCTACAGTACTCAGCCTGAAAAGCTATTTTTAAATTTAATACTTAGAAATTGTATCATCTGGATTTCCATCTCTAAAGTATAAATTATACATGGAAGTCACAGGTAATCTGTGGAAATATTAGCAATATTCAGAAACTGAGTAATGTTGTAGCAGATCCAATTTCAAATTAAACTTTTCCTTGAAACTAGAAGATGTTAACTATGCATTTGATAAAAACTTAAATCATATTTTCCAGAGGGAAACAGAGGGAAAAGAAGCATATGGAGGTCAGTCTGGGTGTGACGTCCATTACCACATAGATCTAATTCCCATTACTCATTTCAGTGTATATTTTTTTTACTTTTAACATGTTGACACTTTGAGTACTTGTGTACATTGTGGGAAAGGAAAGGGAAGAGAAAAAGGAAGAGGATGAAGGAAGGCAAGAGGAAAGGGAAGAGGAAAGGGAAAGAAAGGGGAGAGGAGGGGAGAGACTGCAGGAATACACACTGTCTCTGGGAAGATGGCAAGATGGTTGAACAGGATACAGCATGCAAATAAACTTCTTCCAGTGCCTGGGTCGTCAGAGGCACAGTTCTTAACTGGGCAGGTGTACTGAGTCCTTGTTAGTTGCTCTCAGGGATCCTGAGCTTACACAGCACTGTTGGCTACTTTCGAAATGTGATCTTTATACTGCTAATGTGATAACTAGATGTTGGCATCTCTTTTTCCCAGTTTTCCTCCATTTTCCCAGCAGAAAGATGGACCCCACTGCCAGTCTGGGCAGAGAAACGATGCCTTCACTGAAAAATTTTAGAAGTATCTGTGAAGAGAAGGTATCTGCTTTGCAGGACAGCTCAGAGAAATTGCTCAAGGGACACGAAAAATGGCAGAAAGCGCAGTGGTGTCACAGTGGTATGCTGTCACTGAAATGGGTGATGATATGGGAAAGAGCAGACTCACCGGAATTGTCTGCAGGGGTGCACAAACTGGGACAAAAAGAACTGTGGGAGGATTTAAATAACCTTGTCAAGGTGCATGTGTGCACCTCTGCCTTCACCTCTAGATCTGTCAAGAAAAAATAAAAATAGCTTTAAACCATGTCCACTGAAACATCATGAGTATGTAGGGTGCTGTAGACAGACTCAACTTTGTCACCCCATTGTGAGAGTCCTGGGCCTGGTCAGCACATCCAGAGATG
>WEIT01010225.1:1352-71750 GCA_013389985.1 Dryoscopus gambensis | reverse complement strand
TGGAAAGAAAGTCCTGCAATTCCTCCTGCTTTGGTCCAATTCACTGGCAGGAGGACACGACCATAGGACATAGTGCTGGCACAAGCCACCTCAAGAACCTCCTTGTTCCCCACTTTAGTTTCAAATGAGAGAGTGCATTTTACAAATGGAGACTGATCACAACACTGATCAGAAATAATGCCTTTGACTTTAACCTTCCCGCTCCTGAATTTGCTTTAACCATCTGTTGTGCTTTATCGTTGATCTACAAGAACCTTTAGTAGCAGGACACCACCTTTTTCCTGCACCTTCATGCAACACTAAGCAACTGTAATATTTAAAATATCATATTTTGGGTGGCCTGAGCACTCTTTCGGTTTTCATGAAAGGGGTAATTAAGCAACTTCTGTAGAGTTAAAACTTGGAAACAACAAAAGTCACTGCCCAAGACAAGTGGGCCAATCGTGCCAAAGCTGGAGTATGAACAGTGTATTAACTGTGCTTCCCCACAGGAAAGCAGCAGAGTATGAGCATGGGTTTTCAGGGATAACAGAGCCATGAGAAGCAGCTGCAGGAGGCAATCTGGGCAAAAGGATAGGCAGAGATTTGCTTCTCCCTTCTCATTGGATATAAACTAGATGACAGCAAAGATGATGTTCATGATACCAAAGTTTCCTCCTAAAGAGGCAAAAAAACCCCAAAATAGCCCTGAAAGTTCCTGTAACGTTCATGCCACAAGGGGTGTAAAGGCTCTGAGGGGGTCTGTAAGAGTTAATGGATTAATTTTTAAATGGTTTCAGATCTTGACCTAATGCTCAGAGGGAAGCTCAGAACACTTGCTCTGCATATATTTGCAACTTCCTAAATAAAGACCACAGTGCCAGGTCCTGAATTTCACACATTAATCCACAGGGACCTCCAACCCAGACAGATGGCTCTGAGGCAGCAAAGAAAATAGTTCTTTGGTATTTTTCACTTCTATCTGATTTGGTGGATTTCCACGGTATGAGCAACCCTACAGTGAAAGAACAGTCACTTCTTTAGAAAACAGCTACAAGCAAAACTTAGATACACTCCGTTAGAAAAAAAGTTAGTGTCTGTCTGCGACCACCAAGAGGACTAAATCTGGGCTGATTTGGATTCTGTTTCCTACAGTGAAAGAGTGGGAAAATGATCTTCCCTTGCTCTTGGGATAGAAATGGTATTGGATGAATCAGCCTCTTACAAGAACTTTTTGGACAGAATACAGGAAAATCTTCATATGATTTGAATTTGGTTAACTCACAAGTGCTATTGTTTTACGTTATAGGCAAACATAATATCATTAATAATAGGATCTGCCAAACGCTACTCCTTTATGGCACTTATGATAGTTGAATCTATGCCTCAGTAGCTTAGAGACACATATACCTGTTAACAGGACTCATCTTGCCCAGCAGCAGAAACCTTGCCCATGGGTGCAGAGTGTCTTCAACTTCCACAGCCAGGCCAGTGTAGGGCTCCCAGCATTTTACAGGACTGATTTTTATATTTCTGTCCTTTCCAGCAGACCCCTGGGGTATTGAAAAGAGCCAGTAAACAAAACAAAACAATACAAAAGCCAACAAGCAAAAAAGACCAGCGTTTGCTGAAAATGCTGACCAATATTTGCGCTGATTCTGTTAATGTGCCTCTGAAATTTCCTGCATGCCCTGCTGTGGAAATGCAAAAAAAAAAAAAAAGGCTTTATTTCTCCAAATATTAGGGAATATTTTCTTTGGCTTTACTCTATATGCATCATCATTCCTCACATCCTACATTCCAGAGCAGGGTTTAAAAAAGACTTGCATGGGGAATATTTCACTTGCTTACTCTGAGATTTGAGTTTTTATCAGACAGAATTATTTAGGTTGGAAGAATCCTCTAAGATCGTTGAGTCCAACCATTAACATAATACTGCCTAGATCCTAAGGATCACGTGAATGTAGCAGGATGTTTCCATTCTCTCTGTGAACATGGTATGCAACATTGCTTACTGATCATTACCTGCTGCCAGCATCCTTATTCTTACCTACTGAGTCTGTACAAGAGAGTCATGTGAAATTGTTTTTCCCAGGCTGTGGCAGGCTTTGGGGTTATGACAGAGTAGCTTGAATTTCAAACTGTGGATTGAAATCACAGCATCAGGCAGGGCTGAGGGCTTCTGGGCTCAGTAAGCTGTGATCTACCCCAGCTGCAGGCTCTCTCCACCATCAAAGGATTGTATGTGCAGATCCCATTTATGGGCAGCAACTGAAGTCATTCCAGTGCTTAACTTAGAAAATCAGCTCATTACATGCAACTTGTGCCATGCATGCTGCTGCTGTCATAAGCCTTATTTTAAATTTGTCATTCTTGGCTATCAGCAAAAGGACAGAAGTGCAGCACACAGAGCAGAATAAACTCTGTACTCCAAGTTCTGGGCAAAGCTGCTCCAGAATGTATGAAAAAATGTAAAAAGTACCATAGCCAGTCAAATCAAAAGCCTGTCTAGCCAAGTATCCTGTCTCTGACAGTGATTATTAGCAGATACTGGAACAAAAGTATGAGAATTAGGGTATATAGAGCCCTTTTACTGCCTTCCAGCCTTTAAAAATTAACAGTCTAGAGACTTCCTGAGACTGAAATTACATCCAGAGCATAGTATCTAATAGTCAATAAAGCTCTCATCCTCCATTACTGTGTCAATCCCTTTTGGCATTTATTTATTTAATTTATTTTGCCTTAACGTAACTACAGGCCACACAAAGTTTTTTCTTTTTTGCCAGTTTTTAGCTGTGCTTGACAATTTTATTGGGTGCCCCCAAAGATTTTATATTCTGAGACACTGTGAGCAATCAGTTTGATCAGTCCCAGTTTGTTTTCCCTGCACCAGCCAGGGTTTATGGAACTGTGCTATATTCTGCCTCCATTATCATTTTTCCAAACGGAGAAACCCGATGATTTAGCAAAACAGAGACATGCCAAAAAGGAAAAGAGACCTGTGGTAGGACCAGTTGTGGTAGGACTTACTCCAGACATCTTCTCACCCACACTTTAGATCTGTGAACTTGAAGAACGGATACTGTGGCCTGACAGCAAGGAAGCATCAAGCTCAAGTGTCAGAATAAGAAAAGCCAAGGACTATTCCTGCTCTGCAACTCTGACATTTCTCCCCAGGGCCACTAAGATATGAAGGTGGCAATTTGCACCTAAGGGTGGCATAGAACCCATCTGCCACAAGGCAGTAGGAAAAGAAAGGAGATGTCACTCTCTTCTCTGATGTATGTGACTGCCTGTGTTGAAGGTCTTAGGGAAGCTGGGCAGCTGAGCGGCTGAGGACAGGGGAGAATTTTCTGTGTGATTTCACAGGGAAGTCTTAAAATCACCTGACCAGGAATATCAGGTTGATGATGCTTTTTATGAGAAAAGAGGACAATGATCCTAAACACAGTATTTAGTGTCGGGGTGGGGCGAAGATTTGAACTGCCGGGCGGGAAAGGAAATAGATCATAGGTTGTGTGGAAGTTTGGAGAAGGGGCTGCACAAAATGTTTTGACACAATGGGAGTAAAAAGTCATCTTGGTCTGATAGTACAGCACAGAGAAAATGGAGGATGAGTCTCTGAAAAGGGAAAGTTCACAACTCTTTAAAAAATTAGGAGGAAAATAGGAAATACCAAGTCTCTGAAAGAAGGTCCAGAAAACTCTGAGTCCATGGCTGAAATTTCGTGGTGCTACAGCCAGAGCAAAAGACAACGGGGAAAGGAGGGGTGTTGGAAGCTCCTGCATGTAAGCTGGGAGTTGATCCCAGGAACAAGAGTAATAATATGAGCACAGCCTGTCCCAAAGTAGAGAAGGGGTAGGAAAACGAGCAAGAGATCAGCTTTTCTGACCCTTACCTTTACTGACCTTAACAGATTTTATTACAGCTATAGATAAAATTAGGCCTCTATAGGAAAACTTCTTTTCCCTCTTCTCATCTCAGGTCTAGTTCTGAGTCATAAACTCATAAACTTGCAACTTCACCTTCAGTCCCTTTCACAAAGAGCCATGTTCTAGGCCTGTAAGGTCATTAAACCCAGGTGTATGTGGAGGAGATAAACAGCAACAAGCACACTGCCAGAAATAAAAGCCTGTACAGATACATATAATGTTGTTCTGACTTTGCAGAAAAGTAAGGTGCAAAAGGAAAAGATGTCCAAATGCCATTATTTAACACCTTGTATGCAAGACGAGAGATGGGTCTTTTTCACCACATGGATAGGACAGGCTGTGGGAGAGTTGATGCCAGAGTTACACATGCACATGAAAAATCCAAGGAAACAAGTGAGCCACAGCCTCGAGTATGAGGCAGCCATCCTGGTGCCCCTTCCTGCTCTTGTCAGAGCCGCCTCCAGAATTAGCAGAGCCAGGGCATAACGCCCCAGGTCTGCAGGCTGGGAACAGCCTGTTCTGCAGTGTCACACTAAAAACCCTGCCTGCACGACAATCCATCACTACGGATTTTCTGACTGTTCGTGGAAATGACTCCCTCACTCACAGATTTCAAACAAAAACCATCGTCAGTGTGAACTGGTGGCCAGCACACATGTTTTCATTAATCAAGATGTTAATCATGGAATCACCAAGAGCTCTGCCAGACAAATAAACATACTCAAGACATCCAGGGCTAGTAAACTCTGCCCTTTGTATGACTGCTTTTTCCATGATTCTATGTCTAATTGGGTTCAACAGCAAGCCTCCCTATTATAACTTGCATCATTTGTTTTTTTACATAGAAAATAGTGCCTAGAGAGCTACTTACCTTAACTTTAGGATATTGCCTGCTAAGAATTGAGTGCCTGATTTGATAAACAATAATAGATGATACCCTAATCTGGAAATAGCGTTACAAAAGGAACTGCAACCTCATGACTTTTAGCCCTAAATCCTGTAAGTTTGGGCAGGATGTCTTGTTAACAGAAGGACAAGTAAAAGCAGTGAAAGTTACTTTCTCACTCACAAGTTTTCTCGCTGCTCCTCTGCCCTGTTCCTAGCCTGTGAGCTCATTGCTATGAAGAAAACTATCTCCTTCATTCAGTGCTACTCCTTGATCTGCGACTGGAAATGGTTTAACTAAAAGTCCCAATCTGTGCATTCCTGTTCTCAATGCTACTGCAGGTTGCCCTGCCCACCTCTGCACAAGCAATGTAGATCTGTACAGCAATGCTAACAGTTTTGAAATACACTCTGTACATAATAAGGCTTGTAAAATACCTATTCTCCTGGCATGAGTAACTTGTGTTCAGTATTCTTGATTTTTTTGGAATAAGCTTTTTAGCATCTACCTCAAGGTCATGGTGCCTGAGGCCACTGGATGCTGCAATGTAGTTAGCCATTCTATACACAGAGGTTGTGGTCTCTTTCCTTTAGCCATTTTCTCTGATAAAACCTATGAAAACCACCTTCCCTACAATTCCTATACCAGAATATTTGACTCCACTTTGCTCTAGCAAGGAGAAGACAGAAGATCCGATCTCTTGTCTTGTTGCCCTCTCTTTAGTACACCTATTCAGTAAACATCTCTTAGCCTAGAGATTTGCAGCTGTGATTTGCTCTCCTCTCCCTGACAAGCCCCAGGGAGAGCAGAGCAAGACTTGGTCAGGGGCTGCCGGAGCCAGAGTAGATACTGTGCTAGCTCCTGATCCCTGTCTTTATTAGACTGGTCTGTCCAGTGAAGATACAGACAGTATTTATAGAAGGTGGAAGGATCAGATGAAAAAAATAATACTTACTTGATTAAAAAAAAAATAAAGATTCAGTTTCATTTCATATTGTATAGGAATTGAGATGTGGAAAGCACGAGAAGTCAGACAAGCCCCCAGAACAGCTCCCAGCTCTGTCAGAAGAGTCTTCATGTGGATATTGTCAGCTCAGGTGAGTGATCTAACTCCTGCCTAAAGCAGCAGTGTCCTACACACATTTAAAAGAATGTTGAAAAAATCTTCCTGTGTCCCATCGGCTCTTTCCCACCTCAAAAAAGAGACACTGAAGTTTAGGCCTGTTTTAGAGTTATCCTCCCTGTGTCTCCAGAGTTGCTTGTGAGCTGACTGCTTGTTCTCCTTTCTCTCATCCATTTTTTCTCCACTGTCTCACCCACAAATGTCAGCCCTTCCTGCAGTTTCCAGAAGTTCTTATTTCTCAGCTAAGAATTATTCCATAGACAAATCCTGGCCAGCGTTACCCAGGATCAGGTTTTCATGTATGTGACCTGCTTCAGGGCTATATGAATGAACACTGTACAAGTATTTGACTTACGGAGGAAATACACAAACCTGTTCAGATAAAACCAGACTCACTCAGTGAGGTCTGTGCTATTTTAAGTTCAAGATGTAAATTCATGGCCAGCTGAATATGACTGGAGTCAGCAGAAATGTCCCTGATGAAGCCTCATCTTCTGCCTGGGATGTAGCTAATCCTCCCATCCAGGCATTTTCTCACCAATGAGCAGAGCATTTTGCTGTAGAGCATTATTCCTCTGAGGTTCTTCACAGATCTTCAAAACACAATACTGACTTAGGAAGTTATCTAAGCTGAATTTCACTCCTGTTGGGTCCTAAACCTCCAATAGTGGAGGGAGACAAAGGTGGAAAATCCAAAGCTAATGTCATAGCTTTGAAGAGCAGGCATCCAACCCAGTTTTGTGGCCACCATGTGTTTTTGGGCTGCATGATTCAGATCTGGTTGGCTCTGGTGCCTTTAGGCCCCTGAGACAGGTTGGGCAGAGCAGGATGTCAACGTTCCCCAAGCAGGGCATGGGGCACCCATAGCAATGCATCACATCACTGACTTGTCCAAATACCTCCAGACCCAAGAGACAAAAATCTGGCCATGCCAATACAGTGCTCATCAACTTCCAACATTTTTGGCTTCCATACTTGGAAACCAGTTAAGGACAAAGTGATGACAAATTCTTGATTTAAGCTGTTGAAAATTAAGAAGTGACAGAGGGGTTTTCTGGACTAACCACATCTGCCTGCTTTTGCTTTCTTCCCTTACAGTAAAATGAGAAGAAATGGTAGGCAATTTTTAATTTGACATGTTTCTCCTATCTTTTCAGTCACTACTATTAACTGTAGAAGAGTTACAAAATAAGAAATGAACTAAGCAGGGGATGGCGCTTTGCAGTTGGAAATGATCTGATCACATTGATTAGGACAAGCACGTCTAGTATCCAGCAAAGCATGCACACATTTTTCCTCTGCCTAATTTCTTGTGCCTGTTCACAAAGCTGCTTGCTTCTGACTGTAGGCAATGCTCCCCACCAAATGTAGAATCAAACAAAAAAATAAATATCACCTCAAGCTGTTACCAGAATAATTTACGATTTACTCATGTTTCTTTCTCAGATATTCTCTTTGTTTATTACAGAGCTGTCTGGATACAAAATAAAACCTGTAGAGAGAAACATTTTCCAAAGGTTAGTTTAAACAGGGCAGTAAATGAGCAGGAGAGAAACATTGGGTCTTCTTGTGCTCTCTGTTGCTGCATGTAACAGCATTCTGAAATATTCAATTAACTGTTAAAACCACATTTAGAAAACTTCACTCTCCATCAATGCCCATACTCTTCAACTCTGCGATCCTGATTTAAGGCAGTGCAAAAATCCCTCCGCAGAAGAGCCAAGACCTGTTGTCTCAGTAATCCAGGGGAGTCTTTGCTTTAAATTGTGGTTTTAGAGGTGGACCTTCAGCTGAGACTGTCTCTATAGAGCTTCCCTCCCGTACCTTGACAAGGTCTATCCTCTAGGTTTGCTCATCTCATTTCTCTGCCAGTAATATGATAAGAACAATAAATAATAAGGCCAAAAGAGGCACCTCAGTTTGCTGAATGAGCTTTTTATCATTTAAATTAAAAGCTTAACTTAGAGTTACAAATGGCTTAAATATTTAGCCAAAGTAATACTTCAAAAATTACTCCTTCCTTAAACCTATGAGGTAATTCATAAGATATTGTCATTTGGGAACCAGAATAAATATTATGAAAGTCAAAAGATGTCAAATATTGTAGACAGTGGAATAGCCTAAAATTAATTCCAGTAATGAATTTTGATACAATGATTTCTAACGTGTCTCTTTGGAGTGATAAACAACCTTCAAAACCAACTCAAAAGCCAATATTCAATACATTTATGAGTAACCACATGGTAAAATGACAGCCAGTTTGTTTCAGCCCTGGAGTCTGCTTCAGCCTAGCTGCTTGTGGTAAACTTTTTAGCAGGATTGCTGGAAAATTGCCAGTTACAGAAATCTCTGGCAGTTGTGAAGTGCAGCTGTGGCTATCTGCTTAATTTTCCATAAAATTAATTTGCATCAGGCAATCTCCAACCTATACTGAATAAAACACACACAGGTATGTATTTCAAAAATACTATGATGATCTCACCTGCACCATATGAATCATTTTCATTCATTTTTATTGCCAGACAAATAATATAAGGCCAGCAATTGTGGTTTTTAACTACTTCAGAGTACACATGAACTTTTTGACCGTATAGCTGAAAAGAGAAACAAAGAAGATGAATCTTATGTCATTTTTTTTGCAGTCAATGCGTGTAAGTCAAAATGGATAACTGGCATGTGTCAGCTCTTTTAGTGATATGAATCCACCTCACTCAGTACACACAAATAAACTATTAATATTTTTTTAAATGGTTAATTCAGTGAAGTCTTTGGAGCTTGCAAATGTTCAGGGGAAAGGAAGAAATGGAAAAAATTTCCTTTTTTTGTCATCTTCCAGATCTTCTGCCAATCTTTAGCTCATAGTACGAGCATGAAATTAGCTACAGAATAAATTGGCCACTTCCACCTGTACATTTATTGTAACTGATTTAAGCATTATTTAATAAGTTTCTCTCGTTATTTGACCAGGCCTATACTTCAACCAGCATAGAGATTTAGTTAAAATTGCAATTTTTTCTGTGTCATACATATACCAGCAAAGACCCTAACACAAGCACAAACTGTATCAGCATTAAAGTGTCATTGCGAATACTGTCAGCTCTCTGTTATCCAGGCTAATGGGAGGCTGGAAATAGCTCCCCATACAAGGGATCTCCGTCCCTGCCCCCTCCTCTGGCTGGACATACAGCGCATGGCCCCACAGTTGTTCTTCTGGCAAGTTTTACCTACTGGAAGTCAAACTGCACGTGTGCGCCCATCCTGCAACCAGGGCCAGCTGCTGCCGGCTCACAGCACAGCCCTGTCCATGTGGTGCTGAAGTTGCACCAAGAAGTCCCACTGAACTCAAGCTCAAGCTGGCCCTGAGCATGGCTGCTCACATGCTTTTGCATCCATGCTGTTGATCAGATCAGTTAATTAAAAAAATTGTTTACAATAAGTTGGTTTATTTACCTGGGAACTGTTACAACTTGCATATACACAAGGAAGGTGTGCTGATGCAGCAGAGAAGTGTGAAGGCTACAGTAAATCATCTGAAGTCCTAAATACCATCTTTGTTTATTTTGTCTGGATGTGTTTCATTGATCTGATTCACTTGTGAGTGTTTGATTCATCCTGTCTTCGTCTGTTAAGGCTTTGATCTAGTCTGTACTGCTTGTCCTGCGCAGTCCATGTATAAAACAGTTTGAAAAGTTACCCTGAACACACAGTTCCTCAACTGCAGCTACTGAGAAAAAGAGAGAATGCTAAACACTTGGTAATTTTCTTTGGCTTCCTCTTTTACTGCTACTCAGATGGTCTTTCTAGCCATCTCAGCTATCTCTAGCTACAAATACAGAACAGTTGTTCTATACTGTATGACTTTTTTCAGGCTTGGTAGATTATCTTGATTCACAACATCTGTTTTACATGTGATGGTGCTCAAAGCAAGAGAAGCAGGATAGTTTGATGAGGTTGTGTTTCTGTCGAGATGTTCTCTGCAAAAAGGATGAGTATTTTTTTTTCTGAAGAAATATTTTGATGACCTATGGTATCACATAGGGAATTCCAGGAAACTATTAATACGTATTTTTAATAGAGAGCGGCTTTCCAGGACATGCATCTGTTCAAACATACCTTTTAGTCTATAGAGATGGGCTAACACAGACCACTGTGCACCAGCAGAGACTGGGAGACTGCAGTGAGATATGTCTACTGTATTTGTTATCCAATGTTAAACAGGTGAGCTATGATATCAGAAGTTCAAGAGCTGGAATCACCAAGATTTAAGGCAACTAACTCCCTCACTTTCTTACATATTTATATTCACTTTATATTAATAGGGGATTAATTCAGTTGCCAAAAGAGAAGTGCCACAGGGTATTTTTCATGGCCTTCTGCTGCTTCTCCAGAAAGATGCATCTTGCATTGAGTCTGTCATCTTTATACTGGACACACTACAACCTCTCACATGGCACGAGGTGTTTAGAGATAGGAAGTTACACTTAGATATTGGCCTAGGTTCTACAGAAACCCAGAAATTCAGCATTGAAATAACAAGTTCCTGAAGGAAAAAAAGAGATCTCGGAATTGCAATACTGAGCATAGCAACACTCCAAATTTAGGCAGCCCTTTGAGGATTTATTCTATACAACTTTCAGAATGTAACTGAACCATGTAGATTTCAAGGCCGTGTGCTGCAAATTCTCTCTGCAGTTAATAGAAAGAGGCCAGACACCTTCAGAGATGACAATGACCTTACAAGTAGATGACCCATGTAGCCCCTCTGAACTGTAGAGTCATTAGTTTCTTACTGTAAATGCCACTATCAAAGGAGTAAAATTAGGTGGGGTAGGCCTAGGGCCTGGTCATGCAGTATGACACAACCATGGTACGGGGACCTTGACTCTCTCTTATGGGGAAAGATGGTCTGTAGAAGCCAGCAAGTTGAGTAGAAACCTCTTTGAGCAAGGCACGAGAAATTCAAGAAACGCAGAGGCAGTTTGCATACAAACATGCCATGGGAGCCGCATTCACGGCCTCATACTCTTCTCTGAAGTCAGACATTTGCCTAAAGGTCTAAGGAGGTTTCAGCTGTACTTACCACCCCTTGTCTGGAGGTGCAAACAGCTGGTTATTTACCCAAGTTTATGATGGCCTAGAGAAAGTAAATACATGAAATAGTTGATGAAAGTTAGCACCCAGAATCAAGTGGGTTGAGTAACTATGAGAGGAGAGATCTAGAGCAATCTCCCAGGCCTTGTCTGAAGAGTTGTTATTGCTGTGGTTTGTTTTGTTATGACAGGAAAATGTAATACAAGGAGTATCCAGAAAGGTAATCTATTAATTAATTCAGATATCTACAAAGGGTCCATCCTTTTAAAAATAACATCTTCTACATTTCAAGTGCATGTCAATAACTTTTCCTTATAGTGAAAAGCTCACCAGCACTGAAATTTTAACTGATAAAAATGGACAGTGAGAAAACAATACATTATCTGTGGCACTAGCCACCAAGGTGCCAGCATACCCATGATGTCCCAAAAGACCTTCTTTTACAGCTCTTCTGTAGGTACACTACTGGTAGAGGTGAAATCTAGCATATTTCCTGTTCTTAGATCAGGATTTGTGAATACAGTACCTCCGACCAAGCTCAGGCACCAGCTGTATCTCCTTTCTGAAAATCTGTGTGAAAACCAAAGACAAAGCACAGCAAAATATTGTTTAACTTAACCACAGGATTAAATTATGTAGAGGAAAAAAGCATGTTAAAAACCCCAGCATGCATTCTACATCCCTTTGTGGCTGTCCCAGCTCTCTGAGACACCCAGTTATGTGACCAAAAGTGGCGTTATTCCCACAAACAACTTTACAGCCACTCTTGTAGGAGTTCCCTTTTTAAGCTACTGCACTTCTTTTGATCTCTGTTGGGCGTAGGCTTTCTCCTGTCTTGCCAACGTCTTTTAAAGTTCCCAGACACTTTGCAAAGAAGCAGTCTGGTGTCAGCTATTCAGTTTTGTTCCCTATATGTCTTTTGTCCCTTTTATAGCTTCTATGAGACTGTGACAAGAAATTAATTCTGAATGTCTTACAGTAACCAGGTGGGCCATTAGGACTCATATATCATTATAAAGGAACATCTTCCCTGCCTTCTTAGGGCCAGTACATGAGAACTTTTCCCACAGAATGCATCTGTTCCAGATACCATGTTCTCATGTGCATTTCTCATGCAAATATGAGCAGATGAGGGCATAAGCTCATCTTTCATAGGCTCTATCCAACTGTCTCCTGATTGAGAGAGTGACCAGGAGAAGACAAAGATGGGATCTGTGTCTGTGCACAGCAGACTCAGTAGCACTCTAGACAACTACATGTCAGCAGATGATGAAGTGTTATTACGCCAATTTCTCCATTAAACTAACATTTCCTTTCTGCTCTGGTTCAAGTCTGTGTGTGTTCTACTCAATAATGTCTCAGCTCCCCAACCCGTTCCACACATAATTAAGATAAATAATGTTGCACTTAATTAATAAAGCATGGCACTTAATTTAAACAATCTCAAAATCAACCACCATATAAAACTGGCTAAAAGAACTGCTGTGAAGATGGTGACATTCAGAGCTGAACATTTCCTAATTATGCACCAGTTAGACATTTAGATGCTTCTTATTATAAAATGGAGAACTTTGATGGGACAGACCTTTCCAAAATACATTCTTATTTATTTTGCAAAATTACTATGATTTTGCTTATCAACAAATTCTACTGGGGAAGTTTACACTGCTATCAACCACCTGTAGTGTACAAATCATCATTTAACTCCATTCATTTAACCATCATTATTTCTCACTTTCTACTTAGGTATGCAAACTGTTTTTTTAATAATAACACTCTGGATGGTGTGAAAAAGGTTAATAAATTATGGTTAATACCATATACTTATACTGAATCAGTGGCAGGTTGGTGTTATGACCAGCAGCTCCTAATCAAATGGAACATATATGTATGCAGTGTTCTCTGGTTGAGTTTTCTTCGTGCAGAGCTAGTTATACTGTACTGTATTGCTGTCTCAGACAGCAACCCTTCATTTAACATTTTTATTATACTGTGATTGCTTTTAAGAATTTAAATTTAAAGATGGGTTTTTCCTCAGGGGTATCTTTACCTCAGTTTCTAGATTGTAATTGGCAAATCCTTATCATAGTTTCTACTGTCTTGATCAGTATGGTGGTCACACTAATCGTCTGTAGTTGGAGCTATTTGTAGCAGGATGTCATAAAGGAACACAATCTGGATAATTATGCAGTGTGTTTATGGCTTGGGGGGATTGATGGTTATCTGTGTGATCTTCCAAATATGTGTTCCACTTGTAAGCTAATTCAATCTTATCGTCAACAGGATAGAGGATTAAAGTTTTCTGAGCTCTTGTGGACTAAAAAAACCTGATATCTGCACAGGGCAGAGAGACTTATCAATACTCCAGTGAAAGCTCTCCTCCTGTTTGATATCAGAGAATTTACATGATGGATTTTTATGAATACTCCAGACCTTAAAGCATTAGAAAACAGGTAAAAACTGTAATCATAAGACACAAATTCCGTGGTTGTGAAGCTTCATTAGTTTCACTGATTGTGGAACAAGTTCTTGCACTGCCAATGAAACACTTGATTCAAGTCTGTGAGTTCATGCCAGGTCCCTCTTTACAGAATGGAATATCCCGATTTAAGGAATTTTTCCATTTCTCTGGTTTCCTTGATTTTAAGAATTCCTGCCAATACAATTACTTGGGAATCAGTCAGTTACCTCTGGAAAAAATGTCTCTGGTTGGCCAATCTAGCTGTATTTAATAATGTCATTTTGGATTATTCAGCTGTCCTCAAAAAAAATAGACAGGGGGAAAACTACAAACTATTTTGCATACTAAGGTAACATCAAAGCAGGATTTGTCTGAAAATGTCAGACTTCAAAAAGGCTACACCTACAAAAGTGAAGGTTTTCTGTTTATACAGAACACCTGTTAAGAGATCAATTCCAATCTACAGAAATCTGATTAAGGCTTCTCATTTTACATTTTACTCAGCCCCAATTCCCATCCAAGGAATTCACTTGAATGAGAACTGCAAGATTGAATTGGACATTCAGATGTTTAGTTTGACTGTATTTGACTTCTTTCCAAGTGTTTCCCCATTCCTGGCTCCTACACACAACTTCTATATTATGTCATAAATACTGTCATCAAACTAATTATACTGTGCTGTAGATAGGTCATCTGGAGAAAGATGTAGATGGCAGAATGTTGTATGGAGAGCTGGAGCAAAGAAAATTTGTTAGGAAATATGGCTGATCATCTACTTAGTGGTATATTTTTCTGTTTTTTGTTCAGACTCTCATCAGATGCCACTTCAACCCCAAAGGAAAATAAAGCAATTTCAGCAAGAATTAGGCAACAAATGATTTAGCATAGCTGAAGGCACTCATTCTTTTTCGATAACTGAGAAGGCTTAACAAAGATGTGAGCATCCCTTGCACGGATTTACCTCTTTGTGTCTATATATTTTCCCCAAGATAACCCCAATTAGCTTGAGTCCAAATTCATTCATTTTTTTGATGAGTACCCGAGATTGGTCAAAGCTCTCAATAGAAGCAGTTCTGCTCAGCAAAACAAAGGAGTCTGAATTGCTGTAATCTGCCTGCCAGGGAGGACAATGGCCAGGAAAATGCAGCACCTGAATGTTATCATCTGCTAATAACAGGGTTCACATGCTTTAGAAACACTGGCAATACACTTTACTTAAATGCTTCTTCTAAAGCTTATATGGTGTCTTTTTTACTGCTATTGCCACCTTGGCTTGCCAATGCAGGGATGCCAGACCTTGATAAAATCATAGGGTGATTCTGCAGTGCAGGCAAACCCTTTATAATGCATCGTCTGAGAAGAGCTGGGGGTGATGCTAACCTCCAAAAAAACCGTGATTGTAATGTACCATTTCAATCCCATCTAAGCCTGAAAGAGTAGTCTCTTGTCCCAGAGGAAATTTCATACCCTGTGCTGTTTAACCTTGTTCTTCTTCCCATGGAGGCCTGTAAATGGGCTCTTTATTCCACCTACAAGCCTTAGAAAACTTTTTCATTAGGCTATCTCTGCCAAAGACATAGTGATCTCATTGTTGTGGCTAACACTGAACAGATCACTCTTGCAATGACACTTCCACTTCAGAGCCCTACATTACGCGTAGAACAGGCTTTAGCAGAAGACACTTCAGTTTGTATATCCATATTTTATTTGTTTGTTTTGCCAATAGGCTGCAAAGACATTTTCTATATGAAGCTGTGATGATTTGTCAGCAGCAGCTTGGTCCACATGTTTTTTTACAATGACAGTCACTGTGTTCATATATTTCAAAGAGAAACTCTGGAACCACCACTGAGATTTGTGTACCATGGGAAAAGAAGTTCCCTGAGCTTGCACGTTCCTAGTGCAGGGCCAGGAAGCCTGGAAGCCACAATGTCCCCAAGCTGAAGGCTGAAATCCCATATAGTACTAGCCCAAGCCTTGATTTTTATGAAGCCCAGTCTGTACATAAAGTTGCACTGGAGTCACACACCTTGACCATGAGCCAAGTGAGTCGTCAAGAAACTAAATAATTTTCTGATGGCAGCTGATTTCCTGGAAGGAAGGGTTTCCTCAGAACTCTGCATGGGTCCTATCTGTTTGCCAAAACCCACCCATGTCACAAAACATTTTGATTTCAACAAATCAGTGGTTTCCAAAAAGCCAGGGGAAAAAAAATAAAAATTTAATGAATAAAGAGTTGTTTAAAGAAAAAGTTCCCAACCAATTCAAATGATTTCACTTAGATTTCCCAAAGCTATAAATCAGTGCAATTGCTGTGTTTCAAAACAGAAGCCTCCAGTTGTGTTAGTTAGTTTGGAAGAGTCTTACACACCAAGTCCTGAGATGGCTGAGAGCACTGCATTGTACAGATGTCCTGATCAAACCATAGCAGTACACCTGGATATAGCCACCTGCTCTCTTGTGAAGAACCTCCCACAGTTCCCAGCATAAAGTCCGCGTGCCTGTTCCCCAGAAGGATGAATGGCTACAGAATTGTGCTTACCACAGAGCCCTTCATTCAAAACAGAAATTTCAGTCTCTGGAGCATGGAATATGTTCACTGCCTTGTGCCCTGCCACCTTAGAGTGTAATTTAAACAGGACACATAACAACCAGTAAAGAAATCCAGGTATGTCTGGCCATCACTAACCAGCAGAAGACAAACTGTCTAGCCAGGGACACTGAGTATCTCATCTGGCTCCTTGCCTGAGCTAGGTTACTGTCACAGCAACTTCTTTGGGTAAAAATAATCCCAATTTAAAGCACTGGTAGAGCCAGCCTGGAGGATTCTTAACCAGCTTCTGGCAGATTGCCTTTTCCAGTGATTCCTCACATTTATTCTCAAAATGAGCTCCTTGGGATTGGTATCTCTGCTGAGTGATTGACCAAAAGGTCTTATGCAGAGTAAATGAGAGACCCTGGCACCTGACAAGATACATGCCACATATGGTCATGCAAACTTCAATCTCCAAAAGCATTTGTGTGTCTGTAAGCCAGAGACAGCAGGGTTGCTGTGCAAGATTTATACCTAAATGACCCTCTGCAATAGTGATTGCTTTACACTGCCATGCCTTGCCTGTGTCCAGAAGCACAGTTGGCTGTTCCTTCAGAGCAAGCCCCTGCTTCCATGTGGTGTGGTTTTCCAACAGGTTCAGGCCCAAGGGTAGGTGATCCTCTCCTCTGCACCATGCATGGTGTCATCATCCCTGTGCTGTGCCAGAAGATATGTAGCAGAAAACAGGTGAAAGTCCCTGCATTTCACTTTGAATAGCTAAATCAGAGTGTCTGTGACAAAATACTGGGGACATACTGTTCTTTCACTCAGGCAATACAAGTTCTACAGCCAGTCCTTTCTAATCTCCACTGCCACACCCTGGATCCCATCCTGGGATATTTGCCTGATGCTCCTCGTATGTATGCATGCTGGCACCTCAGGAGCAATGACGAGGGTGACTTAGGGGAGCTTTTGAGCCCAAAGAAGGGCATCAGTATTTAAGCAGGGAGTAGCACATTGTTAATTAAAGCAACTGGCTGGGACAGGGCATAAAGTGAGAGAAAGGCAGGAAGGCGACCACCAAAATACATGGGAATGAAAATGTGACAACATAAGTATTACTGTAGTATAAGTCTCCAACAGTTCACCAGTCATATTTTTATAGCAAAACAACAGTTTGTGGAATTATAAACTTCCCATGCAGACAGGCCTTTAACGTTTGAATGAGGGAAGCAGGAACTAGAGTCGCTCAAACAAAGCCAGAGCCTTGTGTATCAGTATTTTGCTGCTTCTGGAAGTCTCAGCAGCATTAAACTGCTCCATTAAATGGGTTTCCTCCACATAACAGAACTAGACCTGCAGTCTCTGCAAAATTCCTGAGTGCTCAGATGTGGGCTAGGAAAGGTTTCTCTTTGTTCAGTATAACTCGATAGAATGCTCTAAGAATGCCAGAGAAGCCTGGCAGCACCACCTCAGCACTAACAAATACAGGTATCCCAACTAACCACCCTGAAACCAGAATAGACACTTTTTATGATGACTGTTTCTAATAATGTCAGAGTTCCTTTGTTCAGATCTTTTCAGTCTTTCGCAATCAGTGGGCACTTAGACTGTGTGAGGCACTGGGACTGCAAGCAGACAGGCTTTGCTCTGCACTGCACAAACACCAGGTAGCAAAGCCCTGGAACAGCAGAGGTAATCATGAGCTGGTTTGAAGACAAACTCCCTGCTGTATCTCTAGCCTACTTTCAACCTCAAAAGAATGTGGGGATGTTTACAGACTCGGCATGCTGAAAGCCAGCGCAGCTGGAATTTCAGCTCAGCTGGCAAAGTGCTCCCACCAGAGCCAAAGTGGCCAACGTGCTGCTCCCAACAGCCAGTCTGTCCCTTAACATGGTTTCTTGGCTTCATGTGTGCAGCAGCTTGGAAATGTGGGCACAGCAGAACAAGCAGATCTCAGGGGGAAGCCAAAGATGGAAGGAGAAGCTAGGACAACCAAAACCTGGACGTGCACCTGGAGAGAAACGCCTGACTGTGCCCGGATGGCTCATTTTGGGGGTTTCCTGAGGAGGATGAGGTGAGCCCGAGCCCTGAGCTTCTGTGCCCTCTGGTGGCTGACAAAGGAGTGGAGACAGAGGTGGTCACTCCTGTCCCGCCTCCATCAGCACAGGGCTGGCACAGCCATGCACAGCCGTGCTCGCCCTCTGCACAAGAGGCCCCACGGGACTCACAGTGGGTAACAAAGAGGGCCAGGTGGGCATGGCAGGTGAAATGCCTCCACTCCCTCCTCTGGCAGAGAGTGTGTGACAGCGTTCCCTCCAAACAACATACGTCCCCAGTGGAACTGATGAGGGTGGAAAAAAAACACTTGGGAGACTTGGAGGCCCCTTCTCCACAGTCTGTTCTCCCGCCAAAAGCATAACACTGAGCTAATGGCCCTGTAACTTTGTTTTGATTTCCCGAGCAGTCTTAAGTTACCTAATATCTGGCTGGCTTCCCTTAATGGCTTTCCAGCAAAGTAATTCTCAAACAGTTTTCATCAGATACCAACTATCATGAAATTAGTTATCATGAAACTCCTGTTCATATTATCAAACATCTTGATGCTGATCTTGCCTTTCTTTCTTTTTTTTTCCTCCCTGCCTGCATTGATTATCCTCTTTAACTTATATAGAGAAGACATATATGCACACATAAGTTTTTGTTTATTAATAAACATGTACATGTAGACGTAAATACACATTTGAGTATTTAAAAATCAGTGAGTTGTTTAGGTTGGAATAGATCTTTAAGATATCAAGTCCAACCATTGTGTAGATGTAGAGGTCTGTGAAGGAACCACGAAGTACCACAAACCCCTGGGCCAGCCCCTCTTTCCCTAGATTGCTCCTCAGCCACCTGTAAAGGCAACAGGTAAGCTCAGGGACCTCAGAGACCATCCACTTTACACATTTCTGAGAGAGTATAAGACTGCTTTAGTGCTTATTAAGCAGTAGTTTTGTAGTAATGATTTTGTGGCTAAGACACAGCTGCTCCCAGAACTCTTTGGCAAGCTGAAAAAATATGAGTAACCTGTCCTTAAACTGGTGTCATGCCCACTTCTGCATGCATCCAGCCAACACAAACAGTGAGAGGACTGGGATAGGCAGTTCATCTATTGTTTCACCATCCTCCTTGTCCTCTAAATTATTTGAATCTCTAGGGGAACTAAGAAGAACTATGTGTATGCTTAAGCCATGAAAGAACAAGGGACTGCTTAAAATCTAATATTCCTATATTTCCTTGTGCTGACCATAAAAGTTGTGATAACAAGTTACACTAAATATTTCAGTGCATTTCCTCAAGGTATGATTTCAGGTGCCAGAATTAAACCAGTGCCCCACTCTATGATTTTATTTCAGAAGGCATCAGTAATTTTGGTGATTGCTTTTTATCAGAGGATTTTAGAGCAACAGTGCTACAGGACAGCTCTAGCTCTGCATGGCTCACCAAAGTTCCCTGTTCTCCACTGAAGCACATATTTATAGCTCAGGGTGGAATGAGATGCCTCCAGCCTACCCAACTGCACCTAAGCAGAGACCATGTCAGTCAAAGCTTGCACTCTCCTGGAAGTCGCTTTTCTGTTTCATTAGGAACCACAGTGATAAGAAAAGGAGTAAGGGGTGCAAACTGAAAGAAAATTTAGGCTAGATATTAGGAAGAAATTTTTTACTGTGAGGGTGGTGCGGCACTGAAACAGGTTGCCCTGGGAAGTTGTGGGTGCGCCAACCCTGTCAGTGTTCAAAACCAGGCTGGAAAAGGCCTTGAGTAACCTGGTCTAGTGGGAGCTGTCCCTGCCCATGGCAGGGGGTTGGGACTGGATGATCTTTAAGTTCCATTCCAGTCCCTGAACATTCTATGATTCCAAGACAGAACTGTTGTTTGACAAGCATTCTGGCATTAATCTCATAAAACACTGCTATAGATTAGGTAGAGGAAGAAATCTGTCCCAAGGATGCTTTGCTACCTCATTCATAGCCTTTAGTTGAATGAGGCATAAAAATTAGAAAGAAAACTATATTTTTTTAAGAGAGTACCAGTTTTCCTGTGACTGTGTGGAGAAACAGCCATTAATAAAATTTTGCTCAGCACATCTAAAGAATTTTATCTCTGCAGACTTTGAAAAAACTGATTATTTGCTATTGGTTTTTGTAACAAGGATGTTTCAAGCACAGATTTACCCCTTTCAAGGAACTGCTTATGTTGCAAATATGATTAAATCAGAAAACTGTATTTCAAGCAGTGATGTCCAGATTATGGTGCAAATTCTTTTGATCTTGTTATTGTGGTATATTAGTGCATTAAAACCACATTAGATATGTTAGGAGTTCCTATCCATATAGAGAAAGCATTCTCTCAGCAGACGTAAATTATTGTCAGATTGTCAGCAATGAAAAAAGCATCTTAGCTGTTTTGTTATGGTATAAACAAGGCATTAGATTTACTTGCAAGCATGACACCCCACAAGCATGCATAAGACAAGTTTATGAATCAGATAAATTTTCATAAGTTTTAACATGAGTAAGAACTTGCTCAAATGCTAATATCACTGAGTATTTTGGCATTTGTTAACTTTCTTTTGCTGTTTCAAAAAGCCTGCAAGTAGTGCAAGCAGAGCTTGCTGTCTGGAGAAGCAATTAGCCTGGCCTGTGAGCAGTATAGCAGAATGAAGCCGTAAATGACATGGCTCCAGGGCCTGCGAAAAAGAGGACACGGACAGCCAATGATCAGCTGCCTATGGAAAAAGAATTGGATTTAATACCAACTTAATCAAGGGATTTATCTGACAGGCAGATAATACTGGATAAGCATCTTGTAGTAGGATTCATTCAATCTGTCATACAATGGGAGCTGGGGGAGTATAAAGTTCTAAATAATCAATCCACATAAAGAAATCTACAGTTTTACTGATGGAATTCTGTCAGCAAAAGGATCAGACCTGTTCTTAGCTGAAGGACTTCATCCCCTGCTTCTAAAGCAATTGTGACTCAGACTGTCCTCAGCCTGTGTTCAGAGCAGCATGCTCTCCCTACTCTGCCAACTGCATACTCAAACAGGACCCCCTTGAGCTGGGCCTGCCACCATGGTTCAAGGCCATTTAGACTGAACATGCAGATGACTGCTGTCTGAGGCACAACCAGTTAAAAGGTCTCAGAAATCTCTTGGCTTTAGGAGCTAGTTTGTTTTGCCATATAGAAACAATGTGGCCAGCAGGACCAGGGCAGGGACTGTCCCCCTGTACTCGGCAGGGGTGAGGCCACACCTTGAATCTTGAGTTCAGGTCTGTGTCCCTACAAGAAGGACATTGAGGTGCTGGAGCAGGTCCAGAGAAGGGCAATGGAGATGAGGAAGGGTCTGGAGCACAAGTCTGATGAGGAGCAGCTGAGCGAGCTGGGGGTGTTTAGCCTGGAGAAAAGGAGGCTCAGGGGGGACCTTATCACTCTCTACAACTCCTGGAAAGGAAGCTGTAGCCAAGTGGAGGTCCTGGAGGGAAAAAGAGGAAACAGCCTCAAGTTGTGCCAGGAGAGGTTTAGGTTGGACACCAGGAAAAATTTCATCATGTAGAGGGTTGTCAATCTTTGGAACAGGTTGCACAGGGAAGTGGTGAAGTCACCATTCCAGGAGGTGTTCAAAAGATATGTAGATGTGGCACTTGGGCGCATGGTTTAGTGGTAGACTTGGCCATGCTGGGTTAATGGTGAGACTTGATGATCTCAAGGTCTTTTCCAACAACATAAAGGATTCTGTGGTTCTATGATTCTAAATCTCTTCCAGGTATGTATCTGAATCCTTTCTGGCTTATCTGCCTATTTTTTTCTGCTGCTAGATCAGCAGTAGGACCGGTCTGTCTAAGCGGAAAAGTGAGAAAAGGCAATAGCCACTGCTGAAAGTGTTCACGTTGACTTTCATTGTTGAAGGAATGGGTGAAATGCACAATGAATGCAGACAGCCTCTCCCTGTCCTTTGCAGACACCCACCTCTAATTAAAGCCTTTTCTCACTGTCAACCTCGGAAGAATGGGAATGCTCCTGACTACTCCCCGTAACTCCTGATAGACCCTTGTAGGATCTCAGTGAGGCTAATAATCCAGTTTTTAAAAAAAAATTCATATATCATATGTAAGTGATATATGCAGAGTGACTTAACTATAGAAATGGAGAAGTAACATGGTAGTCCCCCTACACTTCAACATCATCCAGAAAATACCAGATTTTTTGCATCCTGGACTTAGTAGTGAATTCAAATATCAAGGCCTAACACTGCTTCCATGCCTCTGTAATTCAGAAGTAACGTGACAGGAGAATTTTACCACTGAGGCTAAGATGAAAGTTAGATATTAATTGCTACAACTTTCAATTTTAAAAGAAAATATTTAAATTATGATGCAATGAAGTGGGTATTAAAGAAGTTAACATTACTTTTTATTTTACACGATGCCCAGTCCTTTTCTTTTTTCTTTTTCAATTCCAAGGCAAACCTCCCATTAACTTCATTATGAGCACAGTGTGATATGCCTCAGCTAACATGGGAAAGCACAACAGATCCATGTGGTGGATATCAAGATACAGCACTCACACAAGGATAAAACCTAATTCTGTGATCACACAGAGGTAAAGCAGGGCAGCTTCCAGTTAAATCAGGGATACTTCACTGGTAAAAAGTCAGTGCAACTCTATGTATTCCTTTAAAAAGGGAGTTGATCACCATTCTTTCACACTCACTAATCTGTAGCTTATCATAACCTTAGGCCACTAAGCAGACTAATTAGCTGCAAAACACACACCCCCATGCCTAATAGCAGGGCACAAACCGACTGGGGTCCAAAAGCCATTTGCATCAACACCTACACTAGTAAATCCTGACTCTTGGTGGCCTTGCTGTCAGAGGCCAGGCCCTGGAATAACAAGGGCACATGGTTTCAGTGCTCCAAAATTATCCATGATGGTTAGCCTGGAACCTTCCATGGTCTCATAGTATTCTGATAAGAACCAAGCCCATATTAATCTTCCTGACTGTACAAAGGACCTGATATATTTTTTCATTCTACATTACAATTTTGAAGGTATTCAGCAAGGAAAGTCATAGAAGTATGAGAAATATTTGGTTAATTTGAACATCTGTAAACCAAAGACTTCATGAGTCAGATTCTCCAGCAGATGGGATACAATTTGAAGTAGTGACTAAATTATTTAAAAGTCAAAAATCTGTTTTCAAAGATGTAAGTGCTTAAATATCATTGAAAGTTAAATGGAAATAAATTTGTGAGTCCAATTCAAAATTAATATTTCCGTCTGTGTGAAAGCATTACATACTCATCCTTGAGAACATATTTTATTGGTAATTTAATGAATCCAGCCTCTGGATTTTGGTCTGGACATGTTCACATATAAACAGAGGTGAGAAAATTTTCTCTCCTGTGGGAGAATTTGTGGGAATTAGTGGTGAAATGTTCTGTTTCAGACCATGCAGGTATTTGGAACAGATAACACAATGTTTCATCCTGGGCTGAAGCTATTGAACAGGTCTTTCACTCATATGAAGTGTGAAGGGAGTGTTTCTCTGCAACATGGAGCAAGTGAGGCCTGACACTATTGCTGTACAAGTTCCATACCTCTGCCACCTGTTCAGGATTTTTGGGAGGAGAAGGAGGTCTGATGACACTCCCCATCAAGATCAAAGCACCCACACCAGCAATCAAACCACAAAAACTTTCTCAAGGAGAGCTATGCTGCAGGGCTCTGCCTTCTGGTGTCTGTGGTTTCCCCTGAATCAGCACGGGCTGCAGATGGGGCTGTTTGGAAAAGACCATGGCATATCCTGCATGAGAAGGGACATGTGGCAACCTTCCGCCACCACCCCGCTCAGGGGAATTAAATCCCCACTGACTACAGGTTTGTTCACTACTCTGCCAGCTCCCACTCATGCCCATGAAAAGCCACCCACCTCTCAGCCACTGCTGGCTGTGCTGCACCGGGAGGAGCTGGAGGCCGCTGATTACCAGAGTGGTATCCGAGCAGGTGTGCTGGGAAATGAGCCGGAGAGGGATTAAACCCAAGCTTAGATCACTGTGACTGCATTTGTTTTAATTTCCTGGAAAGACAGTGTTCAGCCTTAGGGAGGCACTGGGAAGGATGGACAACATATGCGTGTCAAAGGAACACGAAGAACAAAAAAAGCAGGAACTTTTTGAGACAGAAAAAATAATGCTTCATTTCATAAATATTTCTGTCTTGTTGGTGGTCTCTCTCACTGTATAGCAAAGGGTGACCCATTTTGGATTATTCTTCTATTTACACCTAAACCTCTGAAAGACCTGGAATTCCTGGAGGTGCCAATATCCCTAATTTGGGACCTTCCCTTCCTCCACTAGCAGAGATCGAAGGAGACAATGTCGCTGCTTATTGGTGTCCTGCTTTCACTACTTGACCTGAAGCTGGGTACAGCCTTCATCCCTCCCAAACTGGAGTCTATTCTGATTAGATGTCACTACATTTATTTCTTTAACTTGACAACTTCAGTATGTGACTGGGGGGAGCTTACTTCCAATGTGTTAATAGTCCTGTAATGCTAAGATTAAAGGCAATAAAATACACCAATGATTACATTTTCTTTGCATCCTACATTCATGTGAGCAAGGTTTTGAAATGATTGCATGAATTTCTGCATTTCTCCCTTCCCTTGCAGTGGCACCAGCCCTTGAATTCTCATCACTCCTTCACAATTTCAAGATAGAAATTTCAGTGCTGAAGAATCCCAGAAACCTGCTCTCCTGCATCCCCCAGCACCATCATTCAGCCTTTTTCAGGAACGTCAGTGCCTTACGTCTCTCACACCCTGCTGCCGTGTGCCAGCGTGATTGACACTGCTGGGGATGCTGTGCCCGCTCCTCCTGCCCGCGGCGCGGGGTGTCGGTGCTGCAGACACGCAGGCAGGAGGGGCACAGCCCCTTGAAGGGTGTCAGGTGGCCGCCTGCCAGCCGAGGCACAATATGGTGGCTACTGCCAAGCCAGCTGGGTTCTCGCTCTTCCAGCTGGTACAAAAGTTGCCAGGCAGCCTCCACTCCAAGAATTTTAAAGCACTTGGGGCTATAATCTATGCCATGTGTTTCTCTGTTTTTACTACATAGTAGAAAATAATTTATTCAGATATGCTAAATTATACTTTTAATGTTCCACAAACAGTTCATTGTGAAATGCAGTTTTGGCATTAACTAGAAAATGCGGTGCTTTGCTCATT
Organism: Dryoscopus gambensis; assembly: GCA_013389985.1. Lineage (NCBI taxonomy): Eukaryota > Metazoa > Chordata > Aves > Passeriformes > Malaconotidae > Dryoscopus > Dryoscopus gambensis. Next base: position 46,469 of record WEIT01010225.1, on the reverse strand, counting down.
GTGTATATTATTATAATGGTTCTTTCTTGTTTAATCTAAATATTGTAGCTCATTTATCTTCCGGGATGTCACAACCAGCTCTAGACTGCATAGTTCTGCTGCTGTCACCTAAATAATTATTAATTAAACATTTTATAAATAATTAGTTGATAACTAATTTTTGATGTATGGCATCTACACGATTTTGTCCAAAAGAATCCCCTATATTCTTTCCTTTTTAGTGCATATTGAGAACCCATAGAGTGCTGACCATTGCATTTGTAAACAAGAAATGCTGAAGAAAGATTCTTCTGAGTAATTCAGTATCACTCAGTTCTTGAAAGAATTTAAAATGGCTCCTTTTTCATAAATGAGACATTGTCAGCATATTAAAAATGGGAATAGAGCCCAGGACATTCAGATGGAGATTCAGAGATCTCTACCACTTGAGCTCAATGAGAATTTTCTACTGTTAGAACTGATATGAAGTTTCTAAGCTTTTTTTAGTTCATAATCAGACATGAGGTGATAACTAGATATGTCAGTACATGCCTTTATTTCTAAGCCTCTCCCTGAAGAAAAAAAGTGCTTCCGTTTGCACTATTCAAAAGATATCATTTCTGAATCTTTAAGTTACACTTTGCTCTCCATGGGTTTTTTGGTGCAAGTTCAGAAAACAAAAGTGAGTGAGCAAATGCAGTTTTGTTTTCTGTTGTGCATTGTTTTCCACAAATGCCTTTCCTCCATTAGATCTACCACATGACCACCCAATCTGTCTTTCTTCTTGCTGGGAAAAAAAAAGAAAAAAGCCAAAACATTTAACTTTCTTGTCTTTTTCTATCATATGTCACATTCTGCAACCATTCCACAACAGAAATAATTATCACTAATGTCCACAGAGTCACAAATAAATCATTTTAGAAAATCTATTTACACCCCAGTGGAATATGATTTCCAAATTCCTTTCAAGGCAAAAAAAAAAAAAAAATCTGGTTTTATCTTTCCTGTCATTTTGTTTTAATTGAAGTTTATCACATTCTTTATATTGGCTTCCAAATGCCTCACCCTTTTTCCATCAGGGGGGCAATTCCTAGAAATGTGTGAAATGTTTCATTTGAACTACAAAAGCCTGGAAGCAGACTCGCTGTGAATTCATCCTACATTTGCAAATTGTCAGCGAATCGTTAAACTCCTGTGTCTGCTGAGTTGTCTGCAAGGTTGTGTCTGCTGGCACTGCGCAGGTGTTGCTGGCTTCTGTCCTCGGGGACTTCCACGGCTGTTGTTCTGGGGCCTTTCCAGGGAAAATGTGGTTCACCACTTAGAAGACCATTCACAGTCGTTTGTGGTTTTCAGACACCTGTGCCTTGTGCTGGAAGAGAAACATCATGAGAATCTTTGTGATTCCCCGTGAGACTTTAATGTGTCTCCTTTCCTAGTAGTTTAAGCAGTACTCAGAGGTGGGTTAAGTCCCAGCCTCCCGGGGTCTGTGTACACAAGTATCTGATGATTGCAAAGCTACTTCAAAGCAAAAGTAATTTTGGAACCATGTTAAAGCTGACTGGACATACCAAAATGTGAACTGGACGAGTGAGATCCAAGCATAGAGTCTCCTCTGCAGGGATATCAGTCCAGCAGACATCCCAGACTGGGAACAATAATATCTGAAGCCACCACAGCAGGACTTGGCCACCAACACTGCAGAAGACACCTTGGCCCTGTGATGAAGCTGGGAAGTTGTGTGGAAGTGGACGGCAACAGGAAAAACTAATTGTGTTTGTGGATTACGTGGGAAATACTTTATGTAGAAGAGAACTTGACATTTCTTTCAAAGGCTTGGAAACCTTCAGATGTGATCACAGCAGTGGTTGCCATCCCACAGCAATAAGCTGAGGCAGCAGCAGCTACTCCACTGCCTGCATTATTCATGCGACCTGTCTGGTCATCCTCAGCAATCCTTGGAATTTAATACTTATTAAATACTTGAAATAATAAAAATTCTCTAATATCAATAAATAATAGAATTGTATTATTGCTGTAATTCTTGTCATAGTCTGTGTTTAAAACTCCTAAGTCATGTGTTCAGACATCTGAGAGATTTGGCACGTGAGGTCCAGCAGATCTTGCTGAGGCTATATCTCTGTCGAGGTAGGAGTCAGCCCTGGATCAAAACATCTGGATATCTGAATCAAAGCCTCTAAGCTCCCATTGTCACCAACAGAGATGAAGGGCTTAATTCAGTAGCTTAGAAACAAGCCTCTGATGCCATTTGAGAAGTCCTAAGTGTACCCACCTCACCTCTGGCTGCCGCCCTGAAGAGCACAAGACTCATAGGCCCTGGGTTATATCTGCTGATTTCTGAATTGTATCTGTGACCCTGTGGTTTTCCTGGTACCCTGGCATCTCAAATGCCTGATACTTGCATGTGGGTGGCTGAATGAACTCCAGCCAATACACCAGAGAGCCTGGAGAACAGAGGAAGAATTAAGGAAGAATAGAGAGATAGGAAGAATTAAGTGGATTTATTGACAAAGCTATGACACGAGGAGGAGATGGGACACACCTCAGTGACAGCAGCTCCTCTGACCAGAGCAAGTATCATGCCAGGAAGCCTCATCTCCTCTCTCCACCTCTACCTCTAGTAATCCTAGAGTGTTATTTTTGAGTTAATGCTACTTGGGTTAGTTTAGCTGGAGCAAAAGAAGCCATGGCTGTGAAGAAACACTATAAATTGTGAATGGATTAGCAGCATCCCTACTTGAGCTGTAGCCTATACCTCCCAATGGGCCAGTTAACCTGTGTGCAAGGATATTACCACACTGAATGGAAGGGCTTAGTTTGTAGATGGAATTCAAATTAAGAGCAATACATTTGTTATTTTTGCAGCAAAGAAAGGTTCTTAATATATAAAGGATGATTTAATTTTAAACTAGATTTGAAAATGCTTCAATGGAAGGAGTTAATTCTCTCTTTAGGTAAAATTCACATAAGCTTTTAATTCCATTCTCTAAACATCAGTAAGTTAGTTATTATTCCCTATTCACTTACTTTTCTCAATGGCAGCTTCATAGCTGGTAAATTCAAGCAGATGTTTCTGTTTCAGTCTCATGCCACTGAAAATGGCTACAGATCAGAGAGCTTCTTTAGAACATGCATTTGCTTTAAAATGATTGCGCCCTTACACTGACGTACATTTGGATTCTTGTTCTGAAAATGTCTTCTTTCAGATTTTGTGCTGATCTACTGCAGATAATCAAGTAGTTTTTAAATACACAGATCACAATTCAGTTGTCCCTCACAGCTCTGCAGACCTTCTGGCTTTGAAATTAAGGAATGTCCACAGGTGTACGGCAAAACAGTCTCTGAGCACTGGAATTCATATGCTTTACAGTGAAATCACAGTCCTGTTCTAACATACATGCAGGAAACCGCATCCTAACAGTCCAGTCATTTTGATTAAGACCTGATCTTGCAAAACTTATGGACAGGATTTTTTCCTAAGTCTATTTCCCATAACTACTTCAAAGCTTTATTTCAGAAATACCTGTGAGTTTCTGCTACATCAAGGCTGCAGTGATAAAGTGCCATGCTGTGGTTTTTATTAAACGCTAAGATGTGACATTTTATTTACAGCTCTCTGACCTGGTAAAAGATCCATGCAAACACTGGGCTGCTTGATATAGAGAGAACTTGCAGTACATTTGAGCTGTACCATTATTAAAAGCATTTCTCTAGACATTCCCTTTCCTTCTTGGATTGTTCTTGACATTTCTGGAATATTTATGAATATTTATGAAGGCACTTACTTGTATACTAAATGGAGTCTGTGAGTAAGTCATCAATTTCTCTGGAAATAGTTGCCTTTTGTGAAAACTTTGTTAGCTCTTCCACACAAGTGCCCCTGAGGGACCAGAAAGTTTGAGCACAGCATTGTAAAGCACATCCTATAGAATGTATATAAGCCTTTAATCAGCACAACTGCAGTGCAGCAGATCGAGTAACCATCTGAAGAAACTCAGGGAGCATTGTGTTTTAGTTGAGGAAAGCTGGTCAGGAGGCTGTTTTGTAAGACCTTTGCAGATGTGTTCTCAGCTACCAAACCTGTGCTAAATCAGCTGCTGAACAGACTCACATCAGTTAATACATGACTCTTTTTTTGATTAAGTAACAGATCTTAATAATTTCAAGGCTACATGGAGAAAATACACTGATTTATTGGTCCAATACAGCTTACCCTGAAAGCAAAAGGAGTTTCACATTTGACTTCAAAGGAAGAAAATCTGTACTCTAAAACTTTAAACAGTATAATAAACACTTGTAAAACATAATACTTACTAAAGCAGCATGAATCCTGCTCCCAAAATGTACACACTTCCTTTCTTTTATACTGTTTGTGCAATTTAATACTAATGAAAATGAAATATGATTGGTTGCCAAGGTCACACCTGAGTACTGAGAGTCAAACAATCTATCAGAAATAATACTATGAAATATATTTGCATTAAGTGCTGAGTTAGCCTGATTGCTCAGTTGGAAACGAAAACCAAATTCACCAACGTGCTTCCCAATAAAGACTGCATACTGAGTTCTAAGTTTTAATATTCGTGTACACTACAGAGCCACACTTGCATTTACAGATTGTGTAAAATTAACATTAATATCAGTTGAAGTGGAAATAGGTCAGGATTGCTTTGTTGGACTGAATGCTTCACAAATTGCCCATTTACAATAGCTCACTTAGCTCTAGTAAGTGGTTTCACAACATAAGCCCATTTTTTCTTTTTCTTGCCTTAGTGTTCTTAGTATTCATGGTTGGTGCAGCATAGAACAATGGAAGTCTATCATAGTAAAGACTAAATGAAGCCTAAGTTGAAGGTGTCCTGATTTATCTCTGTAGGAGACAAATCACATTCCTCTTTTTAAGACCACTGGAGACTGCTCTTGCATGTTTGCAATGCACTTTCCCAGTGAAGTCTGGCATATCAACACCATTCTTTTGCTGTTTACAAGGAAATTGAGCAAAGGAAAATGATTTTCAATTTCAGCCTCCAGCCAGCTGTACTGTCAGACAATGAAGCATGATGCTAAGTGCAGAACAGCAGCTTGTCTGATAGACAGTAAGTAATTAAGTATTTTCAGTCTGGAAAAAGGTTTTATGTTGTCCTTGGGCTTTAGACAATAATATTTCTTTTCCAAACCTGCCTTCCTGCGAGAAAAAAATAAACCAAACCAAAACCCAATATTCACCCCATTCCTATTTACTGTGAAAAGATGATGCTCTCCCAGCTCTATAGAGCAGTGACCCTCCAGGTGCAGACCAGATAATGGATGTTTCATTTCATTTCTTTCTCTTGTGCCTTAGTGAAAGAAAACCCAGACACAGCCTTTAGCAATGCTGCTGGATGTTGACCCTGAAAGCATATCCCAAATTACACAAGTGTATTATTCCTGTGTAATGCTTGAATACAAACAGGAAGAACAGAGTTTGGCTTCCATTTCTTATTTATAAGACAGAAATATCACACCTTTACAGATTCTCAGCAAAGACCTTAGAATATATAAAAATACAACTGAAACAAATTGTTGAAGATGTACCATTTCCTTTTTTTCCCACTGTTTTAGCTAAAAATGAGAATAAAGCAAATAATACAATTAGAAGTGAGGACAGCACTTACAGAAGGCTAGACATAAAAGATCCTTCATTTACATGAAGCAATTATATACATATATGTATGTATAAAAAATAAAAACTCTTTGGGAAAGAGAAATTCCTGATACGGAAAGCTAAGTACAGTGAACTGAAACTTCTTTACGATCTCCTAATACACAGTCAGTTGAGATACTTGCACAGTCCTATCACCAAGGAATCCTGTGTCTCACTGGTTTTGGATTTATTACCCCTTCTAAAAGGGGCATCACTCATTTCCTCATTTTGTGGATTCAGAAATGAAGGTCTGATGGGACCTTTGCAGGTCACTGAAAATCTGGGACAGTGGAGAAAACAGAACTCATGTTTTGACTGAAGTCAAAATAATCATCCTTTGTTAAGTCTTGCTTTTTCGGAAAAAAACCCAAACCAACTCTATGAAGGAAATGTTTGTAAGTAATCACTCATGAGACTGTACCAATATGGAACCAAAAGAAGCCTTGAGGCCTCTCTTGAGGCAGGAGTCCTCATGGTAAAGTTCCCATATTGAGAGAATATAGGAAAAATATTGATGGAATGCTAAATTACTGTGCAGGCTTCCATGTGGTATGATTGTGCCTCTGCACATGTGTGAATGAAAACAAATTCAAGTTATGGTTATAGAAGAAAGATCAAATGTTTATTTTTCTGCAATTTGACCAAGAGGTGTAATTAAACCAGCTGAATAATTGGATTTACTGCAACAAAAATGTAGGAAAAACTCAGATTATAAATTGTCTTGGTTTGTGTCTTACATTGCTTTGATATAATGAACATCCTGTTCTCCTCTTGATCCTACAATCCTACTTACCAGAAATGCCATTATTTGAGTCAGGGTCATGGTCAGCTCTAAGTAATGTTTGTATAACAGAACCATCTGGCTTCCCCAAGGCCACGCAGCTCAGCAGGACTAAGGTGATTGGGACATACTGCCTCACTAGGAGTGATTTGTTCTGTTTCATCCAACTGGACTCAGTGGCCTTGCACAATCTCCAGGAATTTGGGGTCCTGTACAACTCAGTGGCTGTATCACTTTTTAGTGATGAGTGTTTCAGAACTAATGTACTATTATTCTTCATATTCATATATCCTGACAAATATTTGTTTCCATTCCACCTTATGTTCAAAATTATATCTTCAGTGTATGTAGCATTGCATATGTATAGGCTACACTTTATAATCTGAGTGATCCCAAGATTACTTGCTTTGGTCATATTGTCTTGAGCAACGCCAAATTCAAAAGAAATTGTGAAAAAATTGGATAAAGGCAGAAAAACAAAAGACAAAGATGACATGAATTTTTTTTTTTTTTTTTTTTTAAGGAGAAAACTGAAAGAGAAAAAAAGACCCCCAGAAACTTTTCTCAGGTGAGGTAGAGTGGATGGAAAAGCCTAAATGAGGCCAAAGGAAAGAAGTGGTAACACAGATTTGAAAGCCTGACAGCAGGGCAACAGGAAAAAGTGTTAATAAATAGTGCTGATAAAGAGAGAAGATAGAACTGAAGACTCAATGAAGAGTAATCTACAGGATGAAAAACAGAGAGAACACGAACATTTTCTTCTTCAAAATGATGGTATTTTCAGCCAGTTTTTATCCGGAGGTCTAAGAGCTTAGCTCTGGGAGAGAACTAAGATATCTTGGAGATAGTCAAGGAGGAAATTGAAAGGAAAGAAGTGTTGGAAGTAGAGGTGAATAATGTATTCACAAGTGGCAACAGTAATGAGAAAGATAATCAGGTTAGAAACAATGATGGGATACCTGAACAGTAAGAAGTGAGAAAAGAAGAGGGTTCCATAACAAACAAAAAAAATAGCTGAGACAGATCAAAATGGGCTCATTGCTACAAGATCCCACATACAATGCTGAGAAAAAGAAGTTAAAGATTAAGGAAAAGTTGAAGTCAGGGACATGGAGCTGAATTACATTTTCCTTTGGTCAGCATTCCCCTATTCATTACAGGAATAAACCAGCTGAAGGAGAACTACAGACAACCTAGTTCATGTACCTGAGGTTTTTACTGTCCAAGCTTTTAAATCCAGGTGAAAAATATGGATGAATCAAAAAATAAATGCAAGTGCTGCCAAGGAGATAGCCAAGATCAGAGAGGTAGTCATAGCTGCGTGGGGGTTCCATACATGAACCAGAGAGAAAAGGGATGATGGTGTGGATTGGTGGGAAGCAGCCAGAGGAAAGTCCAGAGGGGCATGTGGGAAGGAGTGAATACAGACAGGCAAGGGAAAGAAGCCCTGCTGAGGGCAGTGCCCAAAGAGATGGGGCCAGCCTCAGAGATATAAAGGAATAAGTTCTCTAAAGACAAGGGCAAGAGCAAGAACTGGAGCATCATGGTACAGCAGATTGGAAAGGACATCAAAGGAGACAAGTGATCGGTAGAGAATTGGATTATTCAGTTAGTGTAGGGGATGAGATGAGGGGAATAAATGGAAATAAGCACCAGAATTAACTAACTTGACACACTGGTACAGTGAAAAGGAAGAAGTGAGGCCAGAAGGATGGTAGAAAGACAGATGGACACTACTCCATGGTAAGTGAAGGAAAGAGGGTGATTAAGACAGCAGATACAGGGAGCTAAATGCTTTTAATGCAGAGTTTGATCTTGGACATATCTATGAGAACAGCAACAGTTACCAGCTGGACTTTGAAGACTAGAAGCTGTTACATACATGACAGAGGGGAAGTAAATGAGAAGTTCATAATCAGGGTAAACTAAATTCCGCAGAGAAGTATTAAAAAAGTTGTGGAGAGCTGTAGTTGAGAAAAAAAGAGAATATGCGAGCCAAAGCAAACCACAGGTCAGGAATAAAACTCATCTGTCTGAAGACCATAAGGGCAGTCAGAAGAAATGACCATAGAATTTCAAGTTGGCAAAGCCATTCTTCCATTCTTTTTGTTATCTGAATTGCCAGTGTCTGGAATGATCAAGATCATTCTTTACTGTTGCAGTGAATCTTGTAAAATGAAACTTGAATGTATAAACTGTTGAAATACTGCTTGCCCAGAATGACTCATTAACATCACAGAATAAATAAGTAGGTAACATTGCTAATTTGATTCAAAGCCTTTGAATATACATAATCCATAAACTCTGACTTCTATGAGTATAAACAATTCTGTGAGTGTCCCCATAGGACTGATATTAATTCACAACAAAAAAGCTTTTATAACTCCTGCGCTTGGGGACTAAGCATTTTTACTTCTTCGTCCTGACTGTTCATGAGCTGAAATTCAAATGTTAACTCATGAATTATTTATTGAAAAATATTCTAAAGTACTCATTAAAATCTTAGGTGGCATTAATGCTAATTCCACACTTCTTTCTGTTTGCTTCATAGTGCCACAGATTTACTGATGAGAAGCATCGGGAAATACAGTGAGTATTACATGAATAACAAAAGTAATCACAAAAAGCAAATTCTGAAACTGGAATTTCAAACCTCATCAGCATCCTCCCAGGTAACCTCTAAGTCCATCCCAAATTACTTAGAGCTTTAAAAGCAGCCATAGCATCAAGCAATAGGTTTTAAAACTTTGTTGAATCAGGGTCTTAAATTGTTCCTGATGATAAAACACTGGCACTTCTCCAAGAAAAAACAAAGCATGCTGTTAGTCCTCTTTTCTTCATTCTGTCCACCTCTTTTAAACTTAGGTGGAGCGTACAGTTTGTGTATTGGGAGGAAAGGTGTGAAAGCAATAGCATGATAGCAGGGAATTTCTTGGAAGACATAGGAGTGAATAAAACATAAGGACAGAGAAGGGGGATTTACATTTTTTTTCACAATAAAGTTGACAGCTGTTATGTCATAAGTCTATACTTGTCCACACTTTGTGCGCTGTCTTTTTGCTCCACCTCACATTTGTCTTTCTCTGTGTATGCTGTACATTTTCTGGGAAATCACTGCCTTTCCTTTTGTCTGGAGAGAAACATATATTTTTTTGGCACTGGAGCAAACTCAATAATGAGGAACTTGATTATAACTGATGAAGGATATGGATTCATCTTTCAACTTCACAAATTATTTACTATGATTCAGAGTCACAAATCCCTTTGTTCCAAGGCTTTCTCTCTGAAGCTGCTGCAAGAATTACCATATATTGTTGATATGACTGAAATTTAGGGTTGGGAGGAAACTGGGGCCAAGGTTTTGAAGCACTAAGCTACTTCCCTAAAGCCAAATCCTTTAAAATGTCACATGTTGGACATCTAAGATTGGGTATTTGTCAATTTTTAATATTATTTAAGTTTTATTGATAATAATAATGATAAATGTTGCAATAGCATCTAATACTTACATACTACTTAAAAACCTAACATTTTGTCCAAATAGTTTTTCCCAAATGGGTAATCAGAGTTGGAGTTAGTTAGAGTCTGATGTTTTGTAGTTAGTTCTGATGTTGTTGAGCAAGGAGCTTTTCAAAAGCAGTTGCAGTTTTTGTAACACTTCAAATGTTTGGATGTTCAAGCAGCTACAGCTGTCTGATGTTTGTGAGTCACAAATGCAGAAGGGAATGTTGCTAGAATATTTAACTCAAAAAGCTACACTAAGATCATGATGACAATAGGATTGTAATAGTGTGTGTTCGAACCCATGGCCGCAGGAACCCCTGACAGCCAGCAAGGACCTCACCCACAGCTTCGTGGAGACTGCCAGGTCCAAGCCCAAAGATGACATTCGTGTCTCAGAAATGTGCAGTTCAATGACGCCCATGAAGCAGTGGCAGTTCTACCAGCTCTCTCTCAATACTGTATGTTGCACTGCAAGTTTCCTGAAAATATTACTGATCCCAAGCACTTGATGCCTTTAACCTTTTTCATATGCTTGACAGAAGACAGGGGTTAATAATTCAGAATGCTCTATTCAGTTTCCTGGGGAAATTTGTTCCACACCCAAAACTATTCTTCAATCAGGAGTTCATTTTGTGTGTTGAAATCAGCATAGAAGTATTTGTTGGATCAGGTCCACCATTTAGAGTGAAAATAAGTACCTGTATAACCCTCCCTCAACATACCCTCCCTCAAGTTATGCAGAACTGAAAGCAACTTGCTTCATTAAGTAAAAGAAGTAGATTATCAAGAGTCTCCACAGCAGAGAAAGCATTTATTTTCTTTCTTGTAGTCTTTAAAGAAATGTTGAAAGGTGACATTTAAAATGTGTCTGACAACTGTCACCAGGAAATTTCTTTTCTTTCCATATCCTTAAATTACTGAAAAGACTTGACCCTCAATAAAACTGGGAGATATTTTCCTTTATGCTGTCACATTTCCAAATGTCTGGAATCTAGACTGACTTCTTCTGCCTGAGTGTAGTGGCCAAGGGTTTTCACACCACCAAGTAAACTGCTGTTGACATTCCAAACTTACAAGATCCACAATAATGGAAGCAATGGATTTTTGCTGGGATAGCTTTGCCAGCATACAGAAAAATCCTTCTGAGTCTCATTCACCCTTTCGGTGTTTAGTTGTTGCAGGCTCTCAGTCAGTGCCTTTTTGCAGTTTTTTTATCAGGAGCTCTAAGAGCTATAATGACTTCTATCCAAAAGAGTATTCAGCATTACCAGATTTTCTGTCCTGGCTGGCGGCTGAAACTGTCACTATAAGCTGCATTTGTCAGTGGCATCTATTGTGAGGATTTTCACAAAAATAGGACATGCATGCTAGGGTTTAAATGCCAGATCCATAAAGAATCAAAAGAAAAATCTCAAAACCTAAATAATTCACTGTTATGTCTCAACAAAAAGGGCAGACGAGTTACAGCAAAGGGACCAAGATCAATCACACAACTAGCAAAAAATGGTAATTCTGGCCTTAAACCAACTACTCCACATTTATCAATTAAAAAAAAATATTGTATAGTATTGCCTCCCTCGCTTGAACATTTACAAAATATTTATAATACAAACTGTTATTTTCAAACAAGCTGGGGAGGCACAGGTCCTCTTTCTTGTGTGAACATTGTTTCTTTCATATTTTCCTTCAGAAGGAAACAATGAAAGCAAATGTGGAAAGCAGTGAAAGCCATCATGGAACTGGTTCATCAAGCACTGGTGTTAATACTGTAATACTACAGTATTGTCCCCACAGTAGGTTTAAACCAAGTGTTGATTGATTTATCTGCTCTTCACCTTGCAAGCTGGGTGATGTTAACACCCGTGGAATGTATCATACTATAGTGATACTTGCATATCATTTGTCTGTGCCGTGACATTTATTTCTCCTGGTGACTTAAGCTGAATTTCAAACATTACAAATTAATTGAAGTAAAACCATGTATATCTCCCCAGCGTATTCTAGAACTTATCAGGTACAAGACTGAAACATTAACATTCCCTACTAGTGAAATATTAAGAGCTTTAAAGAACCAGCTGGAAAACAATTGGGTAACTCTCAGTTTCATGGCAATGGCAGATACTGATTCAGGGGAACAAAAACTCTGTGGAATGGAGAGATGAGGGGTACAGAAACAGGATTCTTCTTCGTTCACTGAGACCCCATTCCAGTTTCTGACTGAACTGTAATTCCAGAGATAGGCAGACCTGTCTATACCTGGACATCTGTGCTTCAGCTCTCCATCTCCTCTCTGTCCCAAGTCTAGTGAGTGGATGGAAAAGGTGCCAGGTGGGCTGTGTCAGCCTCACAGAGGGGAGCACCAAACTGAGCACAAGGGAGATCGTTCCTACAGCATTCCCACAGCCTGAAAGGGACAGATGCCTAATCCTGGAGCACTGTTCAGAATGGAGGGCTCATTTCTTCTTTTGCAGATGACTCCACCAACAAAAGAACATTTGTGAAGTTCTCCCAATAGTCAGGTAAATAATGTACCAAAAACAAGACAGAAGAAGCTAACAATCTCTTGTTTTATGCAATGGCAGAAAAGCTGTTGTTTTTGAATCCCTGAGCCAGAGTGGTTCAAAGTTCATCCGTGACTGAGTATACCATACAGTGCAATGTGGGGGCTTTTCCACAGAGCCCTATAAATCCGGGAGCTGAAAGGGGTGCACAGGGGTGGGGTGTGAGTGAGCCTTGGCGGCACACGACAGCTCTGCAGGAGCTGCAGTGAACTCCCACCCCCGGCCTTGACAGAGCTTATTTTGCTCAGCAAGGGCCAAACCTCACTTTCCTTACAGTCAATGGGAGTTTTGCCATCGCCTTTCTTGAAATAAGCCTTGACACGAGCAGAGCAAACAATGGGAAAACAGAAGCCAAGCCCTGTGCTGCAGAGCCCATGGCAAGTTTTCATATCTTTAACTGGCACCCAGTGCTGGTCTCCTGAAAGAATGTCACTGTACCTGCTCTTTATATGCAAAGCCCAGTTTTTACATTTGCAAACATATATAGAAAGAAACATATTTATACATATTATTATTTCTTTGTAGTGAATATAAAAATCTGTTAGTTGTGATAATAGTATCTACACATTTTCTGAAATCTAATGCCTATCCTAAATGTCAAATCTTTATTACCATTGTCTGTTTTAAGTGGGGCATAAAATTTCTTGACTGGTCTGTCACCTTCAAAGAGCCTGTGCTTGGAAACACACACACACAAAAAAAATAGAAGAAAGGAAGTAAGATAAGAGAGAAAAAAGTATAGAAATACTGATTTATGCCAAGTGTTCCCCAAACCTCAGATGCCAGAATTTTTCAAGGTCTTAGGATAGCAATAACCCTCAAGATTTATTTAAAATGAACTAAACATATTACCTAAAATAGTAAGAGCAGGAAAACTGTTCTACAAGTCTCATTCCAGCTGCTAATTTTCTATTTTCTAAAATGTTAAATGTACTCAGTTCATACAGTGTGTGTATAGTATACAAATATATGCCTGTGCACTATCAAATACCAAAGCTAAATTGTAGTGTATTTATGACCTCATGATTCAATTTCAGATGAAAATGAGAAATGGAGTCAGTCATATCAACATGAGAAATGAGCTCCGTATTACCACACTTTTATTCAAGTGGTAGGTGATAAAACTTGGTGGAGAGGACAAAATTGAGAATTATTCTTTATAATGGCTTTCTTATATTTTAGAGAAATCTACAGGAAATTAATTTACACTTTGTTTAGGAATTTGAATTGAGGTTAGGGAAAATGCACGTACGTCTAGAAGTTTGTCATCATCTTCTGAGCAGCGCTCAAGTCCAACCTGCCTGCAGCATCAGGTCTTTGGCTACGGCTGCAGTGCAAGCCAATGTTACCCTTTGGAGTGAGTACAGCTCCATGTGCTGGCCATGTATGTGAGCTCAGCTGAGTGCCAGATGCTCCTGGGCGAGGGTTGCACCATCCCAGGGGCAGCACTGTGGACACACAGTGGATGCTACCCGCTTCCAGCTGGCTCCCGCCAGCTGCCAAGGCTGGGCTAACTCAGGCCCCTCACAGAGGACGGAAAGATTACTCACTGCCTTAGGCAAATCTGCCTCGTAAACCCTTTCCACCTCAGCTGTTTCTGAAAGCATGACTTTGTGGTTATAAATGTTGTGATGGCCTCCATCCACATACTCTCTTCACATGATTCTTACAACATGTTGGCATTTCTTCACAGCTTACCTTTTTTCCTGCAGTTTTTTAAGCAAGCCATGGCAACTCTTTGTTTACTAGAGCATTTAGTATAATGTGGCCAGGTCAGAGAGCCTGCCATTCCTCTCTGCAGCAGAGCTGTATGCTTTAGACCTGAGGTCATGGAGCTGTTTGCACTTCCAACAATTGGTTGCATCAAGCTGTGTTGCAATACATGAAACATGCCACATCAGGGATTTTTCTTTTTTCATTCTGCCCTCAGTTTCTCTCTTCAGTCCTTCCCTACCTCTCCCTGAGAGAAGCAAGTAATTTGGCAAGATGTGAAATTAGTTTTCAATCTTTGGCTTTCATGGTTATGAAGAAATTCTCTGCCTGAAGTCATTCACAGAAAGGATCTATTCACTGTGAATTTTAGAGTTGTCTCATCAGTGGATAATCATCCTTCATAAGTCTTCTGACCTTGCACATGCAACCTTACCTCAGGTAACAAAACACTTGACCCATTTTTCTGCACAGCACAATAGCAGATGTAACTCATGTGCCTTCAGGCACTGTATTCCATCTCTAATTCAGCTCTACTTATGGCCCCCTAGTCATTTATTCTATTTAAACTCTAGAAATACAGCTAATTAAAGGAAGGGAAGGTGATAATGAAATTCCCCATGCTGACAACACCACCTTGAACTGTGAGTGCCTGTTTGCTCTGCTTCATGGTTTCCAGCAATAGTGTTTAAGCAGACATAGGGCATGGCATTTCAAATTACAGGAAAGAGAAAGCAAATTCTCTAGGGCTGAATCATCATATCTGGAAATTCAGCAGTGTCCATATTACACAAACTGCATTCATAAATTTGAATTACACACTGTGTAAAGAGACACTCATCCAGTATATACTGGTAGAAGCAGATGAATGAAGCAAGGAGGAGTTCCAAATGGAAAGCTGGAACCTAGAGGAAAAGAAGTGGCACATTTGTTGTTTCTGTTTCGTTTCTCCTTTTTTTGTAACAGAAATGAACACAGGACCTTTATGTGCAGTGACTATCTTAGAGAGTGAATTGCCAGAGGGGCAGATCACACAGACTTTGCCCACACAAGAATTCCTGCTAAGGAGAAATGTTGAATCACACAATAATCATGCCTTGGTTGCACAAGGCATTGTACCTGTCAGGTGATTTTAAATACAGAGTCACCATGGGGGGTTCATTTGTGGAGCACTAAATGCTAACCAGAAGTCAGCTGCTGGGAATGGTAGGTGTCCTCTGCTGCTCCTTTCCTCTTACAGGAAAATATAGTCACTAAGCCTGGCCTCTTCCAAGAAAATGTAATAATGAATCCAGCCTTTTTTGTTTCTTTTATATGAAGACATAAATCCCATGTATTCAATTTTTCTATACTTCAGAGTACCATGTTGGATAACACAGTGGAGCATTTGTACAGATTGCTTAACCTTTGCACAGAATCCATTCTTCTGGTTACAGCTCCATGCCCAGGAAGGTGACAATTTACTACAGAAAGAGCAAAGTCATCCTGAGTGAACATCCGTATGTATCATCCAGGATAAAAGTGTTTCCCATAGTCCCTGATAGTCTCAGTTTACCAAGGGCCTTTGTTTCATAACACCTCTGAAAAGTTTATGCCTTGATCCGACAAGCTCAAACCCCATCAGCACACACCGGAGGTTCAGTTTTGTTGAGGTTCGTATGGTAACCACATCTAACCCAGTATTCAGCTTTCCATTAAATCAGTTGTTAGAAGCCCCAACAGGAGCTGGAAACCTGAATGCTTGTCTGGATCTGAGCCAAGAACCTTCAAGTATTACATTAAGTAACATGACTAGCATCTGTCCTCTGCAGAAGGCAACAGCACACAGCACTTTTCTGAATGTTGGCCTGAAATAGCAGTAACTGTCAGAGGTTTCTCCTCGTCAGGTTTCCATTGGTGGTAGCCAGTATATTTTTAAGGTGAAAGGATATGAAGTCTGTTTCTTCTATGCAACCATATGGAAGAATCAGAATGATAGAGAGAGCAGCAAAAACTATTGAACTTTATGATCTTTAGGATCTTTTCAGACCTAAGTGATTTTATGATTCTAAAAAGAAAGATCAATGACACTAAACAGGTTTGATAGAATGAGCAGCTGTAGACATCAGGAATCCTCAGTCTTGGAAAACTTACTAAAAAGTGTCATGACAGAAGACTGTAAAATCAATTGTAAGTAGAATGGAAAAGGTGAATAGGAAATAGGGAATTACATATCACCGTTCCTCCCAGTAGAGGATTGAGAAGGAGGGCATTAACTGATTATAATAGGTCATAAATTCAAAACAAACATGAGCAGGTACTAGGGGGGTTTTTTTCCACAGCTAGCTGTTAAACTGTGGAACCTCCTGCCACAGGAGACTGTGGTATATACAAGGTTGAAACACAGCTGGACATATGCCTGGAAGAACTGAAAAGACATGCTGGTGGCCCAGGCAGTCTTGAAGTTGCCAGCTACTGGAAATGGGGGCCCATGCCAGGGAGGTATCACTGCATTCCTGCTCTATTCAGACATCTTCCTAAAATAACCACTACTGGCAGTGTTAGAGGTAGAATATTTAGGTACATGGACAATTTTGCTGTTTGATGTAGTACAGCTATTCTGTCCTTATAATATGTATGTATGAAAATCACCAGAAACGTTGATGGAAACTATTTAATCTCATCAAAAGGTTATATCTGGTATATTTGTAGCCCCCTTTTCTGTTTCCTAAAGTACCTGCTCAAAGCCATCATTTATTTCTCTGACAGACTTTACAAGTGTTTCAATGTTTTAATATCTCTTTGTGGAAAACTTTTGCCCTTTTCTTTATGAATAGGTCATTAGTGTTTACAAAAAGTTGGAAAAGGCTTCTTTTCTAGGGCCAGATCTGCCCACTTTTTCATTTCTGAGGTGCAAAGCTATGACTGGTCTATTGTGGAAAACAGCTTGCAAGGGCTTTGAAAATGCAAATGAAATAAAGCAAATCTGTCTCTTTTTTGTTAGGATAGAGGAACAATACAAATTTGCAATTTTAAAAATTAAAAAGGTTATGTGATATTTTTTATGGCCAGGGCAGCTTCCAGAGGGAAATGGAGCCAAAGGAGAAATTTTAAAACATAATATAACTAAATCAAGGAAACAAAAATGTTCCTTTTCACTTACACAGAAGCCTTGTTGAAAGAGAAATACTTGTGGGACATGAGGAATGAAAAAAGTCAGCATGCAACTGCCCAGGCTTGCCCAATTTGTAGCTCCCACCTCATGGCGATTGCTAAGAGTGTTGTAAAAGAGCTTCTTTGTCTCTGGAGAAAGTATTGCTTTCAAAGACAAGAAAAATCCACAGGCAACCTCTCACTTTGACACGCAGGTCATGACATTAAAAGAATAATGTGAAGAATCACAAACCACTAGTTTCAGTTAGGAAAGCAAATGGCTTGGTAGGAGGGAAGGAGAGATATTTATGTTACGATCTGCTAACTTTCTGTTTCTATATATCTAGTTCCTTCCTGAAAAGACGTGCAAACAACAGGCACCTAGTAAAGTCCTTCAGAATGACACAAAAGAGGTAAAATTCTTTAACTTTGTGAACAGTGTCAACAGTTTGCAAAGGGGGAGGCTGGAACAATCTAACTTCTAAAAGGATGTGTGACATCTCGTTGCAACATTTTGGTGCAGAAGGGAGATGGCAGCAGGACGAGTCAGTGCTGCAGCAATCCAGACACTGGAATGAGCACATTTCCTGGCGGGCGCTTGAGAAAGTCAGAGATCGTGCAGCCAGCCTGCCAGATGGAAGGAGCAGAGGCAGGAGGGCACCATGCCAGCAGGGCTGGCACACGGTCCCACCTCCGATGTGGGGAGAGTTGACAGTTTTATGGATATCATCATTTTTCCAGAATCAACTTCAGCAACTGGTTTTGCTTGAAACGCTGAGAAAATTGTGGTTCTGGCAAGACAAAACAGTACGGTATTTCCTTGTGCCAGAGCTAAGAGGTGGCAAACTTACCATGATGGGCACATCCTTTAAGAAAACATTCTGACCTACATCCCTTCCCTCTGCTGACCCTAGAAATGGTAGCAATAACACCAGGGTTTTTTCTTCTATTCCCAGTTTGCTACTCTGGAATTAGCGAAAACTGCTGAAAAGTGATGATCAGCAGTAACTTCACTCTGAAAGAAACTGAAGGAAGCAGAAGTGGAGCCCTTAATCCAGTAAAGCCCTCTAGGCAAACCATAAGTGATTTTTTTAAGGAAAGGGGGAACTTGGCTTCTTAAAAGTTCTTGAACATCTGAATTTCTCAGTTTAGCTTGTGAACTGTGTCTGAGTCTCACGCTCATAAATAAATGCACAGGTGTGGGTCTACGGTTAGGGCTGAAATTCACCTGCAATGGCACTTCTCTCTGGAACTCCCCTATCACATCTGCAGTGGCTTTGGGAACTCTGGCTGCTCCTCCAAGTGACTGTAGCATAAAAAAGACATGAAGATATCTTTGGAGGAATTAGCAACTGGGTATTTCCAGAGCAGAAACCCCAAATGCAGCCAGCTTGCAAAACTTTGGTAAACTCTCAAGTTCTGCCAGGAAAAGCAGAAGGTATGATGTCAACTAAGGAGGACTAGAGGAAACAGTTGAAAAGCAGCCATTCTGAGATATTTTGGGAACAGCAGTAGCATATGACATTGACATAACTCAAAGATTTTCTCACTGTTGTTGTTGCTGTTTCTATTATGATTTGTAGGAATTAAATTCACCTCCTGGCAGGTAGCCTGTAAAAAAGGCTATGAAACCACTTTGTCTTAGTCCTGACCCCTCTGAAAGGCACAATCAGAGAACTCCATCCTGCAGACAAAACTCACCATATGCAGGTGGAGCTCCGATAGTTATCTTCAGCCTACACATATTTCTCAGTCAGAGCTGATTTTCCCAGCTGTGAATCTGAAGCACGAGAAGAAAAACAGGTGCCATTGTTTTTGGTACCCACTGTAAAATTAGTTAAAAATGCCAATAAGAACTGTCACCCTCTCCAGGCAATCAGCAGAAGGTCTCTGGACATTTCAAATTTAATGTCAGGGGAAATTATTTGATTGATCACCTATTAAATGGCAACCTAATTTGTGTGGCTACTTGGAATGGAAACTAGGTTCTCTCAGAAAAGGATGCAATATAAAGTTTGTTAAGTAGATATATTTGAAGATTATGGAATCTTCAAATCAATCTGAAATCCAGGTTTGATGCCAAAACAGATAATTGTGCGTTCCTGGAAGTATTGTAGGAAAGGAACTGAAGTGGAGTCAGGAAGCATAGATGACTGAATCTGATCTTTCTTAAGTTAATAGGAAATGATATCACAAAAGATCTGCAGGATGTTTTGGGATTTTTTTGTTGTTTGGGGTTTTTTGGTTGTTTGGTTTGGGGGGTTTTGTCTGTATTTTAGAGAAGAAAAAGAGTAAGTGGGAAAGAAAAAAAGGAACTTGGTTACCATGGCTTCAGAAAAGGGAATGGCTGAAAAATTTGGTGTGAATTTTTGAGTGACAAGAAAGGACACAAAAGGGAAATTTTAAAATATTCTACTTGGCATCCTAAAAATAATTCTAACCTCCCACAACAGTTACCCAGGAGTTTCAGCAGAAAGGGAAGAAGTATGTAGTAAACAGCATTATCTAAGTATACTATATAACCTACAAATTTTTTGAGAGCAGAGAGAGGTTTCCAACCTTCAATCAAGGAGACCAAACCTTGCTCACTAAAGCTGGTGTCTGTGTAATACCTTAGCCAGTAGACAGGGTCTCATGCACAGCTTAGATGCTGTGAGAAGCAGGCAGAAGTAAACCAAAAAATATCACTATAATTTTCCATTGAATAAAAGAAGAAGCAGTCACAGCTTTCTTGCTAATCCATAGTAAAGCCCATCTCCCTTTCATAGTGCCATATTTCTAAGGAAAGCCAGATGATATCATGCTTTTTTCCCACTTCTTCCTCATAGTAAATTAATAAATAGAAAGACAAGAATGATTTTAGAGAATTAGAGAGAGTTCCAGTTGGAAACTTTAAATGCATCCAGCTAAAAGCTGATTCGTTTTTTTGTTTTATGAGTACAGCAGTATGGCCTGGCCAAAACATCAAGACCTGCTTTCTCTCCATGCTCATTTTTATGTTTGCTAATCACTGCCATCTTTTAGCATTTCTGGTTTCCCATATGTATTTCAGTGTTGGATGTTTGCTCCCTAAATCCATCTGAAAACTACGGGTGACAAACAACATTCAAGCTCCCCAGGGAGGTGGTGAAGTACTCATCCCTTGAGTTTTTCAAGATGTGGGTGTACAGGTCCTCTAGGCTGCCTTTCCCACAACAGCTTGGACCAGATGGTCATTCAAGGTCCCTTCCATCCTGGGCTGTTGTATGATTCCTATGATGGTAACTATTGGAAACTGAAAGTAGTATCTTGCAGAAAAGGCCTTAAAAGGAGACGTTTAAGAAATGTTTATTCTTTCTGTTGTATAAGGAAAAAATCCAGTTTTGTTACTTTTTTTCTGGTAGCTTGTGTGTTTCATCCATTTGTCTTCACTGTTGCTGCACATTATTGATTGTTACCTGCTGGGAGTGTGTCTCTATCACAGTTGTAGTCAGGGTTATAGGTGCCCTCAAAGCAAATTGCCCAATAGTTCCCATTTTCTGTGCTTTGCTTCACAGTAGTGCAGTCTGGATGACCTGAACCTCTTTTGGATGAAACTGAATCCTACTCAGCCCGTAAATGGGGTGCAACTGAATCATATAAATCAGTGAAAAAGAAAGAAATCAAAGAGAGGTTAACACACCAGGCTGTGAAGCACAGCAGTTCAGCTGAAGCACAGAGTTAACTGCTGCTGCTTTAGCCAAAGGGGCCAGTAACATCTGGCAAAGTGATGGGGCAGTAACCCTGACTCATAACATCCAAAATCACTCCAGCATAATTCTCACAGTTTTCTTGTCAGCACTCATAATTCCCCTGTTCTTTGTAAATCGAAATAAATGATCGATGTCAAACATAAACAGAGTGTTGGAGTCTTTCAGCTGGCTGAAGAAGTGATGTTTGCTGGAGGAAGAGAGTCAGCATGATTTATCCTACTCTTCGTGTGTTCTCTATAAAGTTGCACCACTGTATTAAGTCCTGTTTTCTGCAAATGGAAAACAATGAGGAAGAGATTTGCAAGAACACCACCAGCTTCCATCTGTGAACAATTTGATACCGGCTTTTGGCAAATTTCTAAGCATTCCAGTTTTAAATAGACTTTGCACCAGTATTTTCTCTTGCCTGCTTGTCACTGCAATGCTGCAGTATTGAAAGAGTCACAGAAATGAGTACAAAATATTACAAATACACTTGGACTGAGAAGTATGGTTTTACGTGTGATTTTTATATGTGGTTATGCTCACTGTTCTCCTGCTTACAAGAAGATTGTTGGAAATACAAAATTCTAACAAACAAATCTGGCAAAACCAGGTGATTTATTGCTTTGAGTTGGTCAGTAGTCAGAAAAACTTTTCTTAATCTAAGTTACTGAAGGAAACATCAGTTGTTCTCAGCTGCAGTGAGGGGTGACTCCAAGGTTTGAATTCAGTCTATCATGATAAAAATAACATTAGAAAGTACTGTCTTTACCAGCTGTTTGCTTTCTAATATATAAAGTTTATTATAATTTTATATATGATGTAAAGGTGCTTTTAATAGGCCAGTGAGTCCAGTATGGATTTTGATATCAAAGCTCTGGATATCTTTCTTTACAATAAAAGAAGACACACATTCCTCTACACTTTTAAACAAAAATCAAAGGTGAGCAGTTACTCTGAGCAGGAGCTGGAAGCTATTGAAAATTCTTAGATAAAGCATGCCCTTCCACCCTGTGTGACATGTTTTCCTAGCTTGGAGATGTCAACTTCTTTCTGAAGTTTCAAGAAAGATAAAAAGAAGTTAAATGTATTACAACAGCTGAATAATCAACTATTTCCAGTTTGAAGATATGGATTTTATCCAAAGGGAATATATTTTAGAAGCAAGACTACACCAGCTGATGATATTCAAACACCAATGAAGCAGCTAAGTCTGCCTCCAACTTGCTAACAAGGCTGTTCTGAGTTATGCTCTTGCCTTAGCAACTGTCAGATAAATAATCTTGCTCCTTTATAAGAAAATGAACAGCCTGGTTCACTTTAAAGCCATCCAAATATATTTAAATAGTAACATGATTAGGATAAGAATACAGGGCAATATGAGTTGGAAAAGTGCTAAGGCTCCGGAAGCATGCACTATAAATCAAGCATTTAATGATTTAAATCAAAAACTCCAAGCAGCTGTCCCTGGGAAACATCGGGATAACAGACTGTGCAATGAAGCCTGATGAAAATTAATTTAGGAGGCAAACATTGTTATCTCATGGACTTTATGGGAATTATAAAAATAAGGTTCTGAATTTTATAATGTATTTTTACATTCTTACGCTAAGAATGCCTTTTACAGGCGCTACTTATTTTTAATAAGTAGAGTACAAACCCTGTTATCTTACGCACAAGTTAATTTGGGAATTTTCTTCTGAGTTGAGTGATTAAGTTACGCCTTTCAGTTGTTGTCAGAGATCTGTGGAAAAGGTCCTGACATCTGCAAGAGCCATGCACCAATGCAACACCGAGGGTTGCTCTGCAGAAAAATCAGCCTGTTTTAGGAAAGGAAGCACACTCCAGGTGAGGAACTGTCCTCTTCAAATTCTTCTTGAGCACCACAGAAGCACGACCAGTGTAAACCCGTGGAGGCAGACACTGCCAGTCAGATTCTCCCCCCTGCCATCCTGCAGCTCCAAGTCCCAGCACAAACACTGAGTTGGCCGCATGAGGAAGATCAGAGGAGTAATCCCTGTTACAAACTCATTACTTATTTGCCAGTTTAATGTTAACCTGGATCAGCTCCCTGTAGGGTTGGGGCAGGAACAGGACGAGGCAATTGGGGCTCGTAGAGCAGCATGGCTGAGTTATAGTGAATCAAAATGCTCATAATACTACAGCCTTAGTCTGGAAAGCAGAGTGACTCAACAAAACATTTTAAACTGATTTCTAGATCTCTGCATGTATAGGGGTATTATGCACACATGACTCAAAACAACCACAGAAAAAACAGCAAACAGTAAGTAAGTATATACTTTCCCACCAGACCTTGGAAGGTTAGTGGTGGTAAGAGGAATCTCTTGTGGACTTGAGTTCACAAAGGGCAGTGATCTGACCTACATGAAATGGTTCTCAGATAATAGTGCAGCCTGGAGAGAGCAGGGGGATGCACCACCAAAATCCATCCTGAGACTAAAGTCAGCTTCTCTAGGCCTCTACACTAGGACTGATAAACCAGCTAAATCTTCCTTAAATCTCTCTTAAAACATACCACATTGAGAAAAACAAAACAAGGAAACAAAACCCCTGAAACCAAAACCCACATTTTAGAAAGCAGGTATGTTGCATGTTTCTGTGCTTACTGCACATCAGACATTGTCAAACTCACAGAAGTTTCACCAGACAAGAATTACCTGATAGTGCACTTTATTTTACTTGGAGAGTTAGGATTTAGAAGTGGGTTTATTTAATCCTTAAAAAATAAAACTTGATGATACCATTCCCAGTACTTTGTGGTTTAACAGCAAATAAGCTTACTTTACAGTAAGTTTGCTTATAATGGCAGATATTCTGCAGCTCACACTTGTATTTGTGCTCAGAATAAGTGTTGTCTTGCATCCATTAAAAAGAGAGGAAAGAAAATTAAAAAGGAGTGACTGGTTGAAAAGGATGTGATTATTCTCATCTGTAACAGCCTGTATGGAATCTGGAAGGAAGGAAAGCAGTTTAAAGAAGATGCAAATAGTCCAGGCTGCACACATATGGGTAGGATATAGCTATTTTTACTCTGCCTTTACAAAGAGCTTCCTACATAACAAAATGCTGTTATATTTGAAATGTGTAGAGGTGTTATTATATTCTACCTGTGTGCATACTCAGAATGGGAGAAATAGGACCTGGGTTCATCCACCTGCAAACCTCAGTGACTCTTGGAACTCAGAGATGTACGTAGATGCTGACTTCCGCATTGAGAAAAGAAGTGCTGTAGGCAGTGATTGAGACTGTAGTTAGAAAGCTCCTGTCTTAAGTGAAAATAGTCCTGCATCACTTGAAACAAATTTCTTAAGCACTGTATGTAAATGTATCCTTGAGTGATTGTATCCTCTTACAGACATACATATATAAATCAATAATTTCCCTTTTATTAGTACATTTTACATGTTCCACTCAAATATATTTGTTGTAAATGCTAAAAACTTAGTAGTTGTGCAAGCAAGAATCATCAAGAATGAGAAGAAAGTGACAAAAGATGCAAAGCCAAGAGAAAACAAAATCTACAGCTTAGGAAGCTTTATTCCAGTTGAGCTCTTTTATTTTTCCTCCAGAGCCATAGAGAAGCATAAAGATTATAGCTTTCATAATTTATGTAATAAAACAGCTGTCTCTTAAATGTTATAGAACAATAACAGAATCTAATTTATGTTAAAAAGAATTTAGAGGTTAAATTACAGTCAGTAAAGGTCCCTAAGATGTCTGTAATACCAACAGAAAATATTTTACTGAGTCATTATTCACAAAAGCATGTAATTCTACATTTGTGTGACTCATAGTCATGCTATCAGAGATTCAAGGCCAGACTTCTAAAACAGAAGTGCATTTTACTGTTTTTTGTTTATCTGATATCAACATTTCAAGAATATTTAAAGAAAAAGAAAGTGAAGGGAATTACTGAAGTGCGGAGACCAGTATCCCTGCATTTGCCTGGATACACATTGTCAAACACCAACATAAATCAAGCAGAAGTAATGGCAGCTTTGTTAACCTTGCCTTACAAGATTCTACATTTTGATTACTCCATTGTCAGACTTAAACCCTTAGTTAATTTAAATATTCCATAGCACTAATCCAGTGAAGCCCAGGTTGAGCAGTTTTAGAAAAATTTCAGCCAAAAAAAGTTGGTTCTGAGCTGGAGGCTGAGGATACAGATACAAAATCTGCTGTCTTTAGACAAGTTTCTGTGCATCAGCTGCAGCTTCATGGCTGGTGAAGCCAAAGCATTTCATTTCTCTGTTTGGGGGTTAAGCACTCCAGCACTCTTAAACACCACAGCTCTGTAAACATATGATAACACACAGCAAACTGGGGTAACTCAGTCAGGACCTCTTCCATTAACAAGAAATTTGTGGTTACTGTGATATTTTGCAACATAGAAGATGTCTGTGAAAAGGGAGGGATTTTTCTCTGTGTCTCCTGGGGACAGATTCAAAGTTGTGGACTAAAATAAAGCAACGGAAGTTTAGATTAGATGCTAGAAAAATATTTTCCATAGTAGTGATGGTGAGGCCTGAGCAGCTTCTTCTGGAAGCTACGGAATCTCATTTACTGGAGGATTGTAGGAAGAGGTTACACAAACATTCCCTGTGAGTGATTCAGGTCTGACTGCATCTGCCTGGAGGAGGGTTATGAACTACAAGATCAACCAAAGTCTGTTCCAGTCCTACTTTCCAATTTCATATCAATCTTGATAGAAGTTTCTGCTGAATTTGATAAAAGTACCTCTCTCTCTCTCTCTCCTGAGACTGCAATTGACTTTGCAATAGAACCTTGTGCTTTTTGACACCACTGAAATAGCTATTGGGCACATTTCTCCCCTCTTGATAATATTTCAATTACACAGGTTTCTTAAACTTCAAACAGTGAACTCCTGACAGAGCTTAAGGTGATAAAAAAATAGTCACTCACAATAACCTCATTAGAAAAGTCATATAAGCCAAGGACATATGTAGCCATTGGCCTGAAAAGTGGTTCTTCAAATATTTAATAGTTTTGATTTTTTCATGATGATGTAATTTTAATTGCTCAGATTCTCAATGTGTTAACTGGGGTAACTTGGTTGCATGTACCAGGTACATGGACACTTGGCACTCTGCCTTACACAGTGGCATGATGCAGACTGATCCAAGGATACAATTTCAAAATCATTTTTCTCAATGAAATTGGAAGTGTGAAGATATTGAAGTACTTGCTCTGCCTCTGAACTTACTTGGTAAGATTTTGTGGTTCAGAACATGGAACAAGAAGCACCACATTGTCCCTAGCTATTCTGCTGCAAATCTTGAGATGATTGCTTGCAACAGGAGCAAGTGAGGTCTCACAAGAGTGGCAGGAGTGCCAGAGTTGCCAGCCAGTCTAAAAGAAGAATCCACTGTACTAGGAACCCACTCAGGAAAAAAATAATCTCTAATGGAAACTAGTGCTTCAGATCTTAAGAACTACGTATTGTCCACATAATAGCCAGCTCACATCAAACCCTTTAAAAAATATGGTGATTCTAAGAAGTGCAGGAAGAGGAAGAGATCATGGCCACATTTCATGTGGCAAATCTGTGGCACACCAAGGAACAGATGTAGGTTACTGTTAAAATGATAAGATTTTTCAAGGACAAAATCACTTTCTAAATTATTTTCTCTTTTTTTTTTCTTTAAACACTCTGTTCTTTCAAAACTGCTACGCTTCATTTCCAGTTACAATTATTCAGTAAAACCATCAGCATTACCAACAACATTCATTACCTGGGTTTTATTTCACCTGAAGGCAGAGTCATGTGAGATACAGTACATACACATATAGGCAAAGCTAACTCCTGAGAGTTGTCCCTTGAGAACTTGAATGTCTAATTACACAGAAATGACGAAAGATTAATCATCTTGAAAAGGGTCCCACAGGTAATCTGTGGCAGAGTGAGGAATCCATTAAAGACCTCCTGGATCCGTGCCCAGTGCTCTCACCACCAGCCCATTTCTCCCTCCCTGTTTACCTTCTGTTAAGCAAAGCTAAGGATCACATGGACTGCTAAGAAATTTTTGGCTGCTTGAGACGTTGCAAGGCAATTCAAGTACATGCTATGCAATCTTACCTGGAAGTATCAAGAATCAGTCTTCAGTTTTCAGCAATCTCCACAGGAGGCTTGAAGAAGGAGCAAAGTCTGTGTGATCTGTTCAGCCTGCCACAATTTGGACTTCAGAGAACCTTTGCCTTTATTAGAAAAAAGGACAATAATAGGTTTTAGTGAACAGTTATTTACCTACTTTTAGAAAGTATGCTCAACTAGCTGCCTACAAAATCTGTCTGGCCACTCAAATTTGGTAGCTTGAAGGGCTCAAAGGCAGATCTAAAACGATCACCTAAGCAGAAGGAACAGCACAGTGATACTGTCAATGAAACTGGAGGGAAGAATTGCATTGCATCCACTTCTGAAGCTCCTCTAAGAGCTGTGAGAGATGGTGTGAGGAATAAAGCTGAGCTGCCATGTGAAGACAAGCAAGGAAATTTAGCTGGAGTGATGATGACTCACGTTACTACAAAAATTGTCCGTGAGAGACAGCTTTTCTTATTCTGCAGATTATAAGATTCTGGGACAGAGGCTGTTAAAGACTTTACAGCTTCCAGATCTTAATACTGGCAGTTTAAGGCTTATTTCTTAAGAAATCTGAAAAAGAGGGAAATTTGTGAAACTGCCTTTCTGCAATCAGTTACTGTCAAGGTAAGACTGGGCCTGTTTCTGTTTTTAGTGTTCCCATGAAATCTCATTGAAGGGAGAAAGGAAAAAATACCTCAAGACTGAGTTCCAAAACTCTAGCCAGTTCTGATTCAGTCTTTTCCTTTGATTTTTTGGCCTGGATAAATTAGCACAAGTGTTATGATATGAACAGAAATGCTATAGTTCTTGCACATGACACTTTCCAATATTTTTTTTAAAAAACAAGCAAACAAAAAGCCAAATCAAACAATTTTCATTTAACTGAAGAGTCTAATTATCCTTAATAGTCTGCATAGAAAATACAATAGAAATTTAGCTCTGCGAAACTGATAATACTGATTTTTGCCCCATCACTGTCAGGAATGCCATGCTCAGAAACGAAACACTGCCTCTCCCTGTCCACAGCTCAGGGAAGGGCACAGATATCCTCCACTTGCCCTGTGATGGCATCAACAGGGTGCTGCTGCTGAGGGGAGCAAGAAGGGCTGGGCCTCTCACCTGGGCTTCTCTTCCCAGTCCTTTCTGTGCAAGCATTAAGATAACACTGGGATAAATGCAGCTTTATGCAGTCCTTATTGACATTGTATCATCCACACAGGAAAGATTCCGTTCCTGACTCACACCAGCTCTCCATCAATATTTTTGGCCTCATATGAACTTATTTCAGAGACAAAAATGGCTTAGTCAGCTCTGTTTCCTCCTGCTCCTTCGTCCCATTGCCAAAGCCTGACTGCTCATCCTTCTTCCCATGACTTCCTTAGCAGAGCCCATTCAGTCATTTATTTGGCCACTCAGTGAACAAGATCAGAACTGACCAGGGTTAAAAACCAAAAAATACAAAACTTGCTAGCTTATTTCTTACCCAGATCAATTCCTCAGTGAGTTCACAGTGCAGCACACAACACAAGAACGTCTGTGCTGGATCAGAGCACGGGTCCACTTGGTCTGGTGTCCTGCCCCAGCAGCAGAGCAGATACAGCAGATGTTATCCAAGGCAGGCTGTTAGGGCAGGGCAAGCATCCAGGAATGCTCTCCCAGCCTCCTGTGACTTGTGACTCAGGGATGTTTTGAGTGAAAGTTAATGTTAATATTCATTGACAGATTTTTCTTTCATTTATGTTCCTGATTGTTTTAGATTTTTTTTTTTAATCAAAGGAAATGTTTGCAATCCTACCCTATGTGGAACATAGTAGAACTATGTTTCATGCAGTCAATAAAGTGCCTCTTGTTGTTTGCCCTGGAAGCAGAACCAAATAGTTTTATTTTGTGCCCTTTGGTTTTCATACTGGAAGAAGCAAAGAACAGCCATACACCGTATTCACCTTGTTCCAATACCTATTTTATAGATCATTGTTGTAGCTATCTCATTCAGCTCTTCCCCAGCCTCCAGACGTCTTAAAATACCCTTAAGGGAGTTGCTTCATATCAACAGGTGGCAGAGACAGTAATGCAATGCAGGCATAGATGTCCACGGCCAGGGATCCTGATAGCTTAAACTAAGGACAGAAATGGTCATGTAATAGGCCTTTAATTAATAGGAAATGTGCATCTGGATAGACAGTCTTGTCTGGTGAACATCATTTGTGCTTCCTCTACCTCTGCTTGCCAATATCAACCAATGCGTTTAACAGCTTTCCAGTTTTGTAAGTAAATAAAGAATTCAAATCAAATGAATGATGTAATATATTTCCTTTCATTCTCCCATTGCTCAGTTCTCAGCTGCCTTCTCTTTAATCTTCCCTCATTCACAAAATGCAAATGTTTTTTGAAGACTCTATTGTGGCCAGTTGAAATGTTTACTAAAATTCAATGTTTAGTGTTTCTTTTTGTTACTCTGAATATAAAATCTCCTTCACCTTCCTTTGTCTTGTTTTCTGTAGATCTCCCAGTACTTCTTGCTTCCCATTTGTTTATATTTCTTAAAAGCCTCAAAGCTACTCTTTACGACCAAACTTGCCCTTTGTCACTCTTTGCCTCTCCTTACAATAGGATTTAGCCTGCAGGCTGCTGCCAAATGTGTTTCTTAGATGTATTTTCCCATCTTAGGGAGTCAGAGCAAAATTATGCTACTCATTACACACTATCTTAAATATATGTCCTCCAATACTGAGATACTCGTATTTTCTTGAGTTCTTCACCTGACAAACTCCAAAATCCATGAGAAAGCCAACATTTCTTGCTGCCCTGCCTGCAGCATGCTCACTTGTGTGTGGGCTGAGCTGAGCCCTGCATGCCTCCAGCCACAGCCGCTGCACGGGCCAGAGCCCAGCACTGCCCAGAGGAGCAGGAGCCACTCTTGGTGCTTGGCTTTTTAGTCTTCACAGACCAGCCTCATGGTGTGCTGTCTTTTTAGGCTGAGTCATTTCCAAAGATCCAGGCAGAATTCGGGCATTCAAAGATTGTCTCATTTCATGTCTCACCAGGCTGGTACTCACCTGAGCATCAGCCTGGGAGACACCAAACATTGGGTTATGTGCTAGGAACCAGCACAGTTACACAAGATCCTGCAGCTTTTGAGGCAGGGAAAGCAATACTGTCCCTCAGGGAAAATGCTTCCAGTGGAGCTTTTCTGGGTGCACAACATCACCGAAGGGTCAGTACTGACATGGATTGATTTGAAATGCATCTTCTTTTCCCTGAGTAGAAGAAGAAACATAGATGTTTCTTAAAATGGCCTTTCCTGCACTCTTTAACGGATCCTTGCCTTATTCAATCTGTTAGTGGGAGAAAGAAGGATGAGAATCTTTCTAAACAATTCTCTGAACAAGCTGACTTCTATCTTGTGCCATTGTGTCAGATGCAAGCAGTACATGGATCATGTGTGGAGTATTGCACAGAAATAGTTTTCAGCTTCATGCAGCCATCCCTGTTCTTAACAGAGCAAACCAGATGGTAGAGGAATACACAGAGGGAAATTTTCAATGGGGGAAAAAAGAAAAAAGTTTTTTTGCACTAATATTTTTTGATAACAATTACTCTCTTTTTTTTTTTTTTTTGGAAGCTTCATTTTGGAATGGTTGTGGAAATAATTACACATTGTTGTTCAAAGTAAGGTTTTATGACTGTGCATTGGGACAGAGAGCACACAGGATGAGCATGCAGCTTAGTTTCTCTCAGCTTTGAAAGGGCTGTGGATGCAGCTTTCCTTTGAGATATTTTCTTTTGCAGGATTGCTTTTTTCATCTTCCTTGGATTATGTGCTGTGATCATATCACCATTTTAAACTATGGTACATTGTGACACCAAATTGGAGCCATAGGAGCCCTGAACTAGCTCTCTGGAACTGGAAGGGAAGCTTCAGTGGCATCTCATTCCATCCCCTTCTCCCCACCACCTTGCCTGACAGTGCCCATCTTCTTTTTTATTTATTGTGAAAAGGGCAAAGGCTCTCTTTCTGCATGAAAATAGGGGATCTAACTGCATTTTCCCACACATGCATGGCTACTTCCAATAGGTGGGACAAATACATCCTGTCTTGCTTTCTCCAAGAGTCTGTGTAAACATCTCACAGTCACCTGAGCCACCCACATTCCTTTTGCTGCCCTTAGCTTCTATTAAATGGTCTTTACTGTAGCAGGCAAAATATTTACACTATTTCTTTCTGCCAACTCAATTGCTGCCTTTCTCCTGGTCTGTCCCCAGGACCCAGAGCCTTGCATGACAGCACTGCCTTCTGCTTCCCTTACTTTGAGCACTACCAGCTGAGCTTTAAAAGTGGGCAATTCAAATTATCAGTCGGACAAAACAGGCTCCTTTTAGCTCTTTTAAAAGCTTTTTAGCTGAGAGCTTTTCTTGCTTTGCTTTCACATTGCCTTTAAAAGCAAGACTGACAGAAGAGATTAAGTTGCTTCTGGCTGCACTGGATAGAAGCAGATTAACGCAGCTGGATCCAACCCTGGGGAGCCCAGCCTGGATATGTATGTTAGCACAACCCCAGCAACGTATAAGCAAGAGTCGTTTGTGTTGATCTTTTTCAGGATGATGAGTTTGTGATTAACTCTTTTGTGTGGTGCTTGCCTGTGTAGGAAGTTGGTGCGCAGCAGGATGCTGATGAAAAATCTCCCAGGGTGTCTGCCCTTCCTCTCACCATAGCTCTGCAGCCACTCCACTGGCTACAGCAGGGATTTTGTTTGCCCTCTGTCACCTTTGAGGATTTTTTTTTTTTCTCTGTGAGCAGGATGGCTGGGGAAGAAAGGAAATCTTCCATCTGAGAAAGGTTTAGTACAGCCTGCTCGGCTGACACTAAGGGGTAGGTCCAATCCTGCATGGTGGGTGTGCACATCCCAGTTGCAGGAAAGCAATAAACTCCACAACCAATGCAAAAGAGATGTTACTGGGCAAATGGTAAGCTGTTTTCTTGCTCATTTATTTGTCTTTAGGGCTGAAGATCTGGGTTTTTAGCGTGGGCTTATTAATCTAAAATGATTGTGAATAAATAGCTAAATATCAAATAAAAATACATCAGTTTTGTAGGGCAGCTATGAATTATAATGAGGAGAGGAATGCAGGAGACCCCAAATTCAGCAAACTATCTTAGTCAAGCTGGTAGCACCTTTCATGGTTTAATAAAGAAAAGCACAGTAGATCCTGCAGTATGCCCGTTCTCCCTTCCAAGGGGTTGGCTGCAGGAGCTGCAGCAAAGGGCAGGAGAGGGCAGCAGATGCATCAGTTCCACGTGTGCTACGTGTGGTCCCTGCTCGTGTTCCTGTTCAAGATTCCCGAGGGTGGGAGGACTGACCCTCCAACCTTTCCATGCCCCCAGTCTGCCGTTAGCTGACTTGAGATAACATTATTTGCCAGCCTCAAAGAAGAGCGGTGAGGATAAAAGCCCTTGAAGGGGCTCAACACAGCACTGCTGAGAGCAATGAGAAGTTTCCTTCCTGGTTAGAATGGGGCATTCAGAGCAAATCTTTTCTAGCAAAGTGTATCTGCTGGGTAAGCTCAAAACCAGAGAGAACTAACATCAATATAGCTACTCCAGTGTTCACATCTGAATCCCAATCAATACCTTAAGGTGCCTTTTTTAAAATTATTTTTACATGGCATTAATCCAGGACATAGTTATGCATAAGAGTTTTGAAATCACGCACCCCCCTAGGCTGCATGAAATATTTCTATACAGCATAATTTTTCAACGATAGTAAATCAGACCATTTCGGATATATATCCATAAATTTTAATGAATGCACAATATCCCTGTCACTTCTGCCTCTCTTGTCTAATGACACATTTTCTCTATTTCCATCACATCTCCTTTCATATCAAGGTGAAGGAATGAAACTCAACACTGCTGACTTAACAGCGAATTGAGCAGGAGAGATTCTACACTGGACTGGGGAAAACGATCATTCATTTTGCAGGCTTAGTGCCAACAGCACTACCTTGCAGCTCCAATTATCTGGTATTTTAGTGATTACACTCAGTTAAGCAGGGATAATTGAAGCAATTTTCAGCATCTTCACCAGACAAGCCAGAGGCATGACCTTATCTTAGATAACAGAAAATGAGATTCAAATGAGCTTTTTTTCTTTTTTTTTTTTTCCTAACAGTAAGGAGGCTTAATTACAGGAGAAAATTAGCAAGGCAGTGGTATCTCTTCCTACCTTCAAGTCTTCAGATGTTGTCTGGTGACTGACTGGGGGATATCTCTTAGCTAAGCACAAATTTAGGGACTTCATATCATTGCCTTGGAGCTCTGTGGTTGTAGAATGGATTTTGAATGAGGGAATTCTGTAACTTAAGCATAACTGCAAATCTCTGATTTTAATTGTTATATATTGAACTTTTGTTGACTAGAGTATGTTCCACTTGGTATCATCAGCATGAACTAAATGTGTATAAACATGCTAAGGCTGATTTCATCAGGCCACTTGCAGGGGAATGGGGGAATCAATGGGGTTTATCTGCCTGAACCCAAGATGCCCCAGAGTGAACTGCTGGCCCCATCAGCTGTTCCAGGACAGCTGAATGCACTCTAGCTGCTGCTCTCCAGCTCTGCAAAGCAGGGCATTTCATATGACTCCAGAGATCTACAATCTGTAAAGCAAACCAAAGGTCTAAATGGTGCTCAGAAAAACGTATGCCTTCTGGGCTCAAAAGACAGGCAGGAAATCGTCAAGGGTGTTCCTCATTTGCAATGGACACTGTCTTATTTCTGCTCAGCACAGGAGCTATAAAGAGAGCACCTCAGGACTACTCAAGACTTTGGCTGTTGCCACAATAATCACCCTTGGGAAATAAGCTACACTATGACTTTACCCTCTACCTCTGGCAAACCAGCAACTTACACTGTTATATTTTGTATTCCTTTGGCTGTAGCTCACACACAGCAGGTATTGGGTCTGGGCTTTTCCACTTAAGTCCATAATATCACAAATAGAGCCACCAGGACACAAAAGATTTTTTTGTTGTTGTTGTTCTGTGAGAACAAGCCCTACGAAAATGAACAATCCACAAAAACCCCTATTTTTACTTGTGTTACACATTCCTACACATGCAGGAAACACGGTCTGTTAGTTGATTCCTCTTAGACTAGAGCACAAGCTCATTATTTTCAGTGTGAAGCAGGGTGCAGCAGTTCATAAAGTATGGCAAAGAATATACATATATTAATTTAGAAGTAGTTCAAAGAGTACCTGTAAAAAAGTTCAAAAGTTTGTTTGCAAGATTTTGGCCTTGAGAGGTTTAGTTTTCTGGGACTGGAAAAAAAACGTATTAGTTGCTTACATCTATTTTCTCACTTTAAATTAAACCTTCAGCATTTTACTGGCAGCATTTGAAAACACTATTATGTTGGTGGAAATGTCACATACCTAATTGTTCTATGGGGAGAAGTAATAGACTGCTTTAGTTAAAAAATATGCATGAAATAAAATTACAAAGGCATAAATGAGGACTTCCAGCCCAGAGGAATGCAATGTTGGGCACATAGTGTCAGACTGGCCTGTGTGGGTAGCACAGCTTGACTTTCTATTATTAGAAAGCTTATTCCTTAGCAGTTCACAAATCCATTTCCACACGTGGAGGCTGCGCAAGCAGCTCAGCACAGGAGAGGCAGTGGGTGCACAGCCCAGCCTAATGCCAATGGGAAAAGGGGCAAGGGAAGAGGATTTCCTCAACAGGCAAAGAAACAAACCCAGATGAGGCCACAGTTATCCCTGGTGGCAGTCAGGAGATTGGTGCCCTGTTCATAAATCCAAGAGGAAGTGTTCCCAGAGTTATAATTCAAGAACTCCTTTGCCAGATCCTTGTGGCTTCATCTTCCCTTTATATGGACTCAAGGTGTTCAAACCAGTGGGTGGGAATTGGGTGATAGAGGAGTTGTAGGAATCCCTCTCTATAACCACCAAACACGAGATGTCCATGGCCGTATTTCCCCACAGAAGCAGAACTAAGCAATTTCTTCAAGGAAAAGGCTGAAGGGACTGAATGTAAAACATTTTTGGTCATGTAGAGAAATCATCAAAGCCCAAGAACATGCAGGAGTATGTGTGAGATTGGAGGGGCCTCTAGTTGTTGCTGTAATGTCTGTGGCCTGATTTCCAGCCCTGATATATTGCATCACTACCCAGCACGATGGCCTGTCTGGCTTTCCTCTTAGATCCAGATTCACACATGTCCTTATGTAAACAAGGAGTGATCTGGGAGTTACTCCCCATTTAGTTTGGTATGGGCAACATGAGAATCTGGTCCTTAAGACTCCTCATCATGAAGAGTTAAGGAAAAAGACAGCTTTTAAATGTCTCAGAGCTTTTAAATGTCAGCTAGCTGTGGCAGCCTTTCCATTTCTGCTCATTTCTGTTTATCAACACCTTTCCCAGCTCTTCCTGCTGTACCAAACTGGAGGAAACAAAACATCCTTCTGGACCCATCCCAACTACAGACTTCATTTAAATTTTCTCAAGTCTAGCCACAGCTGAAGGTGTTTCAGAAAAATAGCACAGGCCACTATTCTTAGTCTGCAAGCCTCTCCAGATTTTCTTTCTCGGAAATCTCAAGAGGA
This sequence comes from Dryoscopus gambensis, assembly GCA_013389985.1. Taxonomy (NCBI): domain Eukaryota; kingdom Metazoa; phylum Chordata; class Aves; order Passeriformes; family Malaconotidae; genus Dryoscopus; species Dryoscopus gambensis. The sequence continues at coordinate 10,641 of WEIT01010225.1, read as the reverse complement.
TTCCCAATTTACCTAAACTAACCTCTCCTATAGATTTCCCAAAATAGAACATCTCAAATACTCTTTGTCACTTGTTTCCACATAGAGATCAAACTGTAAACCAGCAAAGACTGAGACAAAGATATTTTTCATGGCCAGCATACAGTAAGACTCTCATAGAAAGAGATATTTGCTCATTTCCGAGACTGTCTTTTTAATGGCATTTTTTTAGGAGGCCTTATTTACTGAGAAGCTTTGAGACCTTATTTAATTTATAGATCTTGTGTAGAACAACAGCAGTGGCTCAGGCTGTGAAATGCCACTTTGTTGCTTTTCCCCACTGCTGCCCGGAGTGTGAATGCTCCTGATGGTGCCTATTTGGCTTGAGCATGTCAGATGCAGACCAGACAGGATGCTGAAGAAAGAAACTGGTGTCCTTCATTTCCAAGGCCTGGCTCATTACACAGGGTGATGAATTTGCCTTGTTTATAAATTCTGCAGCTACCACTTACAGCCTTACCTGACATGAGCTTGAGGAGTTGTGAGCAGAGCTAAAACAAACTTCCAGGCAGTTGACGTTTTGGGAAAAATATTGCATGGAAATCTTAGAAGTCCAGATTATGCATACACAGTAAATGGCATGAGTGTAAACAGCACCCTGCTTGTTAAGCTCTTTTAGACACTGGAGCCACTTGGACCAGCTAAAATGTCAGGCTAAGACTGCTGCAAAGGAAGAGCAGGGTCAGATGTGAATATCGATCTCTGTCTGAGGCAGCACATTACGCAGTGTGGGACTGTGCAGCCTCTGCGATCGGTTCCAGTGCACAGCATGGACTGAGTTCTGCCAGAGCAGCTTCTCTGAAAGCCTCGCCTGCAGTCAGTGGGAGACAGAGACGTGGTACAAGAAGGCAGCAGCCCAGGTATTCACAGGTAAAACTGGAAATGCTTCTGGCAAAAAAAAGGCACTTCATTATTTGCCCTTCTGTAAGTACCTCTTGGAGATGAGTCACTGACTCACCTGCTCTCATAACTGACCACTTAGATGTCACTAAAGCAAGATCACCTTGACTTCAGAGAGGCAGTTCTCTTTCCAGGGCTCAAGTCAATGCCATGGCTGAAAGCTGGCTAGAACCAAACCACACAGCAGAATGCTGACACTAGTGACCACTGCGATGGCTGGCCCTCTGCAGAGAGCAGTGAGGCTCTTCAGAGCTAACAGAGGTAAGGCACAACTCACTGGTGTTCACAATACCTGGATTAAGAATCAAGTATGACCAAAAATTCCTATCAGAGAATTAGCCTGGTGAAAGCCAAGAAAAGCCTGGCTGCTCATTAGCAGGGTTTGCTACCACATGAGAAAGCATTTACATGCAGCTAGGGCAGCTTTGCTCTCCTGGGTTTTGCCAAATGCCAGAGGCAGCTGCCTGTGCTGGCCCCACACCACCCCACGGTGCCACATCTGGAAACTCTCAGGGCTTCCAGGCAAACACCGTCCTCAGGTTCAGCTCTGGTGCACCACCAGAGCCACCTTCCTCAGGAAGGTGCTTGGGCAGAGGGCACTCCCCTGCCCTGACATCCCCCTCCTCCCCATCACAGCCACCGGAAGCACGTGTGTTTTGTAGACCCTGAGGGAACATAACAAGAATTTCTCAGGAAATGCTGGCCACTGCTCTTTCTGTCCTCATACTTTCATCAACTGGCACACTCTGGTTAAACCCTTCAGTCTGGACAAGCTGAACTCCTCACCTTTGAACTCTGGTGATGTCTACGTTATGGGGCCAGATTCACTCCCACTGTGAATTAAAATAATCTTATTTCCCTTACCTAATGTCATGCTTCTGGTATAGGGTTGCAAGGAGAAACAAGCTTCATCCACCTTCCCTGACACCAGTCTTTGTGTGCTACTGAGGAGAGGTACAAAGACTTTGGATCATCAGTCTGGGTCTCCTCCATCCCAATGTTCCCTCCTGCAGAGCAGTTCCTGGCTCTCTTGTGAAATCAGATTCTGCAGAATGTAAAGGCTGAATGTCCCATATGAACTAACCTATTTTCCATTTCTGCTGCCTTTCTGCACAGACACCCATCGCAGCTGTCCTGAAGACCTTGACCAGACTAACCTTCAAAAGAATTAATACTGCTACTAAAAGAAGAGCATCTCAGAGAATACAGGTCAAGGTTTAAACCACAGACTGACATTGCCTGTGGATTTCCCCAGTACTCAAGTGGAGGCCCAAAACTGGAATAGATTATATATATATCAGGACAGCAGCAGCTCTTGATCAGTTGGCCTCTGGTTTCTGGCACTACAGAGCTCAGCTGAGTTCAGCTGTGCTTTTCTCTCCCTGAGATGTACTGCCTGTTTTAAACACAACCCTGTAGAAATTTTATTTCCTTCCCTTGTTGCTCACAAATGAAGTGTTTTTCTTTCGGTTGGTGGGGAAAAAATTCAGCTGTGTGAAGCCACATGGGACTCTTGGGTCTGGTCTTGACATAGTGGCCAAAGGCCATTTACATTACTGCATGTAACTTTTTAAAGAGTTTTCCACATAGATTCTTTCAGTAAGGTAAATAAAACAGGGTATTTTGTGTTGCTAGCTATTGTCCTGTAATATTAGCGGTTTTTCTCAGTGTTCCTAATCTTCTGTCTGCATTGGTCTACTCTCATACACCAAAGTTAAGAGTTTGAGTCTGCACCTTCCCTTTTCTATAGAATAGTCTGTTTCTCACCTGAGGATGTGTATCTCCAATGGTTTGCCTCTCTCCCAGCCTGGAATAGCATACAGGTAATGCCATTTCTGCTGCCACTAGTGGTTTAACTTTCTGCTCCTCTTGGCCTTCAAAGTGACCCAGCCTCCAAAGTCAGGAGGCAGATGCCAGTCTCAGGATATTTATTCCCTGGTGATGGGACACCTACAAATGTAATCAATTCTATAGGGGGTCATATGAAGCTCCTCCCAGAACACACAACTTCTTGCTGACAGGAATAGGCTCCACTGCAGACAGCCAACATCATCACTGGGGGCTGGGTCCCTGCCTGTGCCTGCCAGAGTCCGTGCAAACACTGAACACCACTTGAAAACAAATCACAAGGATGGATAAGCACTTAGACTGCACATGCACCCACTTCATCTTCCCTTGGCTGATGATGTTCACTCATATGAGGAACTACTGGAGGCTCACTGGAGGTTCCGTGGGAGTTTGAGACCATCTATGCTGGTGGTCTAACATCCAACAGCAGGCTTCATCAAACCAGGTTTTCCTGCAACTTTTGCAGTTAGGTTTTCCAGATGAAGAAGCCTCACAGGTATCATAGTTTGGAGATAAGAAGGGAAGAGTGGGAGACTGAGCTGCCATCGCTGGAAATGCTTCCAACTGGGCTCAAAGAAGCCATCTAGCCCACTCTTCTGTGCAAATGTAACTTCAAATATGCATCTTCTCACATATATTCCTCCTCTCTGGTAGTGATCCCCTCCTTTTTTCCCAACTATTCTTTTCCAATTCTTCATTATCTTCAATGCTAGAAAATTACTGCTGCTACCAAGTTGAATGTTTAGTGTCATTGCTTCCTGTCAGCTCAGATGTTTCTGCAGAAAAGATAATTTCTTTAGTTCATTTCTTCAGTAGGTACACTGCCATTTTATCTGTGCCAGGAACATCACTCAACATGGTTATTCATATTTCACATGAACAGTGGAAGTTGTTGCATATTATTACATAGCAAAATAACTAGATAAGCACATTATATAGACTATGATATTTATTATTGTTCTGATAAAAATTTAATTGGTTTTGCAATTCAGGCTTTCTCTGTGATTATTATTTCTTATTGAATAGAGGTTCATTTGAGTTTTTTTATTGAATCATCATCTGTACCAACTCTACTCATTCTTCACCTGAAAACCAGTAGCTTAATGGAAAAACATATTTCAGGGACTGTCTGGAAGAACCACAACCATGGGGACCGTTCCTTTCATTCTGACTTCATTTCTCATAAGCTCTGAAAAGTCATAACAGGAAATAAATGTAAAGGCATCTCAGGAAGCCATTTAATCTATCCTCCTGCTCCAGGGCTGAATTTGAACTGAGAATTTATAAGAAATAATGGAAGGCAGCCTAGGGAATTACTTTCTTCCTGAGTCACCTAAATTTCCTTTTTCTAAAGGATTCCAGTGCTTTGGTCTAGTTTACCTTACAAAAGCCATTTTTCTGTCTAGAAACACTAAAATTATGCTCTTCCTCCTACTGAAGGAGTTCTTTGCTGCTGCAAACCTCACTGTACAACTAATATTCTGTCAAGACTATGAAAACATGCAGGTCTTACACAGCAGCTTCTCAAACTGTGAGTGACACCACCATGTCCTTAGGAGACCAGAGATCTTTAGAAAATTTCATGTGAGGGGTCTCCAGCTCATGTTGCTGAATTTACGTACCAAACAGTTCTGTCCAATACAACTGATAGGAGCTATTATACACCTTCCTTGCATCGATGTATTGAGCTAAAAAAAAGAAGAGGGGAGCTAGGGTCACATATTAATGTCTTCTGAAGTAAGATAATAATAAAAGTCACTGAAACCCAGTATCCAGGAGTAATCTGTAAAAAATGGAAAAGACAGAGTGAGGGCAAGAAAGATGAAAGGATCTGATATGACTCTGTATGAGCAAAGATGATGTACAGTAGGAAGCTTGAACCTGTGAAAGAGATGATGTAGGGTGTCAGCCCTCATAGCCACAGTGAAGCACCTTCTTTAGGATGCGTCAAGTAACTCTCTACATCTCCTGATTATACTGACTGGATGTGCTGGGGTTGAGTGTGGTCCAATGAGGTACAGGTGTTTGAACTGTAGTCACAAGAAACTCAGTCATGTTCATATACAGAACTGCAGCTATAAACAGAGTTTCCTTAGGTTTCACTTCTATGAAATGGACATGTGAAATAGCAAGAGTAACAAATCCCCCTAGAGAAAACCAAACTTATGCCTACAATAGATTTTGCAGCCTAGGAGGGATTGGCTGATGGCCAGGAGGCTCAAAACACTCATCATAGACAGACAAGTTTCCAGCACTTGAGCACAGATTGTTCATGGTTTAGGCCCTTCTGTGGCTTGTGGGGTCCCTGTCCCCAGCCACTTTCCACCAAACCTCTTACATATAAGGCAGAGAAAACACACCCGCTTTGGGATGCACATAGGGTCCTGCAAGGACTTTGGTCTTTTTCCTGATCATTTAATGTCTGTATTTGAGGTTTTAGAGGGAACAAAGAAAAGATTCTGTGCTTCCAGCAGAATAAAAAGGGACAAGATATGGTACAAAGGTGTGAGACAGAAAACTTCTCTGTTGTTTGCAAGCGTACCAGTTTGTCTGGTAAAAAAATGTTTCTCCCTACTAACCTTATCTCTCATCACAAACAATTGAACTGTCATTATTACTCTACTGTAATTTATAACACCCTTTAAGATTTTTTAATCCATCTGTTCCTGTAGGGATTATAAAGCAAGCAAACTGATTATCACCTTGCCAACACTTATCATCAGGTGGCTGTGACTGTTTAGATTGCTGTCCAAAGACAAGAAGTACATTAACAGAGAACAAAAGGTATTGTTTAAAAAAACAACAGTTACCATTAAGCCCTCATGATATAGATCAGATAAATCCAGTGATAATATAGAGATCACGACCTCTGGGTTCCCCACCAGGCTCACTGCAATTTTATCTTATCATCAGTGTATATCCTAATAAGTCAGTGTGTGTCACAAAAACACACCAGTCAGCATTGCCTTTCCAAAGGCTGCTTTGCAGCATTTGTTGCTTAACTGCACATTCCCTAATTGTTTCTAATTGGTTTAATTGGACATTCAGAGGTTGGGATTAGATTTTAAAGAACCCTGGGAAGAAGTGAGTTCCTGCATACGAATTTCTCCAGCTATGTTAACAAACAGGAGGCAAAACAGATGGATGGCAAAAACAGAGAGGTCTCAAAGCACTTCAGTGCTTGGGCAATCAATTAACACCTCCAAAACTTATTAATGCTTTAATAAAGTAAACTTTCACATCTCTCAAAGAGCAGCAGGAGATCATGACTATTGTGACACACCAAGCTGTACAAGAGAAAATCTTTATTTCAGGGTACAGATTTGTGTGTCCAATCTCTCTGGTTTTTGTAGGATATTCCGCTTTCATGGCCGTGGGCCCCAAACTCAGGCATTTGACACTGGTTTGTCAGACACAAATCTTTGTTCATTGCAGTTAACGGAATTCAGTCTTGGAGTTACTGACAGCATCCACTGAAGAGGCAAGTAAAGAGACTCAGAGGAAACTTTCTAACTGGAGCTAAACAAAGCTAAGATCAGACAGATTTGCAGGGTTTTTTTGGGAAGGACAATAAATATTTTTTATGTCCCCTTCTAGCATTTCAAGTAATTTAGAGATGGTGCTTATCTTGTTTTCTGTGTTAGTGGAAAATTTTGATCATGAAATACTAAGGGGTACATTTGGGATTATCTGATCTTACTGTTGGCAGTAGCAAAGTAGCAAAATTTAGGCATGAGGCTGTCAGAGTCTAAACTTGAAGAGACCATGGAAGAGATAAGGGACAGGTTAATGAATCCATCTGTTGCAGTTTAAGAATGAGTCCTCCACTCTATGCCATTCCTGCCATTACCAACCCATTCCTATGACAGAAAGGTATGTTAAAATAAATTAAATAATTTTCACTGAAATGGCTGAGACCTCAGAAGACAGTTTTTCCAGCTTTGCTTTGTTCATTCAGCAGTGCCTTAGAGGAGGAGCAGTAGTGGCAGAGAACAACATCTTAAACCATTTCCCTTGAAGACATCTTCAGTGCCCTCCAGCACAGAGGCACTTCAGCAGAGTGAGGTTCAACCAGCATCTATATGTATCAAGTGTGACACACTATGCAAAAAGCATGATTGAATCCTCAACCCTTTCTAGAAATCAAGGCTGGCCTCTGAACCAGGTCAGGTGGTTCTTCCACCAAGTCTGAAGGGTTGTGACAAGGAAATTTCCAACCTTGGCATTACACCCACTTTTTGTATCACAGTTGTGTCAATGGGCCACTGACACATTAAGTAGTTTATGCTGAAGGGACTCAAACCCATGGCTTTGTCTATGAGAAAGCACCCAAACCATCTGGCTAGGTAAGGTCCCCTGTGCTTTTCAGTGGGATCTGTGCCCTGATGCAAACAAAAACACAGACCCTTGGGGCCTACAAAGAGAGGAGGTTATTTCCCACAGTGTTTGGGATGAAATATTGCACACTCAAACTGAACAGGGAAGTCCTAGGTGAGCTTTAAGCACTGCCATGCATAAGTGACCACTGAAACTGTGCATTCTTGCACTTGGCTTCTTAAGAACTTTCTCAGATCTAATCCTTCTGGCCTTTTTGCTTTCCCAAAAATTATCAAGAACCCCAGGGATTTTTACTGTAATTAAATTATCCACAAATATTTATTTTATTTGCTTAAATCAAGTTTCTGAAATCTACAGTGTGGACAGAATAGAAGCAAGACAGAGCTTGGACTAAATAAACGTGAGGGCAGTGAATGTCAGGGTTACTAAGAGAAGCAGATGGTTAGGAATTGACTTGACTTGAATGACTTATTTAAAAAAAAAAAAAAAAAAAGAAGAAATAGAAATCTCTAGAGGACTGGGATTTTTAGGGAGTTTTGACATCCCATGTTTCCAGCCAGGCAGCTGACAGCACAGTGTGGGCTTTTCTCACAGTGTTTTGGGCTGTCTTCTTCCATCAGACCAGGAAAACCAGTACTTGTAGCCCCTACAGAGAGGATGTTGATGCCTTTGCAGATCCTTTGGCTGCACTCTCAAAGCTTCAGAAGAATTTGGTGGAATCAGTTTATATGAGGGGATGGTTAACTCACTTTTACTTTATTGGTGCATTTGGTCCCCCAGTAATCATGTAACGCATCCACCCAATGCTCACTCCCACCAGTAAAATCAGAAACATCTGTGTCCTGTGTCTGAAGACCCACAATCTGAGTAATCCTATGTCAGCCATTTTTTATGACCCACTTCTCTCTAGGCTGGATAAAAGGTCTCACTCACTTCTGCATGTTACTGTGCCCAATACTGTGTCATCTTTGCTGTTACCTTGCATTTAACACAACAGAAGACATGGCTTCTGGATAAATGAGGGCAAATTCATGCTGTGAGCAGGGAAAAAGGGAGGGCAATAATGGGAGATTATCTTGGAATTGGATCTACAGAGGAGCTGCAGTCCTAGACTTAGAATAGTCAGTCTATTTTTGCTTCCTTCTTAGCACAATATTTTTCTTCGAGTTTCTTCTGAATTCAAGGTCTAGATAAATTCATTTAGCGAACAGATGATACAGCTCAAGATATTATTCCACTGTCCCTCAGAGCTCATTCAACCCTGAGAGCTTAGTTTGAACTTCTGCAGGAGGTGGTTTGGAGCTGAGCCATCAGATCCTCTGCTGAAGTAGCTGAGGACTCTTCTCAAGGCAGCACCATCTGACAGGAGAGCAGAGCTGAGCAGTAAAGGAGCTGCAATAGCCTGACCCACCACCACAGCTCATGAGAGCTAATGGAAAATTTGTGTCCAAGTATTTTCTCTTACAATTCTTTTTTACTTGATTGTTTGGAGGTAAGGAGACCTCTATTATTAGTGAAAACTACCTGCAGAAATACACCTGGCCCTAATTTAATGCATTTGCCTGTGTCAAGAGGCACTGAGAGCACAGTGTGGATAAGCCCAAGTATAAATAGCCAGTCACACACCCAGTTTAAATTTAGATATTTACTTGTACAACATCTCAGAATCCAGCCAAATTCAGCTCAGTTGCACCCAAGTTGGAGGCATTCTGAGGAAGGGGCAGAACTTGGGAGTATTCCCAGACACTGGTGCATCTGATGCCTGAAGTGGCCACCTAAAAAACAGAAACTAGACAGGAATAAGGGAATAAAGGTAGGTTGTTGCAGTTTGTTTTGTTTCCTGAAATGGTAAGGCAAGGCGCAACGTTCCCAGAGAGCGCTGTGGGTCTGCTTTGAGGAGAGCGGCTGTTCCGCTTCCCGTAGCCCTTCCGAGCTGCCCCGCTCATGTTCCAGCTGCGGTCAGCTCCACAACAAGGCGGTGATAAAGGAGGTGAGAAGGCTCCCTGCATGGGGACCTCAGAGGATCTTTATTCACACAGTCACGTGCTGGTTCCCCAAGGCAGAGAGCTAACACATGGCATGGGCCTGGGGTTTTGTCTGGGGATTGGGGGGGGAGGAGGGGGAGGGAGAGAGCACATGGACTAATGGTTTCAGGGTGCAGGGG
>WEIT01010224.1:1801-32168 GCA_013389985.1 Dryoscopus gambensis | reverse complement strand
CAGTGGCAGATCCAAAATGTATGAGCTGAGAACAGGATCCTTGGCACGAGAGAGATGGAACCCAGTGCCCATGTCCATGACTCTCTACCCTGTTAAGCAGGGAAGTGACCACAGTGGAGCCTGTTGTTGCTGTGAGATTTTGTTGTTGTTACAATTGTTGTCTCAGGGAAGCAGGGCTATATAGAGGAGGTGGAACAGAAAATGCTGCAGATGGAAGGAAATTAAAAAAAAATATTTTGCAGATCAGTTTGAGGAGTAGGAATGGTCCACTAGGCAGGGTATCAAACCACAGTGAGCTGGAGAGCTTAAGGCAATTTGCTGAAGTATAGTTTATAGTTCCTGTGGCTTTTCCAAGTTGAGGTTTTGCCCAAAAGATAAGAGCTTTCTTAATATATCTGCAGGTAAATTGAGGACATCTCAGAATTGTGAAAAGAGGGAAGCAGGAAGCAGTGTAAAATTGTGATGTGCTGGATTTCAGGCATGACCCTGGAACTTGTTGCTAATTCAGCATCCAGTTCACCCAGACTAGCTGGTGTTCCGTGCCTAAGAAGATTTGAGTCTGAGAATCTACTAGAAAACAAGTTTCCTCCAGCACAGCTGGTCTCTGGCATGTTGTTCAGGATGAGATAGAGACTTTAGATATACTCAGAGTGGCTCACTGTAGGAATAGGTGGATATAATGACTTCCAGATCCGGATATGGAAATGCTGGAAATAGATTGTCCCCACCAAGGAATCTGCCCCAAGGGGGGCTGGAACAGCAAGCTGTTTGTTTAACTATGTTGCTGTAACACACCAGAAGGTCACTGCCTGTTGGTTGTAAGTGGATAGCATGGGATTGTAGCTGCCCTCTCTGTTTTATATTGCTAAATAGATTGGAAAGGGAGTCTGGCTACTGAGGTGGTTTTTCTCTGAAAGATGACAAACTTTTCGACTTCTATCTTTTTGTCCTGGGACAAAGTCTATTGTTTCAGATTCTTATTCTGATGGATGCAGTGTATCAGAATGTTAACAGGTAAAGAATGAACGGCTTCGTAGCTCTATCATTGTCTGGCAAGGCAACTATTCATAAATTGTTTGATCTCTCCTGACCTCAGCTTCACTGTCTGTACAATGGCAGTAATGATATCAGTTACTTTTATAAAAAGCTGGAAGATAAGGATGGATAAGGACTATCTGATTGTAATACTTCAATTTTTATTATTATGAATTGCTCTCCTGCTTCATTTGCTTTTATGCTATCTTAAAACTTGTCACTGATTTCTCTCTTGGTTTGTTGGGGCTGTGTCTGAAGAAAATGTGTTGGGATTAATCCAAACCACATCTTCATCCTGTCTTATCAAAGTGAAATCACTTTGTAAGACGTTTTAGGTTCAGCAAGGCCTATTTGCTTTTGAGCTCCTGGAATTTTAAGGCAAAGAGGGTAGAATGTGGAGGAGTGGGAGGAGGTCTCCTTTCTCTGTGCTGTGACTCAGCACTGCGGTGGGTCGCGGAAACCCACCCTCAACTCATCCTGTGTCTCCTCCTGTCAGGCACTAGTGCAGAATTTCCAGTGGTTACCTGTGAGAGGAATCTCTTCCTTCCCAGCTTTGTGTCATGTGCAATCACTGGAAATTTCCAGAAAATATTATTAAAATGAATTTTACTTAAATTAGACTGCACTACCTGGATTTGGCTTCTCAAGGCAAAAACTATTCCTCAACAGTACAATTTTTTTGAAGGCCCAGCTTTGTTCCTCACTTACATAATGGACCTATCCTGAATTAAATCCAGCTGAAAGTCTGCCTTTGAAAGACTTGAGGCACATCAGCATTCAGATACTCTCAAGGTACAGAAATTTGGCAGCAGCTGTGCATGCCTTCAGACTCCAGTGTTGTCCCTTGAAGGGGGAAAGCCTGCCAGTTATTGAGTGTTATTCTACAATTAACCCTGTTGGGAGAAATGTCCGTGCCATCATGGATTGTAACTGCAAAGCTTGTAACAAATCATCACAATGCAATCAACCCTACCAGTGCTGAAAACCTTTCCTTTTCTCTCTAGGGTATTTAAAATTTCATTTGTTATGCACATTTTTTCCTTTACATGTTTTATTATTAATAATAATGCAATAATGATGAAAAGATCCTCGAAGAAGCCTCAGGAAAGGAATTTTATAAACATTACCGTGGAATAAAATAAGCGCATTCCATTTTATCAGGATATTTTCCATTATAAATGGCCAGCTTTCTCATCACTCTGCCAACAGCTATGCTTGCCATCTGTTCACTGATGTCATACTATAAAGTTCACTCACAAAACTGCTTGTTGAGAAGTCCAGTGTTGTGCTAGAGAAGTTTTGTTTATGAATAAATATGCTGGAATCACTTGAGTTTTGGGGTTGTTTTAAGGAATAAATTTCATTTGTTTTAGAGCTCAGATTACTGTCTTCACTATACAAAGATAATGGCCAATCTTTTCTGAAATTATTGGAGATTTTGACTCTTTCTATTATGGAGGAATAGCATTGATGGAATAACTGTTGGACATCTTGAGAGAGAGAATCCAGGAACTGCATTTTCATAAAGTGCGGTACATTTGTCTTCTGGAAAATAGATTCAGTCCAGCACGCTAAATTGGGCATCTTAAACTATTAATTTATGCCTAAGAAAATACAAGTCAGATCTGGTTAGGAAGTGAAAGGGGAGGGGAGAGACTTGTGTCAGTGAAAAAAGATAATTTCATTTGAAAGAATGAGAGGGACAAAAGAAAGAAGAGAGAGAAAGTCAAGGAAACAAGAAAGCAGATATCCCCTCCAATCCCCCCACTTCAATTTTTAGAAAAACCCACAGAAATTCCAGGTGGGAAATGAAAATGTTATGGTTTCAACACTTCCTCTCTCCCAGGAAGAAGACAATTGTACTTGGAAATGGCAACAAAAACATAATGGAAACTTGATGTCAGGGTACTGCTCTGGCCAAACTCAGCCTTGGCCAGAGCACACTTTCCATCATGTATCATCACCAGTGTCTGGTCTTTCTGAACTCAGAGGCGTCCACACCTTTCGTTCACCACTGTAGTCACAGCCTCACCAAGGAGTGTTAACTGCATCTTCCCCTGTTGCCCCAACCTTGGCCAGCCTGCTGCTCCCAAAATGCTTCCAGTGAACCAGCTCCGTCTGCCTGGGATGTGGAGACTGCATGATCTGAAAACCAGGCAGACTGGACTGGTAGGAATTAGAATGTAGTCTGGGCCAGGAGTCGTGAGGACACAAAAGCAGTCAGAGGAACAAATTCCTGGGCTTTGAGATGGTGTCAGGTTTTGGGTGGAAGTATAGGAGCAGGTGACCATGGTGGGGTAGGGGTAGGGGTAGGAAGATGTGGCTGTCAGAGTCATGCTGGCTGGTGTGGGGAGCTTTTGTCATCCCCACATGAGGTGAAGGCCGTCTGACTCCTGATCAACACCCTGCGTGTGTCTGTAGAGAGGATCTCCCATGGGATTTCCTTGCTAGGGAAGACATGCTAACATGGCTCAGTGAGATGTGGACTCCTGGTATGCACCATGGAGCTTGGAAGAACTGTTAGCCCAGGAAGGCATGTGGTGATGGGCGTTCCTTGGTGTAGACCATAAAACACTATGGACACAGACAGAAGCTGCCTCGGAGCTTCTCCCCCAGGACTTGCTGCCAGGTCATCCATGGTGCCTCAGCCCTGGTGCTGTGGTCTGGAGTAGGATCCTGTAGCCAGTTTCTGTGTCATGATCAGACTTGCAGCTTGTTTCTTTACACACAGAACACTGATGTTAGCACAGGAATAGAATAATAGGACTTTGGGAAGAAAAAGAGCACTGGAGACTCCGTTTCTTAAGAGAAGACAGGGAACTTTGCTTGCTTTTTTTTTTTTTATCTGGAAACAAGGGCCAAGAAAGTTTCCGTGGCTATGCTGAGGTTGGAGAAAGTAAGATGCCAGAAGGAGAAGAGCTATTTAAGCTGAAGTAAAAATGTTTCATACCAGAAGGCAAAAAGATAAATATGGCCAGGAATAAACTAAAACTGGAAAGGAGAGAATTTCTGACCATTTGAGGAGTAAACTTCTGGCCGCCCCAGAAGCGGAGCAGGGATGAAGAATCCAACTTGCCCTCTGGTGGAGCTTTCTCCTGTATAAGAGGACAACATGCTTATTAGAAGACATGTGGCCCCAGGAGGACTGAAAGGGATAAGACATCCCCATGTATTCTGTTCTCCTGCCCCACAAAGACGAAGTATTTGGCCCTGGTTTCTGAAGCATCTCCCTGCTGAACCCAACATCATTGCCTATCTAATTTGGAACACCACATTTTTAATTAAGTCTCGGGCAAGATCTTTATTCAGTAAGTGGCCTTAAAAAGCCTTTTTTTTTGTCCTTGGCCAAATCCCAGATCACTGAAGAAAGCTGCGCAGAAGCTAAAAATTAGTCAATTTAATAGAAAATGGGAAATGTTCCTGTGTCAAGTGTGCATCTGTGCCTCTTTATATATCCTAGTCTAAATATAGGTGCTCTGAGGGCTTGCTACAGATAACTGGAAAAAGGAAGGTGAAAAGAAAGAAGCCACTTAATTTCCTCTTGCCCTTCCTCCAGCCTTCACAGTGTTTGCAACCCCCACCCCATCTGTGCCTGTTTAACCCCTTGAAGGCTCTGCATAGTGAAGCCACAAACCTGGGAGGATTGGAGGAAATCCCACCTGCAAAGTCAAGTGGCAAGGGAATGCTTTTCTTTTTTAATCGCTGTGCTTAATCCTGTAGTTTCTAAACACTGTTGGAGGCTGGAGTTCGTAATTTATTTTCTTAAATTACCATAAATTGGAATTTATGGGCCAGATGATTCTCTTTGAAAAGGGTCCTTGTTCACTAGAGAGGGGAGGGTGGGGCCAACCTGTCAGCAGGGAGCTTTTGGACTACTCCAAAAGCAATTCTTTGTTTTTCTCTCTTCCCATCAATGTTCCTCCATAGAAAAATAAATAAATAAGCATTCAACCTTCTTTTAACAGCTGCCCACAAAGGTTCTTTTCTTAACTCGCTTTTTTCCCCCTTTTTATTGGTCCTTCTGATTTCTTGGCACAGCGATGGAGGAATAAGAGAACTCTAGAGACAGTAGGATCCTTTTAGAGACACCTTACTTTCAGTGCTTCTTTTTTTTAATGTAAGACATTTTGGGCACAAGTAGGTGGGGTTTTTTTCCCTGAAGGAGGACTTCAGGGAATAGCTCAAGTCTTGGGACCTGCAGTTTACCCCTTTTTACCATGAACCAATTACCTTGTTTTTGCTGAGGAGAAGGATATTGTTTTATGTTCCCAACAACACAAATTTCCTTGGGTTAAGTACTCTGAGCTTCTCTACATTGCATACTGTACGCTTTTTAGTGAGGTTTATGCTAACATGTTTTACCTTGTGCTGCCTGGGGCTAAGAAAGGGAATAAATTGCTTTCTGGGTCTCCTATGGATTGGACAAGGCGTAATGGGATTAAATTGCACTGAGGAAGAGTCAGGTTAGACATCAGGAAACACTTTTTTACAGTCAGAGTAGTTAAATGCTGGAATACATTGCCTAGGGAAGGGGTGGAATCTGTGTTAATATAAATTTTTAAGAAGAAAAATAGAAAATAGAAAAATATTTGGCAGAAATGTTTTAATAGAGCTGAATTCTGCCTTAGGACAGGGGATTGGACTCCACTGGTGCTCCTTAGCCCTTGCTTCTTCTCTACTGATTCATCCAAGGATGACTTCACCTTTCTGATCCAGGAGGAACTACAGTTCACCTAGTGAAATGTTTCTACAATAGATTGCACTTCCAGCCCATTTCAAACATTGAACCGTGTTACTGTCGTCATCCCTGCCCCCTCAGGCCCCCGCCTCAACTTCCTTGCTTGCTCCCACATGTGGAAATGAGTGTATATACTGGAAAATTGAGTTGTTCCAAGGTTTCCTGGCTACTGCTTGATGCCTACCAGACCATGGACCACAGACTGAAGAATGCTGGCTGCAGTGACCTCCTGAGGTCCATTCCAGTCCTAATTCCTCTGCTTCTAGCAGCACTCATGCGATTCATCACCATGGCTCTATTGACGCATGATAATTTGAGCCTTGGTAATAATTATGCTCCTGAGCCCTGGGAGAGAAAGTACTGTTCACTGGTGAGATTGACAGGCTGGAAACAGGACAAATAACTTCAAAACCATGGCCGTTGGTAAACCTGCTGTTAGGAAGTCCATTAGGTCCAGACCTTAAGATATATCCTCAGCTGAAATCAGATAGCCTGTCTTTCCAGCCTCCAGACAGGTGTGCCATTTCTGCCCATGAACATGGGAGATATCTGAAAAATCACATGCCAGTAGAAATTACTTGCAGAGGCATTGACTGAAAATTGAAAAAGCCATAGATAAAATCAGTATAGTTGTCTTTTGTGCTTACTTATTTACATATCTAGCCAGGTTCTCCAAGGGTTTTAAGGTGCGATGCAGTACTTCTGATTTGCATGAACATCCAGGAGAATATAGATCAGAATATTACATACCATTCAAACTTTCATAGTTTCTCTATAGAAAGACCTGCCAAATAGTTTTAAGAGATGTTTGGCCTTCTCGGGACCTAATTCACACCCATAGTGTAACGACTCCAGTTTTTCCTGTTTCTGACTCCAGAAGAACCTGAGAGACCTTGCCATTTGCTCCAGAGCTGGCTCAACAGTTGTCATCATCCAAGTTATACTCACTTCTGGATATGTATCTGGCTACCCAAAGAGGTGGTACAGCTCACACAGTCCTTTTATAGATACTGGGTTTTTTTCCTGCCAGTCTCTCCATCATCCAGCCCGGGGGAATCTGCTGTATCCAAATCAATATTGCATGAAGCATGGCTCTCCATCTAAAATCCTGGTAGTTCCAATTCACCTGCCCACACCTGCTCTGCCTGTCCTCTGCCCTTGTGTCATGCCCCTTGTACACCTGGGTGTAATGGTTTCTGGATGTTCCCTGAAAGACAGGAACAATACAGCACAACAGACCTCACTCCAGGAGTCTGAATTGAATATACAAAATCAAACAAGATTCTCATGCACTAGAAATGGTTAGTTCCTCTAAGTGACACGGAGAACTGCTTCTTTCCTCCTGCCCTGAGTTAGGGACACTTTAGATATAGGCTTGGCACTGTCTGGGATATGTTTGTGAAGTCCATCTGCTCCTTTCTTGTCACATAAAATCTTTCAGCTTTGATACCACAATTCCTGTCTCAGAGATTTGTGCTCCTTCCTTGTGTTCAACACCACTGGACAGAATTCCCAGTAATTTCTGGATGAGTCACATGCTTGCTGTTCTTCTGACCCAAATCCAAGGTGACAAGAAGTATAATTCCCCCTCAAGTTCCCAGCAGCTAGAGACCTGCAAGGTCTTTGTATCCATTAACTCATTTCTCCCTTGCCTCTGGGCTGTGTTTTCCCTCCACTTTACATGGGAAATCTGGAGGATTCCCAAGGACAGGAGAAATGAGACATGGGCGCATATCTGCAGGCTAGAGAGTGAACAGTGTCCGAAGAGGGATGTCAGATCACACACTCATGAGAAAGCTGACTGAGCAGCTGATGAAGGCACTCTGCCTTCAGGTCTGAACTAGATTCAGGATTATAATTTTAATAAACATTTTTTCCTGATGAAGCCAGGCTTCTGGACCATGCAAAGGCTAATGGAATACCCCATCGCTTTTGGCATCCAGGAAAGGGATTTGTTGACCTACATAGAGGAAGGATGATTCTATAGGGCAGGCATTTGGTTGGGGACGCTTGGGACTCTCTTTAAGTTTTGCCACAAATGCAAATCACGTAGGCCAAGACTTTCAAAAGCAGCTAATGAAGGAAGAAGAAAAGTAGCTCAAAATGGCAATGTCCCCACCCATTTAAAATGGGAGCTGGCTTGCTTTGGGGACAGATGACAGAAGGGGTTTGCAAAGAAGCCCAAAGGCAACAAGGTATGAAGAGACTTTCTAAATAAAGTCTTCACACTTTTGCTAGGGAAGTATGATGGACTGGGATGACAGAAGGCTTGAAACCATCTCAATGGCCTTTAAAGATAGAAGGTCCTTTGATGAACCTCTGGCAAGGTTTATTTTTTAATACTTTTTATCTGATGCTTGTTTTTCCATAACAGCTAAGTAGTGACAGGCTGCCAGCCCTCTTGCTAGATACCAGGAAATACACATGGTGAAGAAGTCATGACTCATGATTTAATCTCTTTCGCAAACTTGAATGCTGTTTGTGCAAGTGACTTTTCTGATGCCTAATACAGTGTTGCGCTTACATATCTTAGCATTGACTAAGTATCTCTTCTCTAGTGGGTCACTTATTTGTATTCAGCTTAAAGTGTTTTGAGATCTCTGCTAACCATTTTTGGTTGCTCAATGTCTCTAGTAATTGACTCAAGCGGACACCATTCAATCGTGTAAGTCTTGTCTCCTTAGCAAAATGAGGTAAATATTTATGTATGTATTTGACTGCTTTTAGTCATTAGGATCTGAAAAGAACTAAGAGACCCACTAAGACCTGCAGGAGGGCAAAGTCAGTGCCTCAAAAAGGTCAAACTCAGAGCTCCTGTTACATGTCAGAGCCTGCAAGTATGGTCTGGGTACTCATATCAGTGGTATGAGCCACTGAAGAAAGGAGGAAGAAGAGTTCTTAACAAGAAAGGCCCTTTCTCATCCCTCTACATTGCCTGTCCTGGAAGCAGTAGTCTGAAGACTGCTGCATGATTTAGAGATTACCTGCACAGCCCAGTGTTTGACTTCCTTCCCAAGTGGGAAGCACAGTGGGAAAAGGCACCCTGAATTCACTCTGCAGTGATGGGGGACACACGGGGTTCTTAGTGCCTCCTCTAACCACAGGTGTGTTTGTATAGGAGGTGCCTTTACACCTGCTGCATTCTCAACCCTCATTTTGTGTAAGACTCCCTGGTGGGTAGGATATCCTTTGCTGGGCAGAGGCAGGAGTGAGAAAAGCAAGTAACTATCTTTCAAACTTAATTTGCATTACAGTATTGGCCTGAATACCTAGGGAGTTTTCAAATGTGACTGCAGCAGGGTTTTTGTGGTTGCTTTGTTATTTGGTTTTGCTCCTTCTTTTTCTTCCCTCTTGAGCACTTTGTCTTATGTGTGTCTGGTTTATTTGCTCTTCATATTTATACAAAGAACAGATTTACTGGAGAATGGGGTATCATCATGACACACAGATTTTAGGTCGTTCCTGTCAGCCTGGGTCTATCCATGTTATCTCCCCTGAAAAGGAAAGAGTTCCCTGGGTCATGACATGTCTTTATCCCCATCAGCACTGCAGCTGCACTGACCTCTGTATGCTGATCAGCTCTGAACCATGAGAAATATCTCAGAGCCACATGCTCAGGTGCTGTGAGCAGATACAATCCCAGCAGTTTCCAGATCAGAGGCCAAATAAGTGAGTCCTCAAGCCCATGCATCTGCTTATTGCTTCTGTAAGTAAGCAACTGATTAAATCCTCTGGAGCATGCCAATGTCTGTGCAGAACTATTTTGCTAAAGGAGGGGAGGGCTGGGAGGGGAAGGCACTCTCTGAATCTTTGGGGAAAGAGAATATGTTGTAAATAAAACTACATGCCATTAATTAACTTAGCATAATCACCCTGTAATTACACCGATAATCATTTATCTTGGGCTCAGACCAAAAACCCTAATGGGGAAAATCCATCATATCCAATTTTTGTCCAGATGCTTAATTCCTCCACTAAACTAATCCTAACGGTTCTGTCAGCTTCATTATGGTGCCATTAGAGATCGAAACTAGAAAGTGCTCTGAGCATCTGCCTCTCTGCCACACTTGTCCTAAACCATGAGGAAAAAGGGTGGAGGGGAGCTGGAAAATGTGGGCTGCCATATTTCTAATGGACATCATGAGTAGTTGTGCAAAAAATTGTTGGCAGTATCTTGAAAGGAGGTCACAAGTAGGGGACTAATTGGTCATTCTGGCACTGAGTGAGGAAATTTAGGTGCTGATGTTAACCCCAGGTGAAGGGCTGGCATGAGGCAAATGTTGCTTCTGTCCTTTTAAAGCCTTTGCAGAGATTCAGGTCTGGCAGCATGGAAAATGGGAATGGAATTAGGTTTCCTGGGAAAATGTCATTTCAGTTGTTGCAAAACTTGGTCTGAAGTGCCATGACTTTAAAGTAACACTTCAGGTATGTCTTGCTTTGACCACTTTGCCATTACAAGGACATTATAGAACAGGATAAAAAAATTGTCTATAGGTTACATGAGGAATGGATAACAACATATTTGGACATTCTTCTATTCCTCAACTTGAAGCTGCTATGATTACCTGTGTGAATTTAAAATGGATATAACTATTGCAGGCCCTGAATGATTGAATAATTGATTGATCAAACAAATTATTAACTTAGAGTGAAAGAAGGTCTTGACCAAAGCACATTAATTCTCGTGGTTTAAACTATTAGCCTTAAAGATCTTGCCTTGTTATGTGACCAGATGATTTTATAGACAACTTCCCAGTCTTGTCAGATGTTTTTCTTAGCTTGCAAAAAATGTAGTGCAAGTCTGGACCGGGTAGGTTGGTCTCTATTTTGCAGTGCTCTTTTTTTAGGAGAGAGGCACTGCAGAAATGAGTTGGGGCTTTAAAGGTGGAACATTTAAACATTCCTCATTCCATAGAGGAATTTCAATCCTGGCAGCTTCTGTTTCGTTTAGGTCTTACACCCTGTTGCTTATTATTTCCTGGTAAGCATTGGTAAAGAGGTCATCTACACTGATGAATGCATTCAGCTCTCTGCAGTTAATTATGGCTCTAACGATGAACCAGCCTTCAAGGTCCTGAAACACATCACTGCTTTCTTGAAAAACAACCCCTACTTCACCTTCAAATGCATTCATGCTGTGCTCCTAAAATGAATTCTATTTGCCTGCTCCCTCATACCTTGCTTTTATTTTATTTAAGGAAAAATAATATTTATATTAAGGAAATCCAGACAAAGAAAAGCATTGCTTGTATCCCCTAAACAGGGTTGCACTGAGATTAAGTTTGTTCTCATCCATGTAAAATCACAGATCTATCTTCCTGAACAGTTTCTTTGTGTAAGAAAATGGTGTCCACCACTGGGAAGGGACATATGGTCCTGTGTGCTGAAAAGTGGTCCCAAAGAACTGTACTGAACCCCAGAACATGAGTCTGTCTTCACCACAGAGCCAGGGCAATAAGGGGAGAGCTGTGCTCATGTGCCTGTGGAGACAACACTGCTGAGCACTCTGTGAGCTGAAGAAACACCAGCCATTGATGTTGGTCCCTGCAAAATGTGAATCTAGGGAAGGACAAGCATGTAGGAGGATGGAAAGTCACACTGGGAGGTGATTTATGGATTGATTGAGCCAGAAGTTGTCTTTGAATTTTTCTTCCATTGATTTGTCAACAGAGGTCAGCATTACCTTCCTCTTCATCCCTGCTTTCTCTTCATCAGCTCTTTATGGTAAAAAGGCTGAAAAGGCTGGGAAAACCCTCGAGTTTGGCCAGGCTGTTTTACCTACCAGAGATCTTGCTACTGTTCTGGTTGTTCAGTTCTGGGGTTCCTGTTGTGGGAAGGAAGCAGATGGCTCCACAGGCAGGCAGGCTGTCACTGCTCAGGCCACCTTGTAGAAGAAGCCAAGGCAGAAAGATGAAAAATTTACTTGTGAAGATGTTCATGAGTATGTGGCTTATCATAAGTGACCCCTCTCTCACCTGTGCCAGGCTGCATTTAACTCTGCCACTCCCTGATTCTGAACAAAGTTTTCCTAGAAATTTTCTGGCCTCTCCAGCAAGGCATGAAATCCTCTTGCTTTCTTCTCTCTTCAAGCACACGCATAGGACGGAGGTGATCAATGGAGACCTTACCGGTTATTTATTTAACGAGGGAAACAAACCTAAACACAAAGAAGGATGGTTAAAAAAAGAATTTTTAAACAAACTCCAAGAACAGCAGCTGATCCTTCTCTTTTGTAAACAAGGCCTTACTGTAATCTTTTTAACTCTTGCCACAAGCCAGATTTATCTTTGGACATCCTGCCCAGAAATCACTGCACTTTGCAGCAGAATAAACATTCAAGGGACCCAGCCACATGGACACACACAGAGAAGGAGATAGAGAGACTTGGAGATCAAGAAGGAATTGGAGACCAAGGTAGAGCAAAAATGTTTAACTACGATGTCAAATAAAAGAGAAAAAAACCCCCAGTGAAATCAAATCCTTGCACTGACTGTTTGTGGGTATATAACTCCCTTCACACACTCCTTATCCACTGGTGCTGCACACAGCATGCGAAGACTCCAACTCCTGTGCCTCCACGTCATCTACTTAAATCACTGAAATATATACAGAAAAAAAGCTTTGAGATAAAGCTGGCACAGGGGAAGACATGCAACTTCCCCAGGAGAGCTGTGGCAGTGTGACAAGCGCTTGGATCCCATCCAGTGAGCTGAAGCAACTGAGACTCAGGCCCGAAGCTGAACTGAGCTGTTTGGTCCAGATCGAGACCTGCTGCAGTGCCTGCAGGAGGTGGGGGGACCCTCTGCCTGCAGAACATGTGCATTGCTGCACACACAGAGCCTTGGGGCCACCCCACTGAGCCACTGAGCACTGTCCCTAGTGGGACAAAGAAGCACCCAGTAATGTTCCTATTTATTTTTAAAATGCAAACTTCTGGGCAAATGCCCAGGCATTCAAAGCTGGGTGCAGAAGTAATGAAAAATGTAAAGTTCCTTTGTGATACAGTAATGCTGAGATCTTCTCTATACCACCAGTAGAATGAAGCTCAGAGTTTTTCCAAAGGTTTATATTAGATACTATAACAGCTGTCTTAGTAAATATTGAAACAATGACTGTTCATACAGAATCTGATGATGGCGAGCAGTTGTATACTGACAGTTGCACTTGACTGATCTGAAAATACAAAGTATTTCCACATTTTGGCAAATTCTAAAATAGTCTATTTTGTCTGTCCTGTCAGGGCAGGTAGGCATGAGGCTATAGACCAGCAGTAGTTCAGATACCTGATGTTGTGGAGCAGTCAGTATGCAGAGGGCTTCTGTGCTCTTACACAGGGGGTTCAGGGCTGTACAGGATTGATCAGGAAGACAGGTGGCAACATGGGACCGAATAGGAAAGAGACATGTGAATGAAGTACATTTGCAGTGGGCATCAGTTCTTGCTCTCTCCAGCCTGGCCACAGGCCTGGGCAGAGATTCCCAGGGCCAACCATCCACTGCCAGCATGTCATGAATTACTGATAAAATTCATTTGCTCTAGCACTTGTGCCTGGTGCCAGCTTCTGGCCAAGAGTGACATCATTTTGTCTGTGATCAACATCAACATCAAAGAAAGGGAAGGGAGGCCTAGGAAACCCACATAAATCTGAATGAAAG
The DNA here is from genome assembly GCA_013389985.1 of Dryoscopus gambensis. Classification (NCBI taxonomy): domain Eukaryota; kingdom Metazoa; phylum Chordata; class Aves; order Passeriformes; family Malaconotidae; genus Dryoscopus; species Dryoscopus gambensis. The sequence goes on along the minus strand of WEIT01010224.1, from coordinate 18,740 downwards.
CAAACAAAGATGTGTCATCAGCTCTGGAGATGGCACCGTCAGGAGCGAAGTTTTATTACCACTTGTTTGGGAGGACCTGTGCAGCTTGTTCATGGCTCCGCATGAGTAATGTGGTTGTCCTGGGTCCCTGACAGTGGAAAAAGAATAATTATATTGCAATGTCACATATTTCCTCCCTCTTCAGTGGGAGAGCTAAAAAGCAACAGGAAGTTCTCCAGCTCTGAGAACCATATTTTTGTCATTCTTTCACTGAGGAGCTTCTGTTTGTATCAGAGCTCCCAGATTCGTGACATGCCATCAATGGGGGATTCCTTTGGTTTTCATTTGCTTCCTTACAGATGCAAAACTTGGGGCGTCTTCACAGGCAAGCTGGAGGAATGAGTCTGCGGTGGAAAGGATGGTGCCTGTGAAAGGGTTTCTTAAAATGGAGTCCAAAGACTCAGGCCATTATCCTTGGGTGACCTGGCAAGGACTGAGCTCCCTCATAGCTGACGAACATGTGATATGATTGTTGCTGGGAAAACTGCAGCTGCGGGATAATGGCCTGAAACTTTTTACTGGGGTAAATTCTTTTCTGTTAACATTCTTCTTTGCTTTTAACTCAAAAACCTTTTAGGATTTTTAAAAATTTTAACTCTTTAGTTTGGCTTTACAATTTCATGCAACAAACCACATATATTTTTTAAAATCTCCAGATCTCTCCAGTGCCTCCAGAGGATGCATGTTGACTCACAGACATTTTTTCCTTTTTTAAGTTAATTCTGCTTTTTTTTTTTCAGCACATAAAGCTATAAACAAGCGATGAAGAAATCCATATTTTAAAAATAGATGGAGACGGTCAGGGCATGTGTTCTGCTACTCATGCAGAAAAGAGGAGCATCTGGTTTGAAGAGAAGGCTTCAATGGCTCCAGCAGCAATTTATAGTCATGGAGCTGTCAGCTTGCACCTGCCCTGCAGGCAGTAAAGGAGACAGGGAAAAGGATTTTTTTTTTTTTAAACTCAGAGCTAGCCAACAGAACTCAGTCTGGTGGCCCAAAGACTCTTAAAATGGCCAAATTAAAACCTGTCGTGACTACACTGAGGTACAGCAGCTAATGTGTACTTTTCTGCCATTGACTGATCGGGAAAATGACTGGCTTGTAGGTCAGGAACGTGACTTACAAGGAATGAGAAAAAGGAATTTGACTGTGGTGCCCCAGTCCCTTTAGCCTCACAAAACATGTCTCATTTCTGCAGGAAAGAGGATCTGACCTCTCTCTTTTCCCTGCCAGAACTCCTGCACCTCTCTTCCTCTGCCTGTGCCCATACTGCACTCTAAACCTGATATCTGAACCCAAGACTCAGTGTCTGTGCTGGCAGGAGACTTCACCCTCCAAAACCTTTCACTTGGATAGATTTCCTGCTAGAGAGAAAAAGGAGCCCAAAATGTCAAACTATAGGAGAAAAACCTTATCAGAGCAGCAGGTTTTTCTTTCTGGGAAGAACACAGCTGAATAGCTTTCCACAATGCCACTGGATGCAGTGATGGAATAAAAAGACCAAACTGGGGTCTGGAGCAGGGGTAAAGTTTTAGTTGGGTTCTGGTTCAGAATCAATATTGAACTTTGCAGGCAAAGTTGTCAAGAATGCAATTCTCATCCTGTCAGAATCCCAGAGTGGACTTAAATCAAGTATCTTAGATTGATGCAAATGATTAAAAAATCAGATGATATGTAGAATGCAACTTCTGAATTTCTTGATTTCTGAAATATCAAAGTAACTATGTGGGAATCTTCTATTTTGGTACAGTTCAAACATAATACTACACATTCTATATAAAGACATAAAAAGCCTCAAAAATTCATGTTAGTACTATTTAAATGCTTTAGCCTGTAAGAAAAAGTAGTTCACATAAATTACAAGCTCCATGAAGTGCTCCAATGAAGTCCAAATGAAAGTCTGATTTCAGAATTATGAAAACATATTCCAGAAAAGCATGTCTGTTTTGATAAAATGGCATTTCCTCATGAAAAAAATACTCATATTTCTCACTATTTTATCTTTTCTGCTTGTTGACCTGTTTATTTTTCATCTCAAATCATATATTCCTCTTTAAGGGAATTTTTCTTCCCTATAGCCCATTGGAGACAAGTAAGTGGCAATTAACTTTCTGTAGTAAAATGTCAAATCTTTTGTAAAGTCTCTTTAATAATGTATTGTTGTGGTGGCTAAGTCCACATTATACCTCCTGTGTTATTACAAAGTGGTGTCTCCCCACACCACTGCGCTAGAAAGTTCTCCCTTCATCGAGACTCTACTGGCCCCTGGTCCTCTCTCCCCTTCCCTCCCTTCTCCCATTGGCCCCTGTTATGTCAGTCAACCTTGCCTCTACCCCCTAGCCCTCAGACTATTGGTTTCTGATGGTTTGCCCGCCCCTGGGACCCTCCGGGATAAAACCACGCGCGGGCGTTTGTTCTTTGTTCTTTGCCTCTGTCCCCCTTTTGAGTGTGTTGTTTCCAATAAACGCCTCAGAACTGCCTGCAGAGAACCCCTCTCGCCTCTTCGTCTCCGGTTCGCGCTCAGACTGTGTGTGTGAGGGGCTGCTTGCGGCTGCCTGTGGGGGTGAGATCGTGTGCATGTGTGGGTGCTGGAAGAGCACTGCCTAAGCGTCTCCATGAGGGACACTGTGGAAGAAACGCGGCATCGATCCACCGACACCACCACCGCGATGACGTATCTCATGCAAAATGTGACTTGTCAGAAGAGATCTCAAGCAAGAGATATCGCCCATGAAAAAAAAAGTAGTCATGTGCCAGGAACATAGAGACAGAGTCCCAAAGGTAACAAAAAGCAACCCGTGAAAGACTGAGCTAGTCTTGGAGAAGCATCATTTCACTTTGGCCTGGGAAGCAAAACACCCAATATACCATTTCCTCTCTTAACTAAGAGGAGCAAGGATTAATCAGCCCTTGAAAAAGTAATAATTAAAGCAAGCGGAATGCCAGCAATGCTTACTTTCAGGGGAAAGTTTATAATGCTTATATCCTGTCTGCTTTACTTTAATAAGATGTAAAATACTTTCAAATAAACTATATTTGATGGACTAGAGATAGATATCCTCTGGCACCTTTTTCTCCATGTTCTCATACTGGTTGCTGTATAATTCCATATTTTTTATGTTGTGCAATTTCAGTGTTTGCTCTACTCTGCTTTGCTGGGATTTTTTTTGTGGGCTGGATTTCATGTTCAAATAGGGCAGTAACTTTGCTCCTCTGGAAAGGAATAGTGGTGAGATTGAAAAGGTCGAATCTGTATCCCACAGGCTTGTTTTGCTGTAGCTGTATCTTTTTTCAAAGTTCACATTGTTCTTCATCAGAGAGCACTAAACCCCACACACTGGATGCCAACACAAAAGTGACGTGTTCATGGTTATGTTTTTTGTCAAAGATAATAATAGAAAATATAACTAGTTGACCCGCAGTAACTGACTGGAAGTCACACTTCTGCCCTCAAGATTATTTACAGATCTTATTTATTGCGGTTGGGCTCAACAGACACCAGTGTGCTTTTCTGATAGAACTTGGGAAGGCCTTGAACAAGACAAGGATCCCACAGCAGTGAAGGGAACTATCAATGAGGGCTGCTTATCACTGGTGACAAGACTGTCATGCTAGAAAGCCTCTGGGTCGCCAGGGGAGGAAGGGACAAGCCACTTGGAGGGGCTTTAGATGACATCAGAGGAAAGGTGCAAAAACTGCAGGTTGGAGAAGAACCCATGAAGTCTATCAGGTGCCATCAGCTGCCCATGTGAATGAGGCCTCTGCAGCTGGCTCTGCTATATTCCAGAGTCACTTTAGTTTTAAAACCATAGAAACCTGATGTCTGTATTCAGCAGTTGGAACCCAAGAGTGGAAATGTTTTGCAACTGGGTAGTAGGGAAAACTTTGTTGGCTTTTTTTTCTTCTTCTTCTCTTTTGCACAACTTGGTTAAAATACTGCTCTAAACCACTGGTGACAGCTCATCACTTGAGTACTGAGAAAAGCAGATGGTTGGGTGCTCTTGGTAGACACACATTCCTGACACGCTTGCTCTATGCCTGGCTCTTTGTGACTTTGTCTCCTGAGCATGTGATGCTCACCCAGATCCACAGTTTCTCGATGTGGTGTTGTGTGCAACGACAGGCACCCCGAAGGGTCTTTCCCAGAGAATTTGACTCCCTCACAGCACCAGAAGAGATTGGTAGCATGTCCACATTGCTAGAGTATACTAGCTACTGATGACAGTAGGATTGAATTCTTTGCCAGCATCTCCACATTCACCTAATGTGTAACATGCAGGATCCTATATAGGGTATGCAGCAAAGCCAAAATATCCTGTGGGCAAAAAGGATGGTTAGAAAGTCAGACTGTCCTTAAACCCTTTATCCAGTTGTCTGTATTATGGGAAACACTTCGTATTTTAAAAAAATAGGGAGGTGAGTGTCCCTTTTGGTATCCTGGAAGCCTTATCATCTCTGTAAGGAGAAAAACCAGAACAGCTTTGAAAGGCAGCAGTTGTTTATTTCATTCTCTTCAGAGAACTGTTAAATCTCCATGCACAGTAAGGTTAGTCCCTTAGGCTTTCATCTGGCTATTTTGATTAATTAGCAAAGTCACTGGCAGATGCTGGCTGTGGGGTAAATGCCAAAACTCTTCCTCTGTCCTGACCTCTCCACTGCTGTGCTCTGCTCCCCAGGTGCTCTGCACCCTAAGCTGGAGAGCTTTTTCTGCACATCTCTCTTCTCAGGTGTGCACCTCTGATATCTGTATCTTATGTTGGGTTTTAAAAAAGTTGTAGCTTCAGGTAGAGGGTATACCCACCCTGCTTTACAGTCATCCCAGACCTAAACCATCCAGGGGCTTCTGGAAGAGAATAAGGGAAGAGAGGCCAAAGATACATGTGGATTTGGGTTGTGGGTTTTTTTTCCCTTGTGACAGTTTGAAGAAGAAGAGGACAGCTGCTTGGTAGATGTCTTCAGATAAGTGGCTTAGGATGTCCTTGGAGTGGGCTGAGAAAAGGGATAAGGAAAAAGTTGAAGTCTTGGGGGTCTTTTGCAGAAGTGTAGGAAGTGACTTTTGGTTCATGAAGGGTCACATAATCCATCAGTGAGGAAACTGAGGTAAATTCCACATCAGATGATGAAAGAATGATCTGCCAGTGTTCAAAAAGAACATGTTAGAAGAGCAGGACAGCAGAGAGCAGGTGGGCATGCCAGCCTTTTATCACAGACATGCCTGTGCTGTGAACTTTGGGCCTTTATTTTGGTGATTTTTCTAGCATAAAACAGATACTTTCTCTATTGAGAGACATTTAGGCCAGGTAATGTCCAACTCAGTTCTTGCCAGCTGTCTGTGCCTCTGCTGCTGCAGATGGGCATGTAGGGTACATGTCTCTTGCCCTTTAGAAATATGTTTCCCAGAGAAGCCAAAATATAACTAACAAGAAAAAAATGCTCTGCACAATAAAACAGAATGCCATAAATGTGTCAGCGCTCCCAAATCTTTCCCTGGTGGGTCACAGCAGAAATATCCACCGTTCCTCTGGGGTGTATCTCCTGCCATCTGCTTCCCATTCACTTTCCTCCTCGTGTCACCCCTTGGACCGATTCTGGAAAGGAGGGCTTGGCACCGACTGCCAGGAGATTTGCATCCTTCATTTTAATTTGAAGGGTTCCCTCCTCTGAGGGAAAAGTTGGCATTATCCAGTGACACAAGTTAAAAAAGGAAAACAAAGGGATACACCCAATTCTTCTGCAATTCTCAGATTGATTTCCAAGATTCAGGTGAAAGGCAAGCCAGGGGTTTTCCACTTGATGGCTAAGAAGAGTTTCCAGGGTCAAGTGGGAAACTTCTGTCTTGGTGGCTCATTGGTTTCAGAGCTGGCCTGGCCTGGCCTGGCCTGGTTCTGTGCTGGAGCTGGGAGAGGTTCTAACACTTATGAAGGTGACATCGTTCTTCAACGCAGCTATGGAAGCGTGGAAACTATTTCCAGACTCATAGGTTAGCCAAGGACTGCACGTTACAACACTCCAAAATCCTTACTTTTCCCTGTTGGTGGTGCAATGGCTGCCTCATGCCAATTTGGTTCACCAGGTGCCACATCAGAATGGGACCTGCAAAACCCCTGGGGTGGGAAAGCACTGGGTGATACAGCTTTGGCAAACCTGAGCCCCACACTCAGAGGAGGAAAAGAGGGCTTTTAGTGCTGGTGTGTCCCCACCTGCCTTTGTCTCAGACTAGTCTGGGAGATCTTCTCCCTCTCATCACTGACAATACTATCGGCCTACTGCCCTAGATGCCTCCGCTTCAGCTGACAAGAAGAAGAGGTCAGTCCAAGAAATCCTACCTTTTTACCACCCCATTCTGTCACTTTTCCTACCCCAGAACAAATCAGCATTATCTTCCATCTGGATTCTGCCTTTGCAATTTGCCGTGACAGTTCTGGAGGCAAGGCGGAGTGTGTGTATTTGCACGTGTGTGTGTGTGTGTGTGTGAGAGAGAGAGAGAGAGAGGGAGGCTTGATAAATCCCAGCACTGTCTGTAGTTACACAAGGTTTTCCTGGGCTGCTGCCCACATAACCTTTGTGATTAGAGAAATGATGAAGACGTGCTCACAATACAGTCAAATGTCATCAGCCTTGACATGACTCCTGCACAGTTTATCCATGCATCTGCAGAAGCACAGCAAGGAAGGGGGATGTAAGCACATGTCTGCAGTCCAATCCTTGCTGTCTGCTGCTGACAAGGCAGAAACTTTAAGGACAGTTTTAGGTGTGGCATTAGTGCAGCCTTGGATTGCTGCTTTCATTGTCTCCCGGATGCATGAAAGCATTTAGATTTAGATCAGCATGGAGTTCAGCAGTCTCTCTTGTGGAGCTGGGCAGCTATCCTCCCCCGAGAGAGCTTCTCCCTGTGCATGAGCCAACAGCTTCCAGCAGGAAAATGGGAGGGAATGGAGATACAAAGTCTGCCCAGAGCAAGGAGGAAGGAGCACAAAGGAGGAAAAGGGAGGGAACAGATGTCATCCATGTGCTTTTGCCGGCTCCTCTCTGACGTGCTGTGATGAGCCCCCACGGCACATGCTGCACTCCTGTTCTCAAGGGGGCTTGAGAGGGAAGCCAAACTCTCCTACAAATACCCTCCATTCGGGCCTTCCCAGAAGCTGGAGATTGGTCTCAAACAGATGTCAACAGGCCAGGCTGGCAAAACAGGACCCTCCCTCTGGTGAAGAAGGACTAATTGTTGCTTTCTGATCCCAAAAGTTCTGGGTTTCCCATAACTGCCTTGCAAGGGAGTTAACTCTAACATCTGATGAGTGGTTAATTAAGGGCTTGTGCCTCATTACTTGTCTCTCTGGTGAGCATAAGGCTGTTATGCAGCTGAGTAAGTGGCACTCGTGTACTGAGAAGTCAGGGCAGTCTTTAACACATCCAGCAGGAAAGATGTGTTTTACAGCTAGCAGGAGGTTGTGGCTTCCCCTGCTGCCTGTGAAACAGGCAAGAACCACTTTCTACACCTGCCCCAGAGGCTGGGGAACAGTTTGGGATGCTTCAAGCACTGCAAATTGCAAGTTGCAGCTCTACCCTGTAGCTGAAGCGCAGTTAGCAAAGGACCTGAAACATTTTGTTCAGCCTTGCTGCAAATAAACACCCTCCCTCCCTCCCCTTCTGAGATTTTCATTTTAGAGCTAGGGAAAAATGCACTGAAGGAAGAGAGAATTCTTGGCAAGATCTGCAACTGGCTGCCAACCAGAATCTGGGCTGCAGCAAGGCAACCAGTTTGAAACCAGACTGTCCCACACGGAGGACAGCACTCGACGAATCCGCTGGGATTGCATTCAAATGGCTAGGCAGGGTAGGCTCACCAGACGATGCCGATTAGCATAGCTCAGCATTGCCCCTCTTCGTAAGTGCCAGGAAATCTGTCCTTTATTGTCTATGCAACCAAATACACACATACACACACACACACACACACACACACAGGCTCTCTGGGAGGACTGGTGTTGATGACAGGTTTGAATGCTTGGTGCAAAAGCTTTGTGCTCGGTGGACTTCTGTGGTGTTTCCTGAGATACTAATTTATATGTTTGTTTCTTTGCTTCTATGAACAAGTTCAAGGACTTTTTACCTTGGGCAAACAAAAAAAGGATGATGTTATCAGCCCACGTTTGCATCATACTTTTGTGTGGCTATGTTTCTTTTTGCAAACAAACTGTTTCTAGGTCTGAGTCACCTGCCTTCAGTTTGGATACCACAGCCTGGACAAATATTTAGACCAGTAAGGTAAAGACACAGGCCCCAGTATCCCCTTTTGTGCCCAGCCGTTGGGCTATCTTTGCTGTCATGCAGCTCCAATCCTTCTTCCCAGTGCTCAGGTTTTGGATGAAACAATAATTAATGCATATAAACATTCAGCAGAGAAACTAGTAATTGTATTAAGCCATTGATACAATTTGCTTTCAGGCATATAAGCAGTGGAGGCTGCTACAAGGGGCTTAATGGGTCGAGATCTGTAGCTGAGATTTCAGAGCTTCTCTCAATAGAGAAGTGAGAAAATGCTTGAAATTGCAATGGGACTTGCAGGTGAGGAATTGTTTTCCATTGTGAAGTTGCTGGGGACAGTCACAGAGTATCAAGGTCCTAAGAAAAACAAGAGACCTTGCCCTCAAAAATAATTATTCTACTCCTAACTCTACTAATGCCTACATGTACTTCTTCTGACCTGAGTTTCCCCATCTAGGATACTGGAACCCTGTTCCTCACCTCCTTGTAAAGCACTCTGAGATCTACCCGTGGCAAGCCCTATAGCTTAAGTTAGTACAGCAATATTTTTGCTCCCAAGTGATACAGTCAACTCAAATGTTTATATATGTTCAAAAATAAAATATTTGAATTTCTATATTTTTCAATGAATGCTAAAAGAAAAAAATAAATTGAACATACTCTACTTCTGCAAAACATTTAACTACATGCAAAATATTATACTAGTTGCAGCATAAATTACCTGTCTGAAAGTATTAATTGCCTTTAAAACTGGATGTGAACATCTAGGCTTAGTCTGGGTTTTGTGGACTCTCAACAAACATGAAAATGGTATTAAAATTAGCATTGCTGTTTACAGGGATTTTATGGAGGAAAAGAAAAAAATGCCCTTTTTCTTTAAGTTGATACTGAGGATCTGTTTCAGAGTTTTTTTTTCCTCTTGCATTCTTCTCTGCACTATTTTCCTTTGTGCAACATGACAACATTCAAAATACTGAACATAAGAGTGATTGCTGCTTTGCATGGCATTTGGTCTCTGAGCAAACTGGGAATATTAGAAATTGGTCATCCACTAAAGCCAAGGGGTAGAACTTGGGTAAAGCTTTTCCTCCTTATTTTGGTGGAGTCTTGGTGACACTCATGTGCTATTAAAACCTGTCCCAAAGGTCTTACAGGAAAAGGAGCAGTAAAACAGAGCAGACTCTGAGATTTTGAGTGAGTCAATTTCTGTGCTTGTTTGGAGCTCCTAGACCAGTCTGTAACCATTGCTCATGGGAGGAAAAACTTTGAGGGTTAACTTTTATGGAAGGGAGGGGAAGAAGAGAAAAAAAACCAATTCTTTTGCTTACTGGGTAAAATTCTTCTTCCTCTTCTCCCTTCTCCCCAGTCAGGACAAAATACAGACTATAATTTCTAATGAAATCAGGAAGGTGGTAATAGTTCCTGGAAGAGGAAGAGAGAGACTGTGAGGAGATCCCTGCCAATGGTGTTCAGTTACTACAGAGAGAGCACTGAACAGCCCAAGGAAAGCACTTTGTGGGACAGATTCCTTTGGCTTACTCTGATTGGATTTTGCTTTTTCATTGGGCGACAAATTTTTTCACTTTCTTGCTCTGAAACGTGCTCCTACTGTGCATTTTAAAACTGTTCTGTCACAAACAGAACACTCTGTCCCCTAATGCACGTCTGCAGAACGAAACACCATCCTGTCCCATTTTCTCTCGCTGCTGAGGTGCTCTGTGGGGTATATTGCCAGGAAGCGGCAGCACTTCCTCAGAAATGTTAATGATACCAATCAAAGCCTTGTTTGCAGGCCCCACACTGAGCCCTGGAAATTCTGGGAGTCAAATAATAGAGATGCCACCGCTAAAGATCAGAGGAAGCATCTGGGAGGGGCTGCACTGAGGACAGCAGCGTGATCTACTGTCTCTTTGTAGTCCCTGAGTGCTCTGACTCCCAGCACTTCTAATAAGTGATGCTGGAGCATTTCACCTTGTCAGCAAGCTCCACTGACAGCCCTACATCACTGCCCACCAGCAGACAGGCTCGACCATTTCTTTTCCAGTGTAGTGGCCAGGACCTGCATCATGATGAGGAAAATTTAGATCGTAGCCCCTGTTATTTTGCTGCAGTGCTATTTATTGCAGTGGCTGGTTTGAATTTGTAGAGTGCCCAGAAGGTGCTCAGCCATGGACCATTGTGTCCCAGATGCTGGAGAAATGCTAGAGGAAAAAAGACAAACCAGGCCTCAAGGGGTTTATGGCTGAAGCAAAAAGCACGGTTAAGATGTTGTGTAGATAGATGGGGGAGTAAGCACAAACCAGAGAGCTATGTGTTGGACATTGCTCAACATCGTACTTGGGAGGATGTGATGCTCACAAAGATAAAATAAAAGCCATTGGGTGAGCTAAAAGTGGAGTCTGGATACCCTCCCTCCTCCTTTTGCTTTAACTCTGAAGTGAGTTTCCTCCCTTTCTTACATCCTGGAATTTCTTTTAGCCATCATGATTAGCTTCTCTGAAGCTGTGGAGATTTTCAGTTCAACTGGAGCCATTTCCGTAGGTCAGCGTCTTGTGGGGTATTCCTGGCCCATTCCAGTGACTCCTGGGCTGACAAAACATCCTCTTTCCAAACATTTGCAAGTGATTCTCATGTGCATGAAAACATTGAGGTCACAAGCCACCTCCATTAGCCTGGTTCTCCATTGTGCTTTCTGGTAGCCACAGGCTTAAGAGGGGATCCCTCCTTCCATGCTAGAACATACTGCAAGAAGACAATTCCTGGGACGGTAGGACAGTGGCATGTTGTGAGAACAAGGCGAGAAGATGAAAAAGAGCAAATTAAATGTAGTGATGAGGCTTTGTGGATCCGAGTGCTGCGAACAGGCAGGGTTTGAGCCCTGAGCTAATGACACACAACCCAGTGGGGCACAGCCCATGACTGCTGGGGCATTCTGCAGCTGGTGGGGTGATAGTGTGCTGAGCTGCTCAGGGAAGGCAGGATGATGAGGAGGAAGGCTTCACAGCTCAGGGAAGGCAGGGTGATGAGGAAGGCTTCACTGCAACACGCATGTGCCGTGCACACACACACCACACACACACACACACACACACACACACAGAGTCACAGTCCAGAGCTTTGCAAGGGATTAGAGACACACGATTGTTCCATTAATTGAAGTACAGGAGAGGGAGGTGTGTGTGCAAGAGCAGGGACGGGAGGGAGAGCAGAAATAACGCAGTGCATTAATAAGATAAGAACTAGACAAGGACAAATAATGAATGCATTGTTACACCCCAGAGACAAAAGGGCAGCTTCCAGAGGGCTGAGGCTTACACTCTAATGATCTTAACTTTGTAATGTTATACAAGTAGAGGCATATTCTGTGGCTTGGGAGACTTTGCTGAGTAAAACCCTGCAAGCCACAGAAAAATGCTTAAGCAGCCTTTTAAAGCCTGGCAATGATCCAGCCCTCTTCCCTTCCCCGTACCCCCCTTCCTCTACCTCCACCCCACTGCTGTAACCCAGCCAGAGAAGCACGAAAACCCTTGAGACAGGCAATCTTTATTGGTGACAATATAAAAAGCTTTTAAAGACAATGAGAGGATTAAAGCGTTAGGGTCAGTTGCTACATTCTTGTAAGTGATGAGGGTGCAACAAAATATTTAAGCTCCCATGTAGCCTAAGGCTTTGGATTCAGTGAGAAAAAGGGGAGCTGTTAGGAGGGAAGGGCTTCTGACTGCAAGATTTGACTTGGCTCTTGATGCAGCGGGGCTTGGTCCTTGCATGCTTTCCCCCAGCTCCTGGTAAAGGCAGGGAGAGGATGGAGTGAAGGATCAGGCAGTGATGAGCAGCATTTTGATGGGCTGTGACCTTGGCACTCAAAGGCCGTCTTGCAGCAACCCTCACTCCTAAATGTCACTCCAGTGCTCCCGATCTGAACATGCTGCCCTTGCTGCTGCTGCTATTTCAGGAGATGGCAGCCCCCTCTAGATTTGCCTGGAGCCACCAGTCTGTAATTTGAAACAGCAAAATCCATTCTGGTTGAACTTCCCACTTCAGGATAAGGCAGAGACTGTTCTCTCTCAGCTGCACAGTCACTCAGCACTTCCCCAGCTCGTATCTGCAGCACCCCAGCTCTCAGCTCCTTAGGATAAGTGCAGTACGGGGAGCTCCTGGTTGTACCAACAGCTCCCCCTGCCCTGACATCGATTAAAGCCTGCTCAGATCCCAGGGCTGATGTACACCTCCCTCCTGCTGGCACTGGCACTGATGGAGGGAACCATTGCCAAGGAGAGGCAAGTTTTATGGGTATGAGGTAGAGCTGTAAACTTCTGGAAGAAAAAAATTAAAAAAACAATCCAGGTATATGCTGAACTGGGCAGGGTATGTGCAGAAGTGGGTGGAGAACAGAAATCAGAAAGCCTGATGTGGTTCTTCGGCCCGACTCAGCTGCCGAGTGAGTCTGGCAGGACTAAAACCACCCTGAATGGTGGTCATCCCAGATGAGTTTCCCCATGGTTCCTGATACCAGTGCTGCTGCAAGCCAGGGTTGCCACAGCTAGCAGAGTTTGCCATGTCTGCGAGAAAGGGTTTTCTGAAAGGTTACTGCTGTTGATACTCTGAAGATCCTCTTGGTAAATCCATGTGGGGAGGAAAAGAAGACACAGCGTAGCTTTGAAATTGTGAATAGGGCTGTACTCAGGGGAAGCAGGTCACAGGTATCAGGGACTGGACAAGGAGATAAGAAAGAGAGTCAGTTATACTCCATGTAGTTGAAAATTTCACCAGAAATTTTAAAGACATCTGTGTTTCTTTGGTCAGAAGAAAAGTGCTGATTTAATCCTGCACTGCTATTTTTTCCCTGGTTTCAGGCCCAATGCCCTATTTTCTTAACACCCAAGGATGACTTCCTCCTGCGGAATACAGCCTGGTTAAAAGGAAGTAAAAAACCTTAATTTCTCATCCTTGATTTCCAGACACCTACTGATAATTTTACTTCTTTTTTATTTTGTAGAAGGAGGAAGGGGCCTTTTTCTGCTTTTGGGCTGTGGTTTATTGTAAGTTGTCAAATTTGCCCTTTCTGAGCTTTCATGGTGGTGTCAGTTCTAAGTGCTTGATCTGTGCATAAATCTCCTGTACCAAACTAGATCCTCAGTGTCTACTTTTCTTTTTTTTTTCTTTTGTGGGTTGATGTGCCCTAGAGTCTGCCTCCTTTCCTCCCTTCTTTCCATTCTCCCTCCCCATATTCCTACCGTCAGCTGAGCTAAGAAAACATATTTCTGTTGTCTATTCTTTATTCTTATACTTAACATAATGTTCATAAATGTTGGCACATTTTCCAGTTATGATTAAGCATTGCAAAGAGCAGGAAGAGGGGTGGGAGTAGTGGAACATCTTAGTTGGGTAGGCTTAAGCAAATATGCAAGCATTTCTGCATGTTTACACTGCAGGAGGCAAGAAGGAAATCACTTGATGTGCAAATGGACTTGAAGGTGGTGAGGTTTGGGAGGGTTCTCCTATCCTGTGAGGATTTGTTTCAAAGTGTTGGACCCACTCCCGGAAAAAGTTCTGTGTCTCTTCCACATGAAAGTTATCCTTATAGCAGAAAGCTCTGTGGTTCCAGAGAAACAAAGTTGTCAGATATCTTTCATCTTTTGCTAGTAGCGTTGCTATGGCTGTGATGGCAAAAGAAGATCATTGAGACGAGATTTGTCCGGAGAGGGAGAGATTTTCCAACTATAACTAATTCCTGATGCTACATGTCTGACTTCTCAGCCCCAGTCCTCCAGGGAGACTTACAAAATACCCTAGAAATCTGTGCTGAAAGCAAGAATCCATAATTCTACTGTATACCAAAAATGGTGACTCCAGAAGAGGTTCTCAGTGTGTCACATAATATACATGCATAAAATCATATTTTAACATGCACACTGACAATATTAAGCCTTTAGTACCTCAAAGGCAATAATTGTGTGCTAGGGGACACACAGAGCCCAGTGCCAACCTAATCAATGTTCATTTTGGAAACTTCATCTTTTCCTCAAGACCTGAAGGCTCCTTTTCCTCAGAGAGGGAAACCTGACTAACATGTGGTAGTGGTTCAGAGAACTTGCATGCCCCATTGGTGATTGAGAAATCATCAGCATTTCTGAAGAGATGGTCACAGTTTTTATTCCCAGCTGTTCAGCTCAATGGCTACTTTATACCAGTGTTTCCCAAAAGATAATAGCTAGCACATCCCAAAAAGATGGGATGTCTTTAGCTTGAAATTTCCAAAACTATGAAGCCTACATATCCAGGTATATTGTTGTGCAACAATCTCTCTAGTGTATGGTGCAAGAATGATTAACTAACACCTGGTTGTTTTCTGCCAGCAGCTTGCATCTCCTGAACAAGCATCAGTAGTCGAAACTCTTACTGATGTTTAGTGCTACATGAAGCTGCAGTCTGTGTGTCCAAATTGTTTCTAATGAGTTGTTTATTGGTCAGTATAAAGTTCCAGGTGCAGGAAATCAACATGGAGGCTGCAAACAGCAGTTATTTCTTGTTTCCTGCCCGCAGCTTGGTCTTGAATGAATTCCTTTGTTTGGGATAGATTCATCACCAATTTAGAGATTTTGAAATGGTCAGTTCAGGTTTGGATTTGGACTGAGAAAATTTAGATGAAGGTCTTAAAATTTTTGTTTAAAAAGATTGGCAAGCTGTAAATGAAAAACTTAGAATAGCAATATTCTCATGCCTCTTCTCCACTAGAAAGAAGAGAGGACAGATGAAGACTAAGTCATTTTTTTGGTGACATTAGGAGAGGACAACATCCTCCTTTTAGATCTGGAGCTGGGAAGATCGGGACTGAAAACAGAAAGAAGAAATAAATCAAAAGTCATGCAGTATAATTTTGTTGAGTTATTAATTTTTTTCTGATCACTGCCATGTCTACACTTATAATTCTGGATCCATTCAGAAATTTAAGGACAAACATATCAAGGGGTGAGGAATACAGAGGCATCTTTTTGTTAAATGACTCACTTCAGGCAAGATGATTTATCGTGTGAAGAGCATTGTGACACAAACAGCAAGGGATCAGCAGTGAGATATTGCATGTGAAGTGTTTCCATATTTTCTTAGGCTACCAAGTGCTTATGTGCTGGGATCATTCTGTTAACCAGTAGTAGCTAGCAGGGTGAAAATGTGTTGCTATTTTTTAATGGTGTTTCAGAGATCGGACATACTGGTGACTGAGGAATGAGAGTTGCATCAGATCCCTTTGAAAAGGTTAATCTTGCTATTCTTAAGTACTTTATTGTGAGTACCCTTTTTCTTTTCTTTTTTTTTGTATTCAGCTCAGTGCCAGAGGTTCTGAGGCTGGTGCATGAAAATACAACACTATGTATAGTACCTCTCCACAGATATGTCCCACACTTTCCTTTCTAGGGTCAGCACTGGCAACACACAAAGCCACAGTGGCTGGAGATGGAAAAGAAGCTAATTAGCTCATCTATCTCTTTTGAAGGCTAACTCCTTGCCAAATTTTAGGAATTCAGTCCAATCTAACTGAAATGTTCCAAGCATTTAAGATCTCCTCTTATCTCTTGGGAGACCACTTACAGGTCAAATACATATCAGGAAGCACTATGATAATGTTTAAGTCCCAAATTCCACTTAGCTGTACCTTTTCACTAGGAGCTCTGCTTCCCTGGGCTACCCTAAGTAATTCCTTTCTTTCCTTGACCCTTTCATGCCCTTCACAAGATTAGTGTAGTGCTATTTATAAACTCTTCAGGGCAGAGACTGGATTTTCATTTATCCTAGTGCTACAGAAAAAAGCATTGGCATTATCACCACAAATGGCTAGAATTAATAGATTTATCTCTCCCAAATTGGCGTGATTTTTTCTCTCCAATAAACTTCTTAATAGAACATTTTATATGAAGGTAATGCAAAATTCAGAAATAATCACTAAGTGGGTCAGTGGAAAGAAACGTGATTCCAGCTTCCCAGCTGCTGGCCATGGATCCTTGTTAAAGCTCTAAGTTTCATTTGGCCTGTCATGAGCCACCTTTTCAAACTTCTTACTGCATACTAAAGGCAACAGGATCCCATGGATCTTCAGATCACTTAGCATGACCTGGAAAGTTACTAACAGTCTTTCAGTGACAGTCTGGGAATCAGCTTCCAGCTGCAGATTTATTATCCACTCAGTTCCATCACAAGGTCTTACTTTAACCTGACCCATTAGACACAGCACTCCTGTCTAATCTTCCATCTGCCTTCCATGATTTATCTTCTTGATGCAGCTACCTGCTGCAGCTGGATGTACCCTGAAGTCTCTTGTTTATCAATAGGTAGTATTTAAAAGGGGAAAATATAGCACGGAGCCTGATGTTTCCTTTCTTTTTTTTTTTTCCTGGATGCCCACGTAATTCTAAAGCACCTGAGGCTACAGGCGCTTGGACACATAAGGAACTTTGGCTTGGGTCCCTGCCTCTTGCAGAGATAAGGCATAATGTTCATGTAATCAATGTCCAGCCAAGCATCTACAACCTGGCTACAACTCTGGAGTTGAACCTCCCTTCCTTTTCAAGGGATATTTGAAAGAGTCCTGAAGGGCTACTGAGGGCTGCTATTAGCACCCATTTCTCCAGGAGAAAAGAGG